>JARHVA010006317.1:0-375000 GCA_037957365.1 Torreya grandis
TATCAACCCTCATTCATTCCTCACCTAGAAAAGACCAAAGAGATAAAGTCACTTATCAAAAATCACTCTATCAAGCATTCAATGGATCAAATACTCCTTATTTCCACACTAGTCATAGTTACAACGCATCTATAAGTCTGAAGTACTGAAGGAGTAGTCATAAGCTCATATTTTCTAAGCTAAAATATAGGTCACTGTGGTACACATTGCATGATTCACACACAAGCCAACATGTAAGGGATAACTACATAAGTCTGAAGCCCCTCTTCTAGAGTATTGGCTATGTAGGTATTTCCTTTTAATAATGAGGTCATTGTGGGTTAGCTCGATGTAGTTTTTCCACTAACCCCTTTTTCCCTAGGGTCACATTGAATATGAAAATCTAGGATTTTTCTATTTCACCAAGAGTGATAGTCCATGACCTAGATCTGAATGCACTAGAGTGAATTCAAAGCCAAACCTAGAAGCATTTTAGGAGATCACATCCTTTTTCAATGATTATTCCATATAGGACACTAGTATCGAACCTAGACACTAGTGTTGATGTAATTATCTGAGGTTAATACAAGTGTCGATAGAACTAAAGGCACTAGATCTAGAATCTAAAAACTATTCTAGAATTTTTCTTCCTACCTACCTCTCGCATGTACCATATCCAAAATTATATTAGCATCATAAATAGCTAAATACTTTTTTTATATCATTTTTATATCTAGCATAGTTGTACTTTTCATTAATAGCTTATCTTAACATAATAAATTTAGCATATGATACAATTAAATTTAGAATATTTAATTAGCCTGTTGTAGATCTGATATTCACCCTTATGCCCTAAAATTTATATATGCTTAACCCTAATTTCTAAATTAGTATTTGTATCCAAATAAGGGTTAAACACTAATGCAGAGTTAATTTTGGTGATGTCTTCTTTCAATTATTGAATAGCTCTATAATTTATATCATCATGATTATGAAACTTGTATAAATTATAGTATAGACTCTAAGATTATTAAGTATACTATTATAAGATATGACATTTTACAATTTCATGCCCTATTACTTGATAGATATCTTATAAATATATTTTGATTTTTGGGTAGGCATTCCTATGGTGCCCCTCTTTTCAACACTTCATACACCACAATCCTAGATTAGGTATGTTACTTTCATTAATCTCATCCATCTTATACAAAACATCTATTTTTCACTATTTTTCATAATAGACTATGGACTTTCCCTCTAGTCTTTTATTTTCTCTACTTGGAGTGAAATTATTGTAGCATTTGTCTTGTAATTGAGTAGGTTTGAGAAATGGAAAACCTGTCTAGGGTTGTAGACCTTATAAAAACCATGTGACCTTATCTATATCTTAGAACATAAAATGCACTATGTTCAATACATTAGAGAACCTATGATCATAGTCCCATACTGACTCACCTAATTTTTTATGATTTTATTTCAAATTTTGTATGTCTGACTCATACATTTTTCATTTTAAATTCTCTTATCAGCTAATTTTTGACATCATTAAATATAAATTTGTTAGAATCCCTTTTGTACATGAACTCTAGAGATTTTTTAATTAATTATCCTATGATCTCACACTTATTTGCATCATCTATAGATATATTTTTAACCTACCATTTCATCTCACAAGTTAGTAGATATTATTCAAGGTTAGTAGACCCATAATATGATGCCAAAGTGACAAAAAATGACTTGAGAGTCATGCTTCATGATTTCACACCTAAAACCAATAGCTATTGTGTACTAGACTTTATCAACATCTTAATATTTTTTGTGACCTAAAATATAGCCTCAATCCATTTATTCCTATCTAACACCTTTTTAGTGTCTTCACTATATTTCTCAATATTATCTATAAAAAAATAAACCACATACTATCTTTACCAACTTCTACACTTTTTATTCTACTTTATGTTGATAAATTAGGCACAAGGGATGTGTACCCTTTAAATTAATTATCTTTGTCTTCAAATCTTGCTTCATTTGGACTTGAAACTACTTGTATCCTATGATTTAACATAACTTATTTAAAATATTGTTCCTTCTATTTTTCAATCAATATTATCCCTGGTAACTATGATCTAAAACTACTTCTAACTGATCTAACTACCCTTCTTCTCTCTTTCCATTCTCTTCCTTGTCCTTTAAATACATTTTATAGTTTATGTCCATTTATGTGCTCCCATTTGTGTCTTCTTCTCTTTCTAGCTCTTTCATTTCCTCATCTTCATAATCAACATAATCTCTAGCTCCTCCTAGAGTTCCTATTCCTTATTTATCTTTTAAAATCTCTAATAAACTCCTACTCAAAGCTACATTATGATTACTTTATTTATTCCATCTTCTTTTGTGTTGCAAGTCTCACTCTAGTCCCAAAATTCACTTCTTGTTTTGCTTCTTTGCATCCTCCATATTTTGGGTTTAGGTTAAAGTTTAAATTCTTATTTATTAATCATTCCCTTCATTATCACACACTTCCAATAAGCCTAAAGTGACTACTTTATGTTAGACACAATGGCACCATGGCACCAACATTTAAAGCAAGATAGGTAGTAGTTGTAGAAATTTTCCCTAGATAGCTCGTACAAATAAATCATGTATAGATTCAAAAGTGATGTATACTTACACATAAAACTAAGTGATATATATTATAATGGTATTATTTATCCAATGATATATTATGTGCATCTAATTGGTGTCTAGATTTCATAGTTTTTTCTATCTTTTCCTTAGTCCAAATAAAATGTTATGTTTCTCTCAAATTGAAGTAATAATACTAAATTCTTAATAACCATGTAGCTAACAACCTAAGAAATCACATAGAAATATTTTGTATATATCACCATGTATATTCCCACTTATAATTTCTCTCACATATATTCCCATCCTCTTTGCCTCATCTCTTATGAAATTGTGAATTATTTAATCTAGTCATTGCTCCTTTATCCAAGTCTTTAACCCTAATTTTGATATGGATCTTATTTAATGCTTAGTTTTAAGGATAGAGAATTGATAGTTTACAATGGTGAATATTATATTTACAATAGGATAATTAATTTGTTAAACTCTGATTTACCATATGTTGAACTTATAAAGTTGAGATAATCTATTAAAGGAAAGTATAGCTATGCTAGATATATAAATGACAAAATAAATTACTTAGTTATTTCTGATGCTAATACAATTTTAGATCTAGTATAGGTGGAAAGAAGGTAGGAATTATATTCTAGATCAATAATCAAATTATGCATCTGGTACCTTTGGCTCTTTGGACACATACATCAACCTAGGATAGTTGTATTAATGCTAGTATCTAATCTCAATGCTAATGTCCTATATGAAATTTGCATTGAAAAAGGATGAAACCACATATATGCTTATAGGTTTGGCTTCACCTTTGATTTATTTCATTCAAATTTAGGTCATGGACTCTTACTCCTAGTGAAATGGTAAAACCCTATCTTTTCATCTTTAATATGACCTTGGGGGAAAATGGGTTAGTATGAACATAGTGTTGAGCTGACCTATAATGACCCTATTATTGAAAAGCACTACCTACATATCCAATACTCTAAAAGATGGCATCATACTCATGTATTTATCCCCTACATGTTAGTTTATGTGTGAATCATTGATGTGAAGGCATCTTAGGAATGCCCAAGAGTTGGTCAAAGAGTCATAAATGTGAGTCAAATTTGAATTTGAGTTCAAAATCTAGTTTCTTACCTTTTTCCTAATTTAAAATTTCAAATGTGTAATGAGGGATTGAGAGTTATATAGGTGGTATAAATGAATGTTTATGATATTTTATGGTGAAATAATTATGTAATAGACCTTTGCGATCTTAGAAAAGGTTTTAAGAGCAATTTGAGTCATGTGTCAAGTTGAAAGAGTGAGGTGGCATTCATAATGTTAACACCCTACAGGGTTCTTGGAGTGTTGAGGATTTTATTGATTTAATAAACCATTATATTTCTTATTTTAAAAGATTTTGAACTTGTATAAAGGATATCTAGAGTTTTTGGTCCGTAGGAAGAAGGAGATGATGAGAAAATAGGGCAAACAAGATTGTCAAAGAAAGAAGGTCTACCAAGATAGTATAATGGACTGTGTAAGTATTTCTTTGATATTGAACTAAAGCTTCAAAATAATATATTATTGATGGAATTATTGATCCCAATAAGTGTTGAAAATATTTTCACGATAATAAGTTGCTTCATACTTGAAATTGAGAATGTGCAAGATTAAATATGCTTACCTTGCTTTATATATAAATTCTATGTTTCTGAGTAAGAAAAAGGTACAAGTTTAATGTAATGCATTAGTTTAATAATGGTTTTGAATAACTCTATGAATCGATAAGTAATATTTCAAACCTAGTGTTTCTTCAGGTAGTTTATATTTTGATTTCAAAACCTTAAGTGGCAACAAACCTTTTATACCCTGTTTTGATAAGCACAGTCAAATAACTTGTGTGTGTGCATGTGTTGATAAAGTTAAAAAAAATAATAAGGAACGTGGTGAAAGGATAAATTTTTTAACATTATAGTTATGAATATAATATATTATTTAATACTTAAGATCCCCTGGTGAGTTTTTAAAACCTATTTCAAAATAAATAACCCTTATTTTCCTATAACAGTTTGTGTTGGATTGGACTGTGGGTACTATGAGTGTGTTCTTGAGATAAGTGATATATAAATCACTAATAAAGTGATTTTTATATTGATTTAAGTCATTTAAAATTATTTAAATATTATTTAAATATTTTTTATGTTGTTATGAGTATTGGTCAATACAGACCTGTAAATTAACAATTTGCATGCTCAATTGGTTGTATTTCAAGTTTGAAATATAGAAACATGGATTCAAAAGGTGCATATAATGGTTTTTTAACTTTATAAATTTCATGATAGTGATAATAAACCTATTGGGAATATTTAAAACCCCTTATAATTCTCATAATGGAATTTATATTGCTCTCAGGTGGTCTCAGGCTCCTAAAAGCCCCATTCTAGGTTTTACAAAATATCTTGATTTATAACCATAAAAATTGCCCCAAATTTTTTAAACATAGACTATTTTAAGTTATATAATATATTCACATGTTTACAGATGTGTATGGACCCATTTGTATGACTTTTTGAGGACTGAGTTATATTAGGCCTAGAAGAGACCTAGTGGGATAGGCCAAAGAAGAAATGGGTATGTTCTTAGAGAGTGAGATAGAAAAAAGAGTTTATTAAGATATAATATGATAATGGATATCTAAAAGGGTCAATAATTTTCCTATTTTGACTATAATTTTCTCAAACTAAGGAGGTTTATCCATTTAGAGGGATAATTGAGTAAGCCTACAAGCACATAACTTTACAAAGAAACATAGCCAAGTTTTTATGTGTAGTATAAGAATGGAAAAGGGTACTCAAAAACCTAATTTTTTTCCCTAATGTTTTTTTATACAGAACAGAATAGTGGATTTTCACTGAAATAGGGCTAGTAGGCTTTGAAGGAAAGAAGTTGAATATTGAGTGAAAAAAGGGCATGGATGATGAAAGTGGTTTGATATGTTTTGTAATATTGTGATAGAATGTTTTAAGTGTCTTGAAACTTTGATTAAATAGGTGTTTTTTTTTTGTCCCTTTTGGGCAAGATAGGCCTAGTGTTGGCCAAGAAATATTTGCAAGGTTTCAAGCAAGAGAAAGAATAACTAAAGGATGATGGTAATAGATCTACATCATTTGGTATCATATCCACATATACCTTTCTCATATGCTATCTCAATTTTATCCTGCAACAAGACTCCATGCAACTACCTTCTTTACTATTTAAATGCAATTTATTGTTAATCATGCAACATGCATTAAATTATAAGTTCATACCTATAACAACCTATTCTTATTATATATATATATATATATATATATATATATATATATATATATATATATATATATATATATATATATAATAAGAATAGGTTGTTATAGGTATGAACTTATAATTTAATGCATGTTGCATGATTAACAAGAAATTGCATTTAAATAGTAAAGTTGCATGGAGTCTTGTTGCAGGATAAAATTGAGATAGCATATGAGAAAGGTATGATGTATTTCATAGTTGATTATTTGATTTGAATGTATGTTGATAGTATGTGATAGGTGAGGAAAATAAGATAATAAATTATTAATGTTTCATCCTTAAGGAAAAGAGAGATATTAATAAGCTCAAAGGAGATAAGCTCATAAATAGATCATAAAGAAGAGAGAATAGTCCAAGTGTGAAGGACAAGTATGTGAAAGGCCCAAGTGAGGTATGAAATAGAATATATAGAGGGGTTCTAATTGTGAACAAAGAGGAGGTGGTCCAAGTGAGGTCAAAATGAGAGGGATTATGTACCCAAGTGAGGTACTCAAGATGAAGATGAAAGGAGAGGTAGATAGAAAAGTAAGAGATAGGGTTAAATATGAAAGCCATAATGAGATAAAGATGGAGATAGAGATAAAGGAGATGAATAATTCATTGGCAAGAATGGAAAGAGAGTTATTGAGGAAGTGGAATGTGTATAGTTTTCAATGTGAACTCAAGATCAAGAAAAGATTCAAGTGTAGCTTTATAGAAATAATAGAAGAAAAAGCAAACTAGCAAGTAATGGAAAATTTGGATAGGTAGTTGAAGAATATGAAAATGCAACTTTCCATGGAAGAGGAGAGAGAGGAAATAGAGACTCAAAAAATTTAGACTAATATTGATTTTCCATGGTTGAATGCAGGTGAGGAGCATGATTGGGATAAAGACATTGATTGGACAATAGTCCATAAAGAAGGAGAAGTTGATGAATGGAAATGTGTAGGTACAGCTGAAGGTGAAGAATTTTTTCACCCTGAAGATGGTGAATTACTTGATGGACAAGAGTAGAGAGATGAAGAAAATCAAATAGTAGGTGATGAAGAAGGCAAAGGCATACTAGGTAATGAAGTGCATGTAATATTTGATAAGTATTTTGAAGAGGAAGATGATGTGTTGTATAAAGACACAATAGGATTATTTGAAGATTTCAATGGATCAACTAACAATCAAGATGCACATGAAGTCCTTGAGGAAAGAGAAGAATAGGTAAAGGAAGATGAGACTAAATTAATAGTCCATGTAATGAAGATGCAAGGTGATGAGTTGGTTGATTGGAAAGTCAAATAAGGAGTAGTTGTAATGGAGGAAAATATGATATAAGATTTTGATAAAAATATTATGAACAAGAAAGAGACATTGGAATGGTCAAAAAAGGAAGAGAGTATGATGTGGATTAGATATGTTGATGAAGAGGTATAAATATCAATGTTAGAGGAGGAAATAGAAAGAGAATGGAAATTCATGCTCAATGACATGAATATTGAAGAATATCATGAGAGAAAACAAATCAATAAGAGTGATTACAAGTACAAGTAGTAGTATAAAGAGTAGATGAAGCAAGATCAAAGGATCACATGGATTAGGAAGTAGAGGCATAGGTGTGGTAGTAAAGAACACACACATTTGTATGAGAATTTGAATGAAGAAGAAGATTGGAATCAAGTTATTTTCTCCCCTTTAGAGTATGATGTAGGGGCATCTTAGGAATGCCCAAGAGTTGGTCTAAGAGTCATAAATGTGAGTCAAATTTAAAATTGAGTTCAAAATCTGGTTTCTCACCTTTTTCCTAATTTGAATTTTTAAAAGTGTAATAAGGGATTGAGATTGTTCTAGGTTCTCTAAATGAATGTTGATGATATGTAATGGTGAAATAATGATGTAATAGACCTTTACGGTCTTATAAAAGGTCTTAAGAGTGGTTTGAGTCATGTAAAATTGAAGGAGTGAGGTGGCATTCATAATGTTCACCACCCTACATGGGTCTTGGAGTGTTGAGGAGTTTCTTGATTCAAGAAAACTTTATAGTTATTATTTTGAAAGTATTTGAACTTGTAGAAAGGATATATATAGTTGGTGGTTTTTAGGAAGAAGGAGATGATGAAAAAATAGGGTAGACAAGATTGTCAAGGAAAGAAGGTCTAATAAAATAGTATAATGGACTATGTAAGTCTTTATTTGATATTGAACTAAAGCTTCAAACTAATATATTAGTAATGGACTTGTTGATCCCAGTAAGTGTTGATAATAGTTTCATGATAATAAGTTTATTTAGACTTGAAATTGAGAATGTGCATGATTAAATATGCTTACCCTGCTTTATATACAAATTTTGTGTTTTTGATTAAGAAAAAGGTATAATTTTAATTTAATACATTGGTTTAATAATGGTTGTGAATAAATATGACTTGGTAAGTGATATTTCAACCCTAGTGGTGCTTTAGGTAGTTTTCATGTTGATTTAAAAACTTTGAGTTGAAACAAACCTTTTATATTTTGATAAGCACTGTCAAATAACCTATGTGTATGCCTGTGTCGATCAATTTAGAGAAAATCATAAGGAATGTGGTGAAAGGAGAAATTGTGAAACATTTTATTTGTGAATATAATAAATGATTTAATAGGTAATAACCCCTGGTGAGTCTTTAAACCCTATTGTAAAATAAATAACCCCTATTTTCCTATAGCAGTCTATGTTGGGTTGGATGGTGGGTACTGTGAGTGTGTTCTTAGGAAAAGTTATCTATAAATCACTAATAAAGTGTTTTTTATATTGAGGTAATTCATTTTGGAGTATTCAAATCTTGTTTGAATCTTTTTTTTACATTTCTATGAGCATTGGTCAATATAGACCTGTAAAGTAACAGTTTGCATACTCAATTGGTTGTATTTTGAGTTTGAAATCTAGAATAGTGGATTCAAAAGGTGCATATAATGGTTTGGAAACTTTATCAAGATAAATAAAGTTATAATAAACCTATTTTTAATCTTTTAAGCCCCTTATAATTCTAAAAATTGAATTTATATTGCTCTCGGGTGGTCTCAGGCTCCTAAAAGCCATAATCTAGGGTTTAGGCAATATCTTGATTTATAACCATCAAAATTGCTCTAAATGTTGTAAATAGACACTATTTGAAGTTATATAACATATTCACATGATTTTAGAGGTGTATGAACCCATTTTTATGACTTTCTGAGGACTGAGTTGTATTAGGCCTAGAAGAGACCTAGTAGGATAGGCCAAAGAAGAAAAGGGTATTTTTTTGGAGTGAGATGGAAAAAAGAGTTGATTAATTTGGAGGATGATGGGTATCTAAAAATGTGATTATTTTTATTTGTTTGACCATACTTTTCTAAGACTAAGGATGTTTGTCCATTTGGAGGGCTAATTGGGGACTCAGGTAAGCCTAAAGGTACAAAACTTCACAAAGGAACTTAACCCAAGTTTTTGTGTGTATAATAAAAAAGGAAACGGGTACTCAAAAACGTAATTTATTTTACTTGATGAGTTTTAGATGGAATATAATAGTGGATTTGCACTGAAATAGGGTTAAATAGGCTTTGAAGGAAAGAAGTTAAAATTTGAGTGAAAAACAAGGGGATGGATGATGAATGTGGTTTGATATGGTTTGGAATATTGTGATATAATTTTTTAAGTGTATTGAAAATTTGATTAATTAGGTTCTTGATTTTTGGCCCTTTTGGGTAAGATACGCCTAGTGTTGGCCAAGAAAGATTTATAAGGTTACAAGCAAGAGTAGAATTGTAGGCTAATGGTAATAGCTCTACATCAATCATGCAATTTGTAAATCAAGTAAAATGGTGACCTATCTTTTAAATTGGAAAATATGACCTTATGACTAATCCTTTATTACTTCAAACTTGTATTTGGGTTATTCCTTTTACTAATATTAGAATAGGGTAGAATAGGAAATATTTTGGTAACTTGAGTGCTTCTTGAGTGCCCTTTTGGTCTAATTGTGAGGTGAAGAATAAATGAGGGTTGATATTTTATATATACCAATGGTATCAAGGTATAAATCATATTAAATCACATAGTTCAAACATTGTAATATGTTTTATTTGTAAATTATATGACTTTAGGGAACTAGATGCTTGTATTGGGCCAAGATAGTAGTATCAATGCTACTATTTGACCTAAACGTTAGTATCTAGAGAGGAGATTAGGAATAGGCTTAGAAATTTTAGAAGTATAATATAAGTAAATTTTAAGTATTCTAGGTAATATGGGATGTATGTGTCATAAATATAATGCTGGTCTAACTAAAAGATAGGCCAAGGGGTACAAGATATAATAGATGTAAATATTTTGGAATTAAAGCATGTGTATAACTTATAAGAATAGTTAGGGTTATGAGTTTTCCAAGTGTACATGACTAAGGTGATACATAATCACAAAATATCATCTAAATTTTCCCTCTTTTAATATAGTAATTAAATTTATAGTTTAAAGGAAAGGAATAAGTACTTGGGAGTGTATGCACACCTTATTTTTTCTTGAGTTGAATTTGAGTGCTTTGCTAGAGTTGAGTTTGAGTGATTTGATAGTGACTGACCTAAAACCAATAACATGTTATAGTTTATAATCAATGCATATAATATGCATCAAAAATAATTAAACTATATTAAAATTGAAAGAGTAAGGTTTAGGAGTACACATGTGTGTCAATGTAACCACCTTACCTATTATCATTTTATTTGTACAAAATATGTATCATTTCAAGGCTCTAAAACTAAGATTAGGATAAATATAGATAAATATTTAAATTTTATATATCTAAGTAGATAGAGAGGGAGAGAGAGAGAGAGAGAGAGAGAGAGAGAGAGAGAGAACATGCCCCTAATTTAGAATAAAAGTGAATTTCCACCTAGTAGTTGATATTAGCTCAATCATGCAACCCAATGAAACTTGTAACCTGGTGATTTTGGATGATCAATTCCAAACTAAAAACTTGGAAATATTGAGTTATTTAATCACACCAAACATACCAAAAGTTGAACCAATGACTATAGTAGATTGGCTTGCTAAAGTCCATAAAAGTCTATTAGGTATCAGTACATGCAATAGTTTTAGAATCTAAATTTGATTTGGATTTTGAGATATTTGGCACATGTTGCATAGAATATGCACCTTATATTTTTTTTCATGACATTATTTGTAATAGTGGTACCATGTATATAATTCTACCATAAATGTGTACCAAAATCATATAACTATGTGCTTTGGCCAATTTGGAAAACTGTGTAAGTGTGGAGAACATGCTTCTAAAATATGACCCCACTATATATGGATAAATCTAAAACTAACATAAGTACCAATGTGGAGGACATATTTCCAAAATATGCCCCCATTGTTAACTATATATGTTAAAAACTGAGTAGGAGTGTAAAGCATGCTTCCAAATCATTCTCCCACTGAATCTATGAATTATGAGTACCATATTGAATTAATGTGGAGAACATGCTTTCAAATCATGCCCCCACTAAATCAAAAACTCTAAATGTGTGGAAACTATTTCATCATGACATGTCCCCATTGAATCTAAAAACTGGTGTAAGTACCATATATTATATGAGTGTGGAGAACATGCTTCTAAAGTATGCCCCCACTATAATTTGGAGACTATGAAAAATGTGGAAGCCATGTCACCATGACATGCCCCCACTAATATTCCCCATTTTGAGGTAATGAAAAGATAGTACCTAGTATTTAGCTCATCTCAAAATGGTTAGATGATTGTAAATTTATGAATGTAATTATGTAGCATATAAAAGGCAATATGTCTAGGTAGATATAGCATTGAAGTACATTAAACCATTATGATCACATGTAGGTCTAAGATGCATGATAAAAATCATGAAAATGTCTAGAGAGTAAGATTACAAGCTCAACAAGCAAAAAATCACACATATAATAGCACTTAAAACCAAGTCAAAAGGCAATGGTCTAAGGAGACTAAAAATAAAGGGCATGTTCAAATGCCACAAAATTGAATGGACATGACTTAATAAACTATCCACAAAAGTAAGGAATGATATATTCAAATGTCCAAGAATGCAATGACATATTCAAATGTTTAATCATGTAATGACATATTCAAATGTCCAAGAAGGTAATCATAGGCATAAGGGCCACATACAACGGAGCATATTCAAATTCTTGAAAAAGTAAGACAATAGTAAGGCAAAACACTCAAGTAAGTGTGGAAAAGCATAAGTAACCAGCATAAACATGTCATAGTGGCCCATGGATTGAATATGTTATCAAAAATCTCAAATACATAACATATCAAGTACCCTATATAATGTATAATCATGGATAATAGGCATGTGTAAGTACATATTTAATCTCAAACATGATATTTTATAGTGACCATCAAATCATATAACATATTAATGATATGAGTAGAGGGAATATTCAACACCCATAGGTGTATCATGTATCTATGTATTCCTATGTATGTGTATGTAGGAGTTAAATTATATTCTAGTCCTCAACATAAAACTAACACATATATGCCAAGGGGCCAATAGAACATGTAAGTGTCTAAAGTGTTTTTGGATTTTTGAATGCTTTAATTTTTTGGGTATTTCCTGGAAGAGAATTTTTGGTATGTATTTCATGTAACATATTTATGAAAATGCATTATGCTCATTGGAATTTTAAAATGATTTAATTCAAGTGTAGCAAGGCAATATACACCTTTTCCCAATTTTTTTGTAACTACAAATGGTCTCAATGAATTTGGTGAACTTTATTTTCTTGTATTTTTTTGCATTGGTATTCTTTTGATTTTGTTTTAATACTAGCTCACCCACATCAAATTCATGTTGTTGAACCTTTTTTTTAGATGTTTCCTTAATGTGGTCTTGGTAGACACAGAGGTGCTTGATGTCCTGTGTACGTTTATCACTTAACTATTCTAAATAATGCAATCTCTTTTCTTGGTATTCATTATTTTTGAAAATGTCTTTTATAGAAACATATAATGAAGGTATTTTGGGATCTATCAGTGAAACTACCTTTGTACCATATACCAAGGAATATAGTGTAGTCTAGGTGGGTGTGCGAACACTGGTGTAGTATGCCTACAAAGCATACACCATCTAGTGGTACCAATCAGTACTATAACATTCAACCATATTTCTAATTATCTTGATAATGGTTTTATTTGTTGCCTCTACCTATCAATTATCTTATGGGTAATAAGGTGTACAAAAAGTGTGTTTAATTTTGTATTTACTATAAAATCATTTGACCATTTTATTTTTAGAATATGATCCATTATCATAAATGATAGCTGAAGGGATGCCAAAATGAGAAATAATATTGGTCATCAAAAACTTGCATATGTCATCCCCTTTGGTAAACTCAATGAAATGGCTTCTACCCATTTTATAAAATATTATGTGGCCATAATGATTAATTTATGTCCAACAGTACATACCAAATTTATTTTGCTAATAAAATCAAAACCTTAAAAGGAAAAGGGCCAAGGTGAGATAAACAGATGTAACTCATGTGATGGTGCATGGTTTAAATTACTATACTTTTGGAATTGTACACATAATTTTTCATGTTCAATACATTCTTGTTCCATTATAGGCCAATAATTACCTTGGTGTAATAGTTTTTGGGACACGGTCTATCTACTAAATTGACCATTTATAAGAGTTTCATGTGTGCTTCATCTTTGTTTAAGCATCAGAGTAATTGTCCATCAAAACCTCATTTGAATAAATCATTTCCAATAATAATGTAGCAGAATGACTTGCATTGCATTTTTTGTTTATCATTTCATTTAAAATGGTCTTGTATATAAGATCAATATAGAAAATTATAAATATTGGTGTACCATTATGTGTTTATAGTACTATGATTAATATCAAGAATGACCAAGGCATTCATTTGATCAAAATAAATGGAAGGATTTAATATATTGTGTATTGTAAAGTTTATGTGATCATCATCAAAAGTCATCAAGGATTTTTTGCTTACATATCATTTGCATGGTAGTTACCTTTACATGGAATATTGTCATCTACTATTTTTTTATATGGCAAAATATGTTCTTTAATTTGGTAATGATTATTAACTTGATTAGCAACCAATTAAGAATCACCAAAAACTTAGATGTCTTTTATATTTATATTATGTGTTATGGACAATCCAATGATCAAGGCCTCATATTCAGTTATATTATTGGTGCAAGAAAAATCTAATTTTTAAGAGAAAGGCATGTATTTTCCCTCATGAGTATAAAATACAATTCCACCATCCACTCATGTTCAACATTTTAATTCATCAAAAAACATTGTCCATGGAATGGAAGACACATTATATGCCTCGAACTCATCCTGAAAATCCTTTATGAGTGGAAATGAATCTATTAAATGAGTCATAGCAAATTGGTCAACTATGACTTGACCTTTTATTAACATTTAGTCTACAAATTTTAGATCAAACTTAGTGAGATACATCACCCATTTTACTATGTGGTTGGTGAGGTGTATTTTTTTCATAAGGAATCATAATAGATATTCTTTGATTATGACGTGAACCTCATTTTTAAGCAAGTAATGTCATAGTTTTTTAGTAGAAAAAACCAAATCTAAACATAAATTTTCCATTGTCAAATATTTTCATTCATAATCGACCAACTAGCAATTGATTTAATAGATTACATATTCTTTATAATTATCATCATATTATGTTAATAGGGCCCCAAGGGCCTCATGAGTAGCCAAAATATAAAGAGGTAATGGTCAATCTAGAATAGGAAGCATGAGTATGAGTGGGTTTTCCAAATATGTTTTGATTTGATAAAAGCTTTGTTGACATATGTCATCCCATATAAATTTTGTGTCTTTATTTAATAAAAATGTGAAAGGAATCGTTTTGTTAATTAATTAAGCTATGAATCATCTAATAGCTTGAATTTAGCCCTAAAAGCATCTTAACTATTAAAGATTGGTTGGCAGTGGCATTTTGACAATGGATTTTACATTTTTTGAATAAAACTTAATGCCTCTCTAAGAGATAATGTATCCAAGGATCTTTCCTAATGAAACCCTAAAAACACATTTTTGGGGATTTAATTGAACATTGAACTTATGAAAGCATTTAAATATTTATTCTAAATTGATAGCATGGTCTTGATGATGTTTAGATTTGGCAAGTAAATCATCAATATAGTCATCAATATTTTTGTGGATAAATTAAATTCATGGAATATATGAGTCACAGTCCTTTGATATGTGTTTCATGTGTTCTTTATCCCAAAGGCATGATTGTATAGAAAAAATTATCCAAAAGAGTATTAAATGTCATCTTCTATTGATTATCAAGGTTAATTTTGATTTGGTTATATCCTATGAATCCATCCATAAATGAAAATGTATCATATCTAAATATAGAATTGATAAACATATCGATATTAGGTAAAGAAAAATCATCTTTTGGACAAGCCTTGATTAAAATCAATAATCAGTACAACAACGCATGTCACCATTAGGTTTTGTTATGGGTACAATGGTGGACACCCATTTGGAATGTACAATAGTGTGTATAAATTAAGCATCTAAAAGCTTTTGAATTTCCACTTTGACTAATAATGATACTTTGGGATGCATTTTTTAATTTTTTTTATTTTTTTGGCATCTGGGTATAATAATATGTTATGCATTTCCACTGATGGATGGATTCTAGGCATATTCAAATAAGCCCATGTGAATATTTCATGAAATTAATGAAGGATCTATTGATAGTTTTTTCCTTCATCCTCATGCATCATTACAACCAATATAACTGGTTGAGGGTTCTTATCAATTCCATAGCTGTATTGGATAGTTTCTTCATTTAGTAAAGTGGATCTCTATTTGAGAAATGGCATCGTAGGAATAGCATGTGATGTATTATGTTGGAAACTAGTACCATCACTTTCACCAAAGTAGGCATGAGTAAAATTTGCATGAGGAAACATGTCCTTATGATATAAGGAAGGGAGATGCTCACATGCCCCCAAATACTCTAGAAATGATTCATCATTAGAGAATTAATCTAGTGTCTAAATGTTAAGCGAAGCATTCTCATCAATAAGATGAAGGTTGACCATTGGTAGATCAATTATATAAGTATTCATAAATTCTTCTTTAGATTTTTGAAAATAAGTTGTGCGATGTAGGATATGTTTATGACTTGTAGTTTTTCTTAAAAACCCAAACCCTAAAGGCTTGTATTGGTTAGAGGAAAAATAAGTTGAGTGATTCCTTGCTCATGTTTACCTAGTCCCTATCTTTTGTATCTATATTTTTTTAAATAGCAAGAACCAAAATTGGGATTATAATATTGTGATGCAATAATATCCATTTGGTTTATCATTGCAAATATTTGAATGGATTAGTATCCATAGAACAAGTGTAAATGAATACTTGATGACTAAATTTTAATAATTCATGAAAAGTGTATGGAACTATGTACATCTCATGTATCCAAGGCTATCCTAGAAGAATGTTATAAATTAGGTCATTTGGCATAATTTGGCACAGAGTAGGTAAGGTATGGGGAACTATAGTAATATTCAATATTATTTGTCCCAACACTTATCACTAAATATTATAACATCCTTTTATGATTATATTATAAGGTTCCAATTTTGGAGGTTTGATGCCAATTAAGGAGATAAAAGATATGTTACATTATTGAGTCTGAAACCATTGTCCACAAGCACTTATTTTACCATTTTTCTATAAACACATACTTCGATGTAAAGTGAAAGATAACTATTTATAATATGTTTTGGTAGTAATTCATATTTTTCAAAGGACATATTATTCTCAATCCATTTTACATAATTTAAAATAGAAGCCACATATGGTGGTTCCACATTACATGATAGAATAGTCATACATAATGCATTCAAAAAGACATCTTTGTAATGGGATGATTGATGTAACAAATCTAAGGGGTAATTTTGAGTAATTATATTTTTGGATATGGTGGTAATATGGCATGGTTTTAATGATTTTTTCATACATTCCCTTTGGCACTTTGTATTAATAAGTAAAATTTCATTGTAAACGATAGAACAAGAAGTATGCTAGAATGTTGATTTTAAATCCTGTATAGGTAGGATGGATTTAATTTAGTAAATAATGTATAAAAATATAATTAATATAATTTAATATACCATGAAATAATTTATATATATTTCCAAAACAAACATGATTTTAAGATTTATCAATCAGGTATCAGAGATAGGAAAAGAAATCAAAATATCCTAAGTGGCATAGGGTTTGATGTTCAAAGATTAGGTTCACCAAATTTTTAACCCTAATTGGTTTTTGAAATCATAATTGGGTAGATATGGTTAATTATATATAAATTATAGGGTACAAGGGTGAATATCAAATCTACAACAAACCAATTAACATGTTAAACTCAGATGCACCATATGCTGAATTTATGAAGCTAAGATAGACTATTAATGGTAAGTATAGCTATATTATATATACTAATGACATAAAATAAAGTAATTAGTTATTTTTGATGATAATATAGTGATATATATGGTACAAGTGGTAAATATGTATGAATTAAATTTTGGATCAATCATTAGATTCTAGATCTGATGCCTTTGGCTCTTTGAACACTTACATCAGCCTAGGATAGTTACATTAATGCTAGTATCTGATATAAATGCTAGTGTTATATATATAATATGTATTTAAATAGGATTTTACCATTTTTATTCTTATAATCTTGGATTTTCCTTCACTCTAGTGCATTTATATCTAGGTCATAGACTGTTACTCTTAGTGAAATGGCAAAACCCTAGCTTTACATTTTTAATGTGACCTTGGGAAAAAAATGGGTTAATGGTCACATGGTGTTGAGATAACCTAAAATTATCTCACTATTAAATGGAATTGATTATATATATAATACTATAGAAGAGGGCCTCAGACTCATGTAGTTCTCCCCTTTGTGTTGGCTTGTGTGTGAATCATGTAATGTGTAAAGTAAGTACAATAATTACCTAGCTTGTAAGTTGGTAGATATGACATTATGATTTATCATTTAGTAATCCATACCTATAGTTGGTTTTTTCTTTTGACTGATATTATAATAGGGAAAAATAGGAAATCTTTAAGTAACTTGAGTGCTTCTTGAGTGCTCTTTTGGTCTGATTACTAAGTGAGGAATGAATGAGGGTTGATATTGTATTTATACCAATTCTACCAGGAGATAAATCACATTAAATCACTTAGGCTAACCATTTTAATACATTTAATTTGAAAATTAAATGAATTTAGGTCACTAGACACTTGCATTGGGATGGGACAGTAATGTCAACGCTATTGTCTGACCCAGACATTAGTGTCTAGGGAGAAGGAGAGCAGGCATAGGCTCAAAAATTACATAGGTATAAGATAATTACATTTTAAGCATTCTGGGTAAGATAAGATGTTTGTTTCATCAATATAAAGTTGTTCATACTAATAAATAGTCTAAGGGACACAAAATAGAGTAGATGCAAGGCTTATAAAATCAATCCATGTGTAAAACTAAGAGGAATATCCAGGGTCATGAGTTTTCCAAGTGTACAAGACTAAAGTGCTATATAATCACAAAATATAATATGTACCAGGTAACCATCTCATAATATTTCAAAGGTCCATGTTCACCACACAATTATTAGTGGAGGTTCTTAGAGAACTCATCAAAATATGATACTTTGTGTTTCTTTACAAAGTAAGCTACAAGTTCAAATTTAGGAATAATTATAAAAATATCAAGTATTCATTCAACTCATAATTACATGTTTATTTATAAAATGCAAACTTGAATTATGTAGAGTTATTGTTCATGTTATGTAATTAAAAAAATGTAAGCAAAATAGAGTATACACTTCACATGGAACAAATACAAGAAGGCATTCAAAAAACACATCATCTAATCTCTATATTCTATAACTTTTTTCCTTTACAATTGATCACTATATATAGACCTTACAAAGCTCTATCGCTTCACATTCTATCTTTCAATTTCTATTTCAAAGGAATATTTTCATACCCTGTAATCTTTTAGGATACATACATAGGTTGAATACATACAAAAATATATACATTATACAAATTGATATACATCGAATATTTTTTCATGCATCTACACTTTATGATTTTATAATCCTAAGTCTACTACAAACAATAAAGAGTTTAAATTAATAGGAAGACTTGATTTGAAGCCATCCCCATTCCAAATCAATCATAGCTTAATGATCTTTTAGGTCTTATAGATGCTTTTATATACAAAAGTGCCCATAATTTTGATAGGAATAGGTGTAGTGAGCAAGTTTTAAAACCCTGAATTGTTTCAAGCTCCTCATCCATAAGGGCTATCAAAGGAGATGATATTGTTGAGAAGCACTTTCCAATCTTATTTCCTTTCACTGGCCCTAGGGATCTATTTGGCAAAAGTAAAATGTAATAAAATTACTTCACTAATAAATTTGAATCACATCAACATCTAATAATATGATTAAATTAGAGCATGATGTATGAATATATTATGAGCCACTTTATGGGGGAGACCTCCAAAACCTTGGAATAAAAATAAAATATTTCAAAATGATGATGAAATGCTAACCATTACCTCCTATATATATCCTAACTATGCTATGTAAAAATCCAAGGCTTACCCTACCACCATTATTAAGCTAAATAGATGAACATATAACTTCATTAAAGGCAATGCTAGCCACAAATTGGACCTTCATATTCCAATACATGTTATAGGATAAAATCGTAGCATACCTCTCTTTTAACCAAGTATTTTCCTCAATCTTGATGATCATTAGATTCTTTGATATGAGTTCTTTGTCCTCCCATATCATATCCTCCCTTGACAAGTTCTTCTAATTAATAAGAGACTTGGTGATTGTCCTCATTTACATCCTCTTAAATTAAGTTCCAAAAAAATATCTTATATTTCCTATAGACACTATAAAACCACACCAATGGTTCTAGATGTTGCAACACACCCCTTTTGACCCCTTGGCCCCCTTTTGGTTAAAACACCTCTTAACCCTCTTAAAGATCCATTTACTCCTACCCACATTTATCTAATTATTTATTTAATTAGTCTTAAAAACTCCTATTTACACCTCAATTAAGACCAAGGCCCATGTTAACTCACCATCACCTTGCTCTAAGACCATTTCTTTCCCTAACATTTAAGTCCTAACCACCTAAGACCATTTATTTCCCTGACATTTACTCCCTAACCTCCCTAGACTATTTTTACTTGTGTGACCACACTCTTTTAAACCAACTCAAACCATTTCAAATGGTTTTAACTTCTAAAATTAAGTGTAAATCACTATTTTTAGTAAGTTATACCTATTCTACCATGACTAACATTGGTCATCCCTCGATCAATGTTAGTTGAGCATGATTGACATCACTTACTTAAGCCTGCCCAGGACTTTAATTGAATAGATTAAAAAGATGATTCTAAGTGTAAGTAATAATTTTCTTGTGAGCTTTTTTGTGAACTAGAGAGATAAACTAGAGAACTAGAGACTTTTATAGAAGCATAAAGGAGTTGCACCATTGACAAGCTAAATATTTTATCACCATTATGCTATGTAGATTCTCCTCGATCTCCATCTAAGTTATCTTAACCTATCATCCATTTATAATCTAACACTACTACATAAAATAAGTTTATATTGTTATTTGACCAATTTTAATGTTTCTTATCTTAGCATTTCTTGCTTTTATTATCTTTCTACCTTTCCCATATCCTCAAATACCTATGTTGAAGTTTTACACTTCAAAACTCCTTTGCCATCAAACACCCATCAACCTTCCATAATCATTTTAAGCCTAAAAACTATATCTATACATTTATAAGCTTCATTCTAACCCTCATGATCATATCCCCAACCTTTAACCAGCCCAAAAACTCTTTAAAACCCTCCAAAATCCAACCATTCCACCAAAGCTAAAAACTGTGTTTTCACATAGTGACCAACATTGGTTTTGCATAACCAACATCGATCCATAAAGGATTGACATCTATCTCTATGTAAACTTTTATTTATAAAAATATCAATCTAAAAAGACCCATTTAAGCCCATAAAAACCCTTGTTTCTCAATCCCTATCACAACACAAAACCAAAATACAATAACTAGCCTTGACCATTATCACCTTAGTATTTTTTCCATGTAAATTAGCTTAGTTTGTTTTAAAAGGAATAAGGAAATATTAAAGTATTTTATCATTCATTTAAATTACTTTCTCTTTTCTTCCCTTAATCATTTCTTATCATCATATTTTGGACTTAAGTTATTTTAAAAAGTGGGTTGACATCCATCCAAGGAAGTTACATACTTTTAAGAGATAGCATTTGCTAGGCAACCCACTTACCAACCATACTAATTTAAATTTTTTCAAGTCTCATTGATTTTTAGGTCATTCCTCCCTATCCAAAGAGGATAACTCACAATTTATGGATCAATGGAGCACAAAACCACATCTAATTTTACCTACACCTTCCCCCTTTACTCAATTTTACTTTTGTTCATAAAATGAAAATAAAATGATCTAAAATCTAGTGAAACATTTTGGCATGCCTGGTGGGACCCCTAATTTATCTTGGGTTCATATTTATTTTAGGAAATTTATAATTGCATTAGTGAATAAATCATATAATTTCTTTCAAAAGGTTAAACACTTCCCATTACATTTCATTATTTCTAAAAAAATCATAACTTCTTACTTCTTCATTTCTAAAAACACAATTACTTGTTTTTCTTACTTTTAAATTGAAAAGGCAAAATATCTTGTTCTTTCTCTATTTTCAAATGTAAAAAGGTATTTGCATTATTTTATTTCTTTCCAAAATCTAAAATGCAATCATCCTAGGACTAGGACTTGTATTATCATCTTGCACTTAGGTTGCATTTAGAGGTTTTGTATTCATTAAAAGAAATTGAAACTTTATTTTGGGATTAAAATCAACCTTGCATACATTGATTACCTATTTGCTTAAGTCACATAGCTTAATTAATTGGGTAAATTAGTCATGTACCAATCACTTATTCTCAGACACATACCAAATCACTTACACAATCAACTCATCAAAACCTTGACATAAGGGAACCAACTAGGATTTCATCACCTAGTGGCAACCTTCATCTTGCTTATCTTACTTGGATTTCACCAACAAGAGGAAAATTGACTCAATGTGCTAAATGATTATAAACTCTAGCTATTAGGTATATATTGGCAAATCACCTGATAACCTTATGTTGTGATGTGTGAAGTGAGGGGGTAGGCCCCAATACCAATCCATATACCAATTCTAATATAGAAACTTTAAGCTTAAAAACCTGAAACTATCCATAGACTACCTCTTATAGTACCCATTTCAAAATCCAAGTGGAGTCTCACAATTCTAGACTTAAGGCCTAAGCCCAAAGTGAGATAAAAATAAATCTTAGGATCTAACATACTTTTAGTATGTGTGATCTTGTTGACTTTTCTTATTTTCTCTCTTTTTGAGTTAGTGAGTTCATTTCCATCAACTTATAAACTTCCACCACTTTATCATATGGTCTTGACATAGTAGCAAACTAGAGACCAAGCCAACCAAAACCAACCTTACCACCAACCTTCTTCCTCTTCTTCATTCATAGATCACATTCTAGATGTAGAGAGATCTCAAGACCATTTTAAAAGTCCAAATATTCCCTAGTTTTTTTCTTGAGGGGATATGGACTTCACAAACCTCCTTGACAACAACATAATTTCCCTCCAAAATTACCTTACCATAATTTCCAGTCATGCCCCTACTTTGGTTCCTTCTATTGAACCCCCTTATGGCATGCCTACTTACCTTATGGGTGAGACTTCAATTTCCACCATTTCCACAACCCAATCAATGGTAACTCAATCCTCATCTTCTATAATTAACCCATCTACTGGCATTTCCCAAAACCAAGCTTCTCTCACCCCACCAACAAATACCCAATCACCTTCAACTTCTACCAACCCCATAACCAACCCTTTAAATGTGGGGTCAAATCAACCAATGACAACTTAGAAACCACTTAGTATTGGGATTCCTTTCACTAGTGTGGTTTCCCTACCTTTTTTAACCCAAAACCAAAGTATTCAAATATCATCCACACCATTTCAAAACTTGGTAGTTTTTATACCATCCACTCTTCCACTGACAAGTAAAAAGGTAACCACATACATTCAACAACCAAAACTAGTATGCCCATGTCTTAATAAATATCCACTGCACCTAATCAAGGATATGTCCCAAATCAATAAGGATGTATGCCTCCTATGTCATCCCAACCTTTCATAACCAACTATCAATATGTGGCATCCACCCAATCTTCAAACATGTAATACATAGAATCATCACAAAAATAACAACACATACCCTAAAATTATGTGGGTGAATCACAAAATAACTTCATCAAGATGTTAATGGATAAAATGACAACTTTAGATACATCTAAATCCCACAACCTTTTATCCTATGACACAATTAGTAATGAACCTATTCACCCTTTTGTACTAATTCATCTTTACCCCACTCAATTAGAATTTCCTAAATTTGTGAAGTTCTAAAGGATGATCCCCAACAACATTTAAGAGAATTTAGGCATGCATTTTATCTCATTTCCTATGGTGATGCTCTTTTACTTCATACCTTCCCCATGTATTTAATAGGACCTGCATTAGATTGGTATAGTGTCATCACTATGCACTCCCTCTTTTCCTTTGCCTAACTCACACAAACTTTCTTAGATCACTTTTCCATAAACATTTCTCAGAAAGTGTCTATAACCAGCTTATATTCTATTTACCAATTCAAGGATGAATCCATTACTGGTTTTTTTGCTTGATGAAAAGGGTTAATCAACCAACTTTCCTTCTCCCTACCTCAACTAAGATTGATTGAAATTTTCTCTTAGGCATGTACCAAGCACATTCATTGTACCTTAAAAGTTTAAGCATTATGTACCTTTGACAAAGCATTTACCATGGCAAATAAATTAGAAATTTGAGTGATTGATGAAGGCAAACTAAAGCTTAAAAACAAAAATACTAGCTTCAAATCTATAAAAACTTCCTCCAAACCTCCAAACCACCCCAAAACTAAAGGATCAGCTAATGTGGTTGTCCTTAGAATGGATCCTCCTCTTGAGTTAAATCATTCAAACCCATCCACATCTTCAAGTCAAAACCAAAATCCAAAACCCCAAAACCATATTGTGCAAAATCAATACACTCCAATAGTGGATTCATATGCTTAAATTTTGGAAACATTATTGAAATCATCTATAATCCAACTTCCAAAAGTTAAACCACCTCAAAAATTTGACTCATCTCATCCTATACCAAGTTGGTATAAGGAGTATGAGTTTTACAACTACCATCACATCATCGAACACAATGTTGATAGATGCAAGACCTTTAATAACATAGTTCAAGACTTGAATGATAGAGGTGAAATTATAATTCATAATCCAAATGTACCTCAAAACCAATATCTTGACATTTTCCATCAACCTTTTCCAAACCACCTAGCCTATTCAAATAATGAGTGTAAAAATTTAGAAATTTGCCATAACCATTAGGTTCATACCATAAACATTATCCTTAATGGATTTATATTGAAAAAAACATGACCAAAACCTTGCCAATTCCACTTCCCAATTTGGTGGAACCAACCCAAATAACCCCACCTATTTCACTTCCCTCAATAGTGGAACCACCTATCCTTCCTTCAAAAATCACTCACAAGGAATATGACATCATACCTACTCCAATTCCCTCAATAATTTCACCACTTATCCTTCCTTCATAAATCACTCTCAAGGAATATGACATCATACCTACTCCACTCCCTTTAATATTGAAACCACCCATCCTTGCTTTGTAAATATCAACTAAGGAAGATGACATCATACCTACTCCACTCCTCTCAATAATGGAACCACCCATCCTTTAGAAATATTAGCTAAGGAATATGACATCATACCTAATCCACTTGCCTCAATAGTAGAACCACCCATCCTTCCTTTAAAAATCACTCACAAGGAATATGACATCATACCTATTCTACTTCCCTTAATAGTAGAACCACCCATCATTCCTGTTGTCCCCCAAAAATATCACTCATTTTTGGGACAACATTTGAACTATTTTGGTCCTACATACCAAAATTGTCTCTTCCCTTTCCAAAATTTGTCTTGGGAATTCAAAATTCCTTATTTTTCGAGCTTCTCAAGAATCTATGGACTCTGCAGGTAGGTTCATTTCTACAGATTCAAAGCCTTTTGCAGGTGGGTTCAATCAAAAGAATCAGTTTTCAACACTTAGTCATTTTTGGGATTGGTTCAGTGCCTTGGTTCAATCAAAAATCTCCATCGGTAAGCATCTAAGCAAAGAAGGCTTGAACCGTTGAACCATTGAACCACTTTGGTTCAAAGTTTCAATGAGTTCAAAGTTTAAAAGGTTCAACACTTTCAGTTCAATGGTAGGTTCAATCAAAGGAATGGTTTGATGGCTTGGTTCAACACTTTGTTTCACATGGGTGGTTCATCTGCTTTGTTTCAACACTTTGGTTCATCCTTTGGTTCAATAAAATGGTTCATCAGTTGGTTCAAAAGCTTTGTTTGAATTGTTGAACAAAAGCTTGGTTCAATGGTTGGTTCAATGCTTTGGTTCATTCAATTGGATCATTGGCTTGAACCATCAGCTTGAACCATTTTGGTTCAACCAAGCGGTTCAATGTTTGGTTCAACGAAGCGGTTCAATGCTTTGGTTCAATCGAATGGTTCAACAGTTGGTTCATCACCTTGGTTCAAAGGAGCGGTTCAAAGCAAAAGTTCAAGAGAGCTTCCTGAAGGACAAGTGCCCTTGTAGAGGGCACTTGGTTGACAAAAGTACCCTTTAGAATGGTCATTTTCAAAGAAGGCCGCAAAGGTAATTCTTTTAGATTTTTGTTTAAGGAATTCAAATAAGACTAAGGCAAGAAGTGATTCCTTTAGACTTTTTGTTTGAAGGAATTCCTTTAGACAAAAAGTCTGAAGGAATTTGAGAAAATAGCAGTAGGCAGAAAGCCCGAAGAAATTTTCAAAAAAGGCAAAGACAAGTGATCAGAACAATGCCGTGGACGTTTTATCTGCAGGAAATTTCCACAGACTTTTTGTCTGCAGGAATTTGTCCATGGGAAAATCCCAGGAAAATTTCTATGGGAATGTCCATGAAGACTCTAAGGAAAAGGCCACCGAAGGACCCCAAAGGGCAAGTGCCCTTTTGGGGGACTCTTAGCTACCAAATTGAAGGACACTTCCCTGAAGCTGAAGGGTCATCTTCCCTTTGGGAAGACATAAAACAAAAAAGTTGAAAAAAGACCAAGGGGTGACATGCTTGAAGACGTCAAATTCAAGACAGTGAACTAGCCATTGAAAATGTAGTGATGGGCGCGTGAACATCAAATTTAAAGCTCATAAAATATTCGTTGATCCTTGTAATCTATAGACATGAATGCATTCAAAGGCTTCAAGGCCAAAGCCAGTAGGAAGTGACTAAAGAATAGAATAGCAAATTAAATCCAGGACCTGATTCAATTAACCAAAAAAGGAGGAAATATGAGGAAGGATCATATCGCCAGGTGGAAATTGAAAGTTGCAAAATTTCAATAACATGACTTGTTTCTTTGCATTGAGAAAAACAAATGGGTAGATGCCCCTAATTTCTAGCCTGTCTTCCTAATAGTTTTCAACGCAACATGATGTGTTATTATTCTCAAATCCTTCTTCAAGAGGCTATATAAG
The DNA here is from genome assembly GCA_037957365.1 of Torreya grandis. Lineage (NCBI taxonomy): Eukaryota > Viridiplantae > Streptophyta > Pinopsida > Cupressales > Taxaceae > Torreya > Torreya grandis. Next base: position 26,828 of record JARHVA010006317.1, read on the forward strand.
GGACTCTCTTTTATTGTAAATGGATCTCTTTTTGGACAATCAGCATGAAACTCTGCCCAAATTGAAAGGCATTACTGAGACTTTGAGCTTAGATTGCTAATCATATTTTGTTACTAGAATAAGAAAGCAAGTGACTTTTCAGACTTTGTGTTGTGATATCTTTGTTATTGGGGAAATTATTCTTATGTATTTTTCCTTGATATATTTTATGTTCCTTTAATTCAACAAGCAAAATTAGTGAAATTAGTTAGGAAGGTATCCTGTCAATTGTGGAGAGACTTTGTGCCCCCATAATTGCCTTTAGTGTGTTTTCTTTTCATTTCTATGTAAAGGACTTTGGGATGACTTTGTGCCCTCATTGTCCTTCGTATCTTACTCTTGAGCAATTCAGGTGGAGACTTTGTGCTACATCTCGATTTGCTAGTTACTACGTCCTTGGTTACATTTTGCATTTACTACCAGGAGTATTCTTATGGCTTGCTAAATAGTACTTTTGAAAGAAGAGGAGTGCTTTCTGTCATTTTCCTTGAGTTTTTCCTTTGATCCACATGCATCATCTCTAAAAAAAGAGAGATGGATGGTTTGTCCTACCCTTGAGTATTATTTTTTGTTTATATATATATATATATATATATATATATATATATATATATATATATATATATATATATAAAGAACCTCCCCTTGATGAGAGGGCAGATCAGTCCCCTTCTGATGTGGTAAACCTATACATTTGGATGATTAATCTTCCTACTTTGGCTTATTAGACCTATTTTGTTTATCATTACGCTGATCGACAAAATATTCAACCAACAATTTTTGGCAACTCCGCTGGGGATATACATAATTCTATGCAATTTATAACCTCAAGTTTTAGATTGAAACATCACCTGTGTCTTACCCATTATCATTACAACCCTTATCCATTATAGATTCTGGCAACTCTGTTACACATCTTACCCATTATCCATTTATAGCCTTACCATCTTCCTCTGCCTCCATTATTTTATCTAGTCTACAAAAACCAGAGTTGTCAAGAAAGAATGCACAGTTTAAAGCCTCAAGCTTTAAACTAAAGCAAGGTCAATTCTTTTCCCATTTTTGTTTCACAATCTAGTAGATTCAATGTATACATAAACCCAAATGGATAAAGGTAGAATTGATCCTATATTTGATTTGGTACATCAAAGTGATTTTGATCTATTTCCTTCACCATCTCATCTCCAACGAACCAAGAGCTTTACTCCTACTAAAGTCAAATCTCCATTACTAGACAAAGTATCTACTTTCTGTTGTTGATAAAGCTTTGCCAATAATTACCCCTCTGAGATTTGTTATTCCTCCTTTTCATAATCCTACAATGGCAGTTCAAGGCCCCTAGGGTAATGTTTTTGGTCCTCTCAATCTTACTCCACCTCAACATGAGCTTCCACATAGTTCAAGGAAGAATTTCTCCAAATTCTATGGTGATGGGAAAGTTCATCTTGATGAACACATTACAGCTTTCAGCATAGCATGTGGAGTAATTAGAGTAGAATTTGAATATGTAGCAGTCAGGCTATTTGTAGAAACATTACAAGGTGCTACTGTAGACTGGTTCTACCATCTGCAAGCTAGATTAGTGACTAACTGGGATACACTTAAATCCAAGTTCAAAGCAAGGTTCAAGCCCGTAAAAGATGCACATGTACTTCTAGCTCAACTTACACAGATGAAGAAATAACCTCATGAACCAATGAGGGACTTCATAGCCAAATTTGACAAACTAAGGAACAAAATTCTTATAATTACTCAACCTACAGCTAAGAATCTTAAATGCTTCTTCATTAATTCTCAGTTACCTAAAATCAAGTTTCTTTTGAGATGTGCTGGTCAAATAGATCTTGCTGCAGCTCAACTTTTAGCCACTGAGGTAGAAGATGATCTCATCTTAGCAGGGAAGATAAGAAGAGATCTAAATAGAAATAGATCCTCATCATCTTCTGAATATTCATCTATAGGCACCACTGATCCAATGGTGCAAAAGCTGGCAAATGAAGTGCTAGCCTTGAAAAAGCAAATGGTGCAAGGAATGTCTTCTGCTCCTTCATATAGAGATATGCCAAGAAGGACATTCCCAAATCAATCATATCAGGGCAATGCTGCTAGGAATCAAGGGCAATAAAATTGTCCTCCTCCCCCACAAGGGAAACTTGCCTTTGAAGCTCCTCCAACCAAATTAGTAGTTGGATATTTGGAAATAGAACATGCTTTCTCTTTCCAACCTGAGTTTGAGCAATAAAATGACGTTGATCTCCTTAAAGACAATCAAGAAGAATCAGCTGGTGACTCCCACATTGGTTTCCTAAACTACTAAGATGAACCCAAAAGCAAAGGAGAAGCTATTGATGGATCATACGCAGTGTTTACTAGGTCTAAGAACCAATCAATCCAGCAAGCTAATAAAGGGAAGACAGAGGAGCAACCTCAACCAACAATTACAATTTCTAAGCATGGAACCACACTGTCTTTCCAGTCAAAGGATCCAGTGATCACCCAAAATGTAAGTACATCAATTTCACCTTCACCTTCTACTTCAATTTTTCAAACCAGCCCTCCTCCCATCCCTCCTAAAACACAAAAAGTTGAAATGCTTTCCTCTGTTCCTAGTCTAATTTAGTCATTTGACATAATTGATCATGTCAAAAAGACCAAAATACAAATGTCTGAATTTGAATACTTGTAGTCCAATCCTGATCAATTAGATAGGTTGGTCTAATGTGTCAAGAACCAAATCCTCTCTACAAGACGAGAGGTTAAGAAAATAGTTTCTGATTCCTCAAAGAACATGCCCATTCCAAATAATCTTGTCATTACTCCTTTAGCTGCCCCTGAGAAAATAGAACCTTTCTATGTTTCCCTGTTAATAAATGGTTATCAGCTCAACAATTGCATCATTGATTCTGGGGCATCTGACAATGTCATGCCTACTAAAGTAGCTGAGTCTCTATGTCTCACATTGACCAAAACCTTTGGGAGATGTTTCTCCATGAAGAACAAGCAAGTACCATTGCTGGGGCAAATTAAAGATGCCCAATTTGCATTAGCAACCTTTCCAAACAAGAGAATCAAGATGACTGTCTTGGTGGCTGACATCCCAGCATCCTATGGCATTTTGCTTGGACAAATTTTTTGCAAGGATGTGGGAGGAGAACTAAGCATGGACCTATCTAAGGCAAGGATCCCTGTCCAAGGTGTAATGAAGAGATTGCTCCCTGAAAAGGAAGAAAAATATGTGGTCACCCAAACATCAGCCCCTGCAGCACAAATTCTATTTGAGTCTTCAAGCAGGGGTAATTATTTCTTTACCACAAAGGATGTTCATGTTTATACAAATGAAAGTCCTATAGCTGAAAATCTAGGAATTGATTCAAATAAGACTTTAGGAGAATTGGTAGAGCATAGTACAAGTAAGGAAGGATCTTCCATCTCTAATGAAGAGAAATCTAATAGGAGATTAGCTTCTAATGATTCTTGGATCTTGGAATCTGATGGTAGCAATTCTTCCACCAAAGATGGAGTTGGGACTGTGTTAATATCTCCTTAAGGAGATATTATTCCTTCATGCAATTTGCAAGTCAGCAACACCAACAACACAGCTAGATGTGAATCTCTATTGCTCAGATTGAATATTGCTCAAGATGAAGAAATCAAACTCCTTCACATCAAAGGAGATGCTAAGCAGATAATTTGTCAGGATTTTTATGTGGAAAATCCAATCATATGTTGGACTGAACTAGAAGAACAACCAATTATGGTAATGGACCATGCTGCTACAAATCAAAAATCAGCAAAGGAACCCTTCGCCAAGAAAGCAAGGAGTTATGGCTTTCAAATTGAAGACCACATCCTACCATGGGGAAAGAAGAAGAAAGAGTCAATAGGAAGATGCAAAAAATTAGTTTCCTAGTGGAGAGCTCCATTCGCTCGTCACCGTTTCTAGGGAAAAAATTTCTTCTTGTTGGTTTACCAAGATGGTGCACTATTTTCACTATCTCTCAAGAAGCAACATCTAAAATACTTCAATTCTTGAAGTATCAGATCATTGCATCTGTATATATGTATATTTGTATAATTTTTAATTCTATTTTGTTTTGTTTGTTTTCTTTTTTGATGCCTTCCATTTTTGGGTAGCATGACTCCATAACCCAATGGTACACATGAAGACACTGGAGATTCTAGATTCTTCTCCCTTTAATTCTTTTTTCAATTAATAGAAGTTCCCCAACTAGAGCTAGCTGTTGTCCCCCAAAAATATCACTCATTTTTGGGACAACATTTGAACTATTTTGGTCCTACAGACCAAAATTATCTCGTCCCTTTCCAAAATTTATCCTGGGCATTCAAAATTCCTTATTTTTCAAGCTTCTTAGGAATCTACGGACTCTACAGGCAAGTTCATTTCAATAGGTTCAAAGGCTTCTACAGGCAAGTTCAATCAAAAGAATTAGTTTTCAACACTTAGTCATTTTCAGGATTGGTTCAATGCCTTGGTTCAATCAATACTCTCCATCGACAAGCATATAAGCAAAGAAGGCTTGAACTATTGAACCATTGAACCACTTTGGTTCAAAGGTTCAACAAGTTCAAAGTTCAAAAGGTTCAATGCTTTCGGTTCAACGCTTTCGGTTCAACGGTGGGTTCAATCAAAGGAACGGTTTAATGGCTTGGTTCAACCAAGCAGTTCAATGCTTTGTTTCACTCAGGTGGTTCATCCACTTTGGTACATCCTTTGGTTTAATTAAATGGTTCATCAGTTGGTTCAAAAGCTTTGTTTGAACCATTGGATCAAATCTTGGTTCAATGGTTGGTTCAATGCTTCTGTTCATTTAATTGGTTCATTGGCTTGAACCATCAACTTGATCCATTTTGGTTCAAAGCTTGGTTCATCATCTTGGTTCAACATTTGGTTCAACCAAGCGGTTCAACACTTTGGTTCGTTTGCTTGGTTCAAAGACTTGGCTCAATCAAAGGGTTCATCAGCTTGAACCATTTTGGTTCAACCAAGTAGTTCAACATTTGGTTCAACCAAGCAGTTCAATGCTTTGGTTCAATCAAATGGTTCAATCAAATGGTTCAACAGTTGGTTCATCACCTTGGTTCATCAGCTTGGTTCAAAGGAGCAGTTCAAAGCAAAAGTTCAAGAGACCTTCCTGAAGGACAAGTGCCTTTGTGTAGGGCACTTGGTCAACAAAAGTACCCTTCGAAAGGGTCATTTTCAAAGAATGCCACAAAGGTATATCTTTTGGATTTTTGTTTAAGGAATTCAAAAAATACTATGGCAAGAATCAATTCCTTCAAAAAATTTGTCCGAAGGAATTCCTTCGGACAAAAAGTCTGAAGGAATTCATGAAAATAGTTGCAGGCAGAAAGCCTAAAGAAATTTTCAAACAAGGCAAAGACAAGTGATCAGAACAATTCCATGGACTTTTTGTCTGTGGGAAATTTCAATGGACTTTTTGTCCACAAAAATTTGTCCATGCGAAAATCCTAGGAAAAAGTCTATTAGAATTTCTACGAAGACTCTAAGGAAAAGGCTATCCAAGGACCCCAAAGGGCAGGTGCCCTTATGGGGGACTCTCAGCTACCAAATTGAAGGACACTTCCCTAAAGCCAAAGGGTCATCTTCCCTTTGGGAAGATGTAAAATAGAAAATTTGAAGAAGGACCAAGGGGTGATGCACCCGAAGACATCAAATTCAAGACAGCGAACTAGCTGTTGAAAATGTAGTGACGGGCACACGAACTTCAAATTTAAAGCTCATAAAATAGTCATTGATCCTTGTAATCTACAGACTTGAATGCATTCAAAGGCTTCAAGGCCAAAACCAGTAGGAAGCGACTAAAGAATAGAATAGCAAATTAAAGCCAGGACCTGATTTAATTAACCAAAAAAGGAGGAATGATGAGGAAGGATCATATCACTAGGTGGACATTGAAAGTTGCAAACTTTCAATAGCGTGACTTGTTTCTCTTCATTGAGAAAAATAAATGGGTAGATTCCCCTATTTTCTAGCCTGTCTTCCTAACAGTTTTCAATGCAAAATGATGTGTTACTATTCTTGAGTCCTTCTTGAAGAGACTATATAAGGGACTCTCTTTTATTGTAAATGGATCTCTTTTTGGACAATCAGAATGAAACTCTACCCAAATTGAAAGGCATTACTAAGACTTTGAGCTCAGAATGCTGATCATATTTTGTTACTGGAATAAGAAAGCAAGTGACTTTTCAGACTTTGTGTTATGATATCTTTATTGTTGGGGAAATTGTTCTTATGTCTTTTTCCTTGATATATTTTCTATTCCTTTAATTCAACAAGTAGAATTAGTGAAAGTAGTCAGGAAGGTGTCCTGAAGAGTCAACTATGGAGAGACTTTGTGCCCCCATAATTTCCTTTAGTGTGTTTTCTTTTCATTTCTATGTAAAGGACTTTGGGATGACTTTGTGCCCTCATTGTCCTTCGTATCTTACTCTTGAGAAATTCAGGTGGAGACTTTGTGTTGCATCTCAATTTTTTGGTTATTACGTCCTTGGTTACATTTTGCATTTAATACTAAGAGTATTCTTATGGCTTGTTGAATGGTACTTCTAAAATAAGAGGAGTGCTTTTTGTCATTTCCCTTGAGTTTTTCCTTTGATCCACATGCATCATCTCTAAAAAAAGAGAGATGGATGGTTTGTCCTACCCTTGAGTATTATTTTTAGTTTATATATATATATATATATAGCATATCTATAGGGAACCTCCCCTTGATGAGAGGAGAGATCAGTCCCCTTCTAATGTGGTAAACCTACACATTTGGATACTAATCCTTTTACTTTGGCTTATTAGACCTATTTTGTTTATCAGTACGCTGATCAACAAAATATTCAACCAATAGTTCCCTTAGAAATCTTACCTAGGGAAAAGAAAACTATAACCATCTCACTTTCTCAACCACTTAGTGTCCCCTTGAAAACCCTTCCTAAGGAGTCCAAGTCCACATGTAAACCATTTTTAAGACTAGTTCAAAATCTCTAATTCCTATCACAACCAAAACATGACCAAGCTATATTTTGGCACCATCTTAGACTTACCTACTATACAAATAAGGAGCCAAAAAACCTATCAACCACCCAACCTTTGACCACAAAAAAATCAACCACCCTCACCTCAAGCAAACTAGTAAACACATCAACATATCAACCTTCAACCAACCCAACTACCTTAAACACAAGTAAGACAAACCCAAATAACCCACTCAAACCTATCAATAACTTGGGTTTTCTTCCAACCCAAAACCAAACTCATCCACCCTTAAAATTGGAGTTAACACCATAAAACAAACATAAAAACCAACAAACTAAACCAAGGAGGAAGGTCAAACCACTTAAGACTCAAAATCCTATAACCTTTTCTCCTTCCATCTCAACTTCACCCTACATCCTAGGACCATACCCCTTATCTATTTTAGTACCTCACCTTTACACTTTGGTGAAGATGCCAAACCCTCCAAGAAGGTGACTAAAAATTCAATCTCTTATTCTTAACACATCTCTACCTATCAACACCAAACCTTCAAACCCTAAACCATCAACCAAAAAAATTTCTAAAACATCAACCAAAACTTCACTCATAGTACCTACCCCTAAAAAGGTGCCAACCCCAATAACCAAAACAAAGACTTTAACCCTCTTAACACCATTGTTATAATAGTATTTTACTATCTTAATAAGGTTGTTACAAACCTCCAACATAATTTTACCTCTCATTAACCATTCAAACCTCTTATCCCAAAACTAGCTTGATTCAATGATAACATAATCTGTACATACCATAGAATACCTAGGCATGACACTGAGAAATGTAAAGAACTTAAAGATATTATTTGAAAATTATATTGTAAAGAACTTAAAGATATTATTTGAAAATTATGTGATTTATATGACCTTTTTATAGAGGATCCTCCTCTTATCCTACCTAAAAAATAAAAAATAAAAAATACCACCTCACATAAACCTACTTCTAAGCTCTCATTAAAGAGTAAGGATGAACCAAAAAAACCTACCATCCTACAAACATTCCAAATTGACACCATCCATGTGGTCACTTAATAATAAATTTAAAAGGATAAGGGAAAATAAAAAGTATCCATCCCTTACACATATCATTATTATACATAAACACCCAAATCACCTTCATCAAACCCCAATATTTCTATCTTGGTTACACCTCAACCCAAACCATTGGGACTAATACATAGGTCAGTTCTCAAATAACTTCACAAAACCCTAGTGAAGATGACCTTGTACAAATTGATCCAAACCTCACCTGAACACCATCAATCCATGATGGAGGAATCAATTTAGTCCCAACTTAAATATCCTTGACCTCTAGCAACCCTTGTTGGAACCCTCTAAGTATTAACCCTTATCACATTTTAAGATTCTTAGATACCTCCCATCCACTTAAATGATTTGGATCCTCCCATATTCATCACATCCCACATCAATAATAAATAAATAAAAAGGGTCATGATTTATGGGGGATTTAGTATCAACATCATCTCATCCCATGCCTATGATCAACTCAAACTTCCTAAAAACATCATGTCTTAAACCATTTTCATGTTATGATGTTTAAATGACATGATGGAAACCACCTTCAAAATAGTTATCCTTCACATACGCTTAGGACCTCAAACTCTCACTAAGCTCTTATATGTTTTAGAAGGGTAATTTTAGTAAAACATACTACTTAGACACCCTTAGATCTAAACCATGTGTTATGTACCTTTAACCTTGCACAAACTCCTAAAATTTGAAATGAGTATCAATTTCATGTCATCCCCACCAACCCTAGTCCATTTAAGTCATGCAACATGACTTATCAACCAAATGACATCCTAATTCCATTAAAGGACACAAACCCTCCAACTTCCACCAATGAAGTTTTGACAAGATCAACCATAACCTCTTCCCAAATCCCTATAAAATACCCCTTAGAATCTACATTCTAACATCTTTCACTTGGATAATATCACATGTTGACTCTTGATACCCTTCTTACTCCTCAATAGTATGGAAATCTTGATCAAAATTCTCACTATAATTATAACATTATAACCATCATCATTTTTTAACCTCCCAACTGCTAAACCAGCTATATCTATGGGGGAATCGATCAACCACTTTTGGCTTCTATCACTTCACCTTCTATCAAACCATTCACCTCTAATTTTTCCTTCTTGGATAAACTATATTTTGCCCAAACATACCTTCATTAGTGTGTTTGGCAAGGATTTGGTTTAGGCCATTATGAGCATGGACCACATGATCTTATCTGATGTAAACTCAAAATCCTTATGAGTGATAGGGCCTTAGATTTATCCAACCAAAGGAACCAACCAAAACACCTCTCATTTCAATCATTGAGGAAGAAACCCTATCCTCACCTACCTCTTCTTCTTCAAATTTTGATGACCTTGATTCCATCCCTCCTAACTTATTTTTTATCAACATGGTTATTTTGGGACCTTAACCTATCAAATTCATGGGTAAACCAAAACCATTCCTCTGACTCATACTAAGATGGTGGAAGATGGTTCCCCCACTATTAATACCATCTAGTGTCAAGATGATGACTCCCTTCTCACCTACCTTGATGCTGAAGACTCCTCCCTTCACAAATCCCTTTTGCCTAAGGCATTGACCATATTGAATGAAGCTACCATTGATATCAACTTGGGCACTCATGATAATCTTAACATTATTAAAATTGGCCAATCTTTAGATTCCTCATAACATCAGGACTTCTCCTCTTTTCTACGTGAACCTAGAATAGCATTTGCTTCGTCTTATAGTGATATGCCTAGAATACACCCTTTCATTATCATCCACAACATCATCACTAACCTCGATGCCAAGCCTATTAGGCAAAAGCTTTTAAATATGCACCCTCACATTTCCCTTCTTATTAAAAATGAGTTATGTCATCTCTTGTCCATCAACTTCATACAATCCATCAACTATCCACAATGGGTCTTGACTATTTCTCATGTCACTAAAGTGATAGGGGGACTTTGTATTTTTATTGATTTTCATGACCTCAACCTTACCTATCCAAAGGATGACTTTACTTTACCAATAATTGACCAAATTATTGATCTAACTTCTACCCATGAGATGTTATCTCTTATGGATGGATTCTTGAGATATAACCAAATCAAAAAATCACCCTAGAAAATCAACACAAAAATGATTTCATCACCCCATGGGGAACTTTTTATTATAGTGTCATGCCTTTCAGCTTGAATAAAATTGGTACAACCTATCACTATGTTATGACCTACATCTTTCATGACCTCATCCATAAAACCATAGAAGACTATGTAGATAACCTCCTTAGTAAGTATAAATGTTCCAACACCATTTGGCAATCCTTACAATCATCTTCGACTACCTTATCCAATTCTATGTTTGTCTCAACCCAAATAGATGTATCTTTAGGGTCTTATTAGGCAAACTCCTTTATTTTATCATTTCCCTTCATGGAATATAAGTTAATCCCATCAAAGTCAAATCAATCATAGATATGCCTCCTCCAACTAACCTTAAGTAACTCTATAGTTTGTAGGGTAAGCTTTAGTCCATTTACTAATTCACCTCTCAATTATCTGATAGATGTTAACCCTTTCACCACTTTATTAAGAAGGTCATCTCCTTTAAGTGGAATGAAGACTGGAAAAAGGCATATTAATCACTTAAAGGATACCTTCTCTCTCCACCTATCCTTGTCCCTCCAAAAGAGGATCAACCCCTCTACCTTTTCATCTCCACCAAAAACCATTCCTTAGGTACCGTGTTCATGCATCATAGCAATCAATATAATTAATAGGTATTATACTATATAATTCAAACAATTGTAGAGTATGAAGTTCATTATACCAATATCGATAAGTTATGCCTTGTTTTGGTCTTCATGGCCTCCAAAATTTGTGACTACCTCCTTAACCACAAAACCTTTATCATCATAAACACCAACCCCTTCAAGTGCATGCATTATAATCCATATCATAATCAACATATAGCTAGATGGATCATATTTTTAGATGAGTTCAAACTTGAGTTCCTTCGAAAAAAATTAGTAAAAGGGAAAATCATCACTGATCAATTGGTAAAAGCCCCTTTACTAAAAACCAACCTTCCAACCTTGAGTTTCCTGATGAGTCCATCACAACTCTCTACCAAGAATACCTTTCTTACCAAATTACCATGTTATTTGATGGATCAAAATGTCAACATGGTGGGGGTGATTAAATCATCCTTATAACCTTTGAAGGTAAGCCTATTCCCTTGTCCTTCAAGCTTGACTTTGATTGCACTAACAATGTGGTTGACTATGAAGCCCTAGTTTTAGGTCTCTAAATAGATTTATCCTTGGGAGTGAAATTGACCAACATCCTTGATGATTCCCAACTTGTAGTCAAATAGATCAATGGTTCTTACTAGTGTAAAACTGATGTTTTCTAGAATTATAAATAACTAGTAGATATACTATTGACATCATTTGATCACTACCTTATCCAAGCTACTCTACATTTGAAAAACAAGTTTATCAACACTATGGCTTCCCTTGCCTCTTAAATCCCACCTTCACCTTCAGACTCTACAATAATTGTAACCATTTATATACTTAACTAACCCTCTTATACCGAAATGGACCTCCCTTCCATCTAAAATGTGGAGAAAATCTAAATAGATAGTTGGTATAAGTAAATTTTTGACTACCTCACCTTAGTCATCATCCCTTCTAACCTATTTATGAATATTAGATGAGATTTCATTTAGCATATTACTTTATATACCATACTATGGGGATTACTCTACAAATTAGACTTTGATTGTTTCCTTTTTAGGTGCTTTTAAAGCTAATAAATCCCTTTAGCAATTAAGGAAACTCATGATAGGATTTGTGGAGGGAACTTTCATGGCTTAGCTATCACTAAATGCATCCTTCACCTTGGATACTATTGGATTATCCTCAACAAGACTATTAATACCATGTCAAATGATGTGTCAAGTGTCAATAACATGCCAACTTACATCACATTCCCAGTCATGTGCTTCAAGTTTCTAAGGACTTTTAGCCCTTCTCTAAAAGGGGATTAGACTTCTAGGACTTCTAGACATCATTTTATCATCACTATGAAGGAATTCTTCACCAAATGGGTGGAGAATATTCCTCTCATCTCAACCAAAGATAACAAAATTATCAATTTCATCAATCATCATATCATATGCTACTTCGGTGTTCCTTAAAAATCATCACTGATAATGGCAAGTCATTCAAAAATAAGACACTGTGAAAGTTTTTTGACACTTTTAGCATTAATTTAAGATTCTCATCTCCATAACATTCATAAGCTAATAGATAGGTAAAATAATCTAATAAAACCTTACTAAAATTATCACCAAAGTGTTTAATGAATCTGGTAGTTATTGGCACTTGCACATTCCTTTTTCTTTGTGGTCATATCGAATCAGCATTTAAACCCCTATGGGTGCCACCCCTTTCTCACTTGCCTATGGTGTAGAGGTTTTCTTGCCTCTCAAATTGAAAATTCCCTCCCTTCACATATCCTTAAAGGATATCATCTCATAAGAGGACTATTATAAATAACACCGAGCCCAACTTGAGCTACTTAACAAACATCATTTGGTCACTCTTAACCATCTTCATGTCTATTAATAAAGAATAAAACATGCTTGTAAAAAACACCTAAAATAATGAGAATTCAATATTGATGACCTCATCTTAAAATAAAATCAACACATAACTAATATTGAAATAAGAAAATAGGTCAAGTTTGATCCTAATTGGCTTGAACCATTTATCATCAAACATAAGTATGGGTCTAGGACTCACCAATTTTCATCCCTTGAAGGAAATCCATAACGTTATCCCCTCAATGCTTTGAATCTATATTCATTATTTTATTAAACCAAGTTTTAAATCACCTTGTGTATAACTTGGGCTCATCCCTTATTTTAAAAACTTATCACCTTCATCTCCTTTTTAATAATAATAGATTAAAGCAAAGAATCATGTGATTATCCATCATAGTTTTATCCTAATATTAAACATGGGTACCAAAACTCTACCCTTGGAATGATTCTCATGGATACTTTCCACACCTTATAGGATGGATCCTCATGGTTGTTATTTCTTATACCTCTATCACCCATCATTTAACCTTCTTGTACTATGGTTTTGCCTTCATACAGGAAAACCTTAGACCTATATAAGCAATTACATGTCTAAAATAAAAACAAATATATTATGGGTCATATCCAAAACCTATTGACTACTCCCTTAAAGGATATCTACCAAAATAATTTATAATTTCTCAAAAAGATAGGATACTCCCTCAAAGGGCAGCTATCAAAATCAAACAAATCCAAAACCTAGACCACTACCTTTAAGGATGGCTAATTCAAAAATTTGTCAAAAGTAAATCACATGTAAGTTTCATGCATTGATTAGCTTCCCAAACCTATCAAATAAAAAAACATCAAAAGACCTAAGTCAAAAATCAAAAACAAAAATATATCCCAAAAAAAGCTTCCCACATTGATCAGCTTTCACACAACATTAGTAGACTTCCCTCATTGATCAGTCTACATAAAAATAAGACATGGAATTACCTATAAATGGTTTTTAGGTCACCTATATAATGGGAAATTTCTCCTGACAAGAAGGTTACACTACCCTCCATTCACCTATCTATAGCATATCACCTTTTTTCACCCTCTCAATCAAGGGATTTTGAGCTTACTTGACATAGTGTGATCAAGTCACTTATTTGATAAATGAACTAACACCAATGACAATCATGCTAGGGGATTATGTAAATAATCCTACCTATTGTATTTATGGTCTTTGATAATGATATCATTTAGTCTCCTTCTTATAATTTCATGGCTACTTGTTGAAAAAATCATTAAAGCATGTGTCTTACCATTTTGAGTCACCGTATCCTCATTCACCTTTCCCTTTTATAGAATTTCAACCAAAGAAATATATATGTCAAGGTTGCATATCTCAAAATAATCTAAGTTATTTAAAATATAAAATCACATCATAAATCATTTAGTTGTTTTGTTATGTCCATTCTATTTTACCATTAAATCCACTTCGATCATTACTTAGGTGTTGTTATTATGAAAACATTATTTTTAACCATTTCATCATATGATTTATTATCTCTTAACTCAAATCATTAAAAAAATCATATCATAATCATTATGATAATCAAATCAACATCAATATACATCAACCATTTAATCAACAACTATAAAGTCAAAATAATTTATCACATAAAAATCATAAAAAAAAATTATTGTGTATGAACCAAAATACAAACTCATTTAGTTTCTAATAAATCTATACATGAGATAAAAATCAACCATTTTATTGACATCATCAAAAGAAAATAAAACAATAATTATTCATTTTTTTAATAATTAGATACTGATTTTCATCTAAACCATTCATGTCATTTGAATGGCATATACATCTAAATATGAAGATCACATGGATACATTCAACTATATCATAGACATCAAAATATGATATACCACATCATGCATATACTTTTAATAATGAATAATACAAAATCATGCCAACATGCCACCTTGTCATCATGTCATCATCCCATAATAAGAACCATGATAACATCATAAATAATAAAATACCATAAGCCATCATCATAAATAAAGCATGTGTTGAATCAATACATATAAGATTCCATGTCAATATCTCAAAATGATATATACATCATGATATAATGGATCACAAGCATGAATCAAAATCATAATACAACACCATAATTAGTAATCTATGATCTGGTGCCACTATTGTCCCTTGGACCCTCTCCATCTCTATGACCCGAGGATGTTATATGGCCTCTACCACCACTGAGTAAAACCTCTACCACTAAACAATATACTTTGGTGTAACCCTGGCATCATCAACTACTATAGGAGTTTGTAGGTCCCTAAAAAGTGCCTCTTCTTTTGTAAGCTATAGTAAAGGAAGAGTTTCCTCCACTTCGTCCCATCTATATCTCTAGAACACTCTTAGGTCACCCTACACTAAACCAAACTCTCATTAAACATGGTCAAAAGGTATCATCTCTACCTCATACTACCTCCTCCCATGAATCCACCTAAAGATCTAAATGGAAATGATATGTACACGCATCCCCCTCCCTGATGTAAAATCCATTATGGTCTCTAAATGACCTCTCTATCCACCAAAACATCTAGTCACTATCTATACCATGTTATATCTACACAACACCATCTACCCATGGTATCTCCATATCTAAACTCCACCACATAAACCCACTCTAAAATGAGCTTGGTGCCAAGTAGCCTAGGGTAATCCAACTAGACACAAAATAGTGATGTGCTCATATGCCCAATAGTGAAGCAGGAAGCACACACTCATCCTGCATCTCTTATAAACCCAATAACCCCAAAGCTCCTAAAATACCTATGTCAAAAAGTATAATTCACATACATATACCATAATCTCCTCATACATATCAACTAACACACCAGTCAAAGCCCAAGGATACCTCTTGCCACTTGAATCTAGTAAAGCATAACACGTGATGGATATCATCAACATCATCATCAATCTCCTACCCTCTGTATCTAGCTAATATGGGTCCTCAAAGTATAATAACCCAAAGTGGTACTAAGCCTCTACCACATCCTCACCATATAAAATATCCATCTGAACCTCCATCTCATCATTAATGATTAGCTCAATAGCTCATCCATATATCAATAGTTTTAGGATCTTATGCACATCCTCTAGGGTAATTGTGAACTCTCTTATGGGAAACCAGAAGGTGTTGGTAGCCAAATCCCATCTATAAATGAGGAATACCACCATACCTACATCTTGAGGCACATGATGATAGTATTTCATACCCCCAAAACTCATAGCTATCATGTGGGCCCAATCCTCAGTTGTCATGTCTCTCTACAACTCCTCTAGTAGTGATGGCACTCAATCTTTCATAGTCAACAATGTCCTATCCTACAAGGTTAGATCCTAGAATTAGTTCAACATAAACCATCAACAAATAACATAAAACATTAATCTACTTTCCTAATCACTCTACACCTAAAAACCAATGAATCTTTTGTAACCCTTCACTTAGCCCAGCCTTACAAATAAAACATTCTCACTAGACTAAATTCTAACTTGCACTTAGGCTCATTTGGCCTACATAAACCTTATCTATTTGACACCCCCCATAGGCTCATTGGGCATACAAACACCTTTTTAACCCTTCACTAACCTAGTCTTCAAATCTCACCCTTCAGTAACATCTAAACTAACTCAAGTTCAATTTTACACCTTACCCATCCTAAACCTCATATTTAAACCTTACCCTTTAAACCTTCTAGGTTTCCTACAACCTACACACCATCCATAACCACACATAAACCCTTTCAAAATTCATCAAACTCAAAACCTAAACTTCCCCTTTTAGTCCCTTAGCCTTAATAAATGATCGATGTCGATCATTGGTCAACTGACACCAACCCATTATCGACTGACTTTAGTCAACCATGACCAATGTCAATCACTATTAATATTAGGTTTGAGACCAAAACCCTAAATATTTACCTAAAAACACTCAAAAACCAAAATTCCATACCTTAAGCCCTATCCCTACCCTTTTCAAACCCTTTACCCCTATCCTAACTATTTATTTGACCTAAAAACAAGAAAATTCCATAATTTTAATAGAATCAACAAAAAATAATTGCATAACCCTAACTAATCCTAGCTCCACCTCCTTGGTGGCACATCACCTCTACCTAGAACCTACCCTCTTTTACCTTGCATTATCACTTCCTTCACATGGCACTCACCACACTTGCTCCACCTAATCACCTTGCTCACCTCTATCCTCACCTAATCCCCATACTCTCTCCCTGTGCTCACCTAATCACATGCCTTCATGCAATTGCATATTAACTCATCTCATCCAAAAAATCCTCTATGTTTGTTTTCAAATATCATAACATAAAACAAATCCACAAAGATAAATAACAAATCACTTGACCATTTTAATCAATGCCCCCTTTTTATAGGGTTTGATCATCAATTGACATTGATCCTACCTATATTAGGTTAATTGATGTCAGTCACAAAAATTATGGATATTTAATCCCCAAACCCTAGAAACCAAATCACCACAAACTTGGCCATTTTGACCTACCATTCACACTTTTTGCGATAACCTTGTCTTAATCATTTTTATTGTATAACTACCTCACCATACTTGTTAACTTGACAAACACATATTACT
The DNA here is from genome assembly GCA_037957365.1 of Torreya grandis. Taxonomy (NCBI): domain Eukaryota; kingdom Viridiplantae; phylum Streptophyta; class Pinopsida; order Cupressales; family Taxaceae; genus Torreya; species Torreya grandis. Next base: position 44,245 of record JARHVA010006317.1, read on the forward strand.
TATATGAAAAAACCCTTTGTTGGAATTAGATACTAAGATTGGGGGATGAATTAGTTTCACAAAAATGTATATTCAATTACATTTACCATTCCATGAAACATACATTCAAATAAGATTAAACAGTGCATAGAGAAACAACCATATAAGAACATCACAAGATAACACAAGAGATTATGTGGGAAACCCTCTTGGGTAATAAACACACTAAAACAATCATGTGGAATATTTTCATATAATTAAAATATTAAATTTATACAAGCACCAACTGATCAAAGAGCACCCACCCCTCAATTTAGTCAAGCACCCACTTGACCTTTAGCTAGCACCAACTAGAAAAGAGGATACAACCCCCTAGATGATCAAGCACTAAATAAATCACCTTTAACGTGATCTCCACCTATAATTTGATTCCTAACACACCTAATGATGAAATTATATTTCACTAACATGTAAAAACTTGCCTCTCTACCTCATATAAGCCACTTAGGCTCCTTCACTCAATATGCCTCTTTTAGGCTTAATAAGTCTAATAACCTATGTATCCACCTACATCAAATTTATTAGATATGCATGAATAATATACTTCACCATATTATGGTCCTCATTTACTTTCCTCTACTCTTTCAATGATCTCCCTTCTTTGCTTGAGTTCCCACCTCTCTACACTAGTCCAAATAGGCCAATTAGGCCTTGCCTTTATACCACACACTTTATCTAACCCATCTTGGTCAGCCAAGATCTTTACCAAACTTTTCCTACCTTTAAAATAGGTCCTCATACATGTTAAATTAATGATACAACCTATCCATAGGTTGGTCATAGTCCATAAAGACCAATTTCACTATTAGGCCTAATGGAGACCTAAAAGAATTAACCCTTCATACCCACACGTTACACTTATGACTTTTTTTGAAAAAATTAGCCCTTACCAATAGATAAAACAATTAATTTGAAAAAAAAATATACCTATATTAATATTTAATTTTTTCCACACTACATTTTCTAACATTTCACCCTTGAACCTCTCAATTAGCCCTTAGGCCTATTAGGCCTTCAAGCACTTTGAAACACTATCTCACAAATCTAGACCAAACACTAAAATAATCCACATATAAATATGATTATATCACATGGGTGGAACCTTTAGGACCTATTAAATACCTAAAAATCAATTATACACTTTAACATAAGATAGAACACATCAAGAACACTTCTTTAAAGAGATCACTCAGAATAGTTAACAAGATCCAAAACCTAGTCAACTATCTTTGACTATCCATACACACCTAGGAACTTATTATGAACAAAAATACATTAAAAATATCCTATTCTACATTTTTAACACCATAAACATTATTTTAAACTTAAAATCAGACAAAAATACCTCCAACTCTCCTCTGTAATAACCTCACTCAAAACTATCAAACTATCTTGAGAACTAATCAACAATATCTACCTCTCCACACTTGTATAAGGACTTATCAAGATGATACATTCATTTAATAACTCTTATGATATCCCTAGAACACTCTTAATAAAAAAACAAGATGGTTTTAATGTAATGTTTCAACTTTAAGACCCAAAATAAAACACTGCTCTACACAGTCATACTACACACAGATATATCAACACTAAGTCAACTTTTGAACCACTACACAAGATTAGGAACCACTTAAAATTCATGTAAAAATTATAAAATTCTTATATTATAGATCCAAGTTCATTGGTTTATCTCTAAACACTTATTCACATCCCTAAGCCTCTTATCACTCAGACTAGTTTTCTTCATTCGTTTCACCAATAGCCCTTTTAGTGATTAGTCAAATTGTATGCCCAAATTTGCATAATTGATGTTATTCCTCAAAAACATACATGATCACAAAATACAAGTTCTAAACTCTACCCTCCATCCACTTATCACCTTTGACTTGGTTAATACTACCTATAACATAATATCTCCTACAAATATAGGTTTTCCTATAGCTCACACTCACCCTCCTAATCACTTAGTCACACTTAGAGGACCTTGGAGGAGTTCACTACATCATCCAATATTAAAACTTGATCAACCACTTTATTCTAGGCACTCAACGATAATATTTTCAATATCAAGTCTCTATTAGCATTTTAATACCATAAAAGCCTACTTACCTTCTTAACAAATGTTCATAAAGCTTAGGCCCTCATTCCAAGAACCAATTGTTTCACTAAATTTTGAATCTATTTGATGTTTAAGGAGAAAAAAAGATGAAGGGTAGGGATTAGAGATTAGAGAGAACCTGGATTGGTTTCACTCGATATCCAGATGATGTTGAGCACTCCTCTATGGCTAGGGAGGACTACCTACGAATAAGAAAGCACTACCACTAAAAATATTTATTAGTAGATATATGAGTGGACTTCAAAGCTACACGTTTATTCCTAGAAGTGTCAAAATTCCTTAGGGATGATAGTTCACTTTTTTAAACAAAATGGTAATGAATAACAAAATGAGAGAGTAAGATAGAGATATTCATATTATTATTACAAACTGAGTGTAATAGAGAGTGACATAGTGCAGGTAATGTGAGTTATTTGTATTTTTGGAGGTTGTTTATGCAAGCTCAAGGAGATTGGTGGAAATATAAATTCACTGATGTTAGTTAGGCTACCAATATTGGTAAATAAATATGATCAATGTCAATTATCTGATTGATGTCAGTTGGGGCAGTAGGTTCATAGAAGGTTATAGGATACTTTTATGAACTAGGAGATAGATGTTGGTTAGGTTTGTTAGGTTAGGAAGAGTCATAATGGAGTGGGTAAGAATTAGGTGGGTCTAGATAGAGGATTAGTATGTTTGAAGTAGAGGGAAATAGGTGGAGTTTTATAAATCTTTCATAGGGAGAGTCAGGACATTCATAAAATGATAAATAGTATAACGTAAAGTAATAATAAAATGACTATTTAAAGGAATTACAAAACATAGAGATATACTTATCGAGTGAAATGGATGAACTATGAGTACTGAATAGATGGCTCTGATGAGGCATGTTAAAACAATATGTGAACAAAAAATTCAAGCATGTGTTTCTAGTTTAGAAGAATCTAAGCTCTGCATAGTATATCAATTCCTAATCTAGATTAATTTGTGTAGAGTAATGGTAAGCCTAGATATATAAAGTTTAATGCCAAAGCTTGTACATGAATGATTGATTTTTTTAATTTCTACTAACCCAAATATTAGCTTAGATTAAGTAACTAATGTCAGTGATCCTATCATCATCGATCAAGGGTTGATCAATGTCGATGGCATGAGAATAGGTAAAAGGGCTATTTTTATCTTATTTTTATTCCTTCTCTTGCCAAGTGTGGTATCCATTACAAAATGGTAGAAATATGAGGTTAAGCAGAATGTAGTTAGTTAATAATTTATGTTAGGGGTGAGAACAATTCATGGGTAGCTAAGATTAGCGGACTAAGTCTTGAGGTGACTTAGAGGGTAAGAAGTAGTCTCAGGATGAGGTGGACAGGTAAGGTGGCATGAGTAGTTTTTAATTAACTTAATTAAATATTTTTAAATCAATTAAATATGTGAGGGGTGAAAACATGGGTTAGGAAGGCTAAATATTAAAAGGAGATCATGGAGGGTTTTAACATAGGGATTTATGCACATGTGTGACATAATTTTAGTGTCTACATTTTCCCCTTTTTGTCTTGTAATTTATATTGACAAGTTGCAAGAAAAAATAAGAGTTGGATGCTCTAGGTATGGGATGAGGTATCCCCTCTCAAAATGAGAACTAATGGAGGAGAATCTGGAATCAGGTACCAATTTGATAAAGATTTAATTAGGTGGGTGGATGTTTAGTGAGAACATGGTAACATCACTGCTTACACATATACTACTATGATTTATAGTCAACACAATCCATAATAGGTAAAGTTGAGGAGGACTTGAATAGAAATAACCAAATCATAACTTGTAAGTGATAGTTGATAAGGTTAAAATGATCAAAGTTGAGCTCTAATGGTCTATGTGTTACAAGTATCTAAGGTAGAAAGTGCTCTTGGTAAACATAAAAGTTTGTAGGTGATAGGACTAGCTTGGTCATGATCTAAAACACTTGATATACATGTGTATGTATAATATCTAACTATAGCAAGGTATAACAAGTGATCAAGACAAGAAATGCAAGGTTGGTTCAAAAGGGTCAATGGTTGAGGAGATATTCTTGATCTCTAGTTAGAGTCATCATGGGTGGAGATTTAAGTGATCTCTAAGGTTGGTTATCATGGTTGGGGAGATATATGTGATGTCTAAGGTTTGTTGTCATGGTCAGGGAGATATATGTGATCTCTAATTTGCCTCAAACTTAGGGTATAGTCCAAAGGGTGGTGGTTGGGTTTAAAAACTCTAATTTTAAGGCTATTGATGTCAATTACATCATCGATGTTGGTAGTAAGTATTGCCAACATCAGCATCTTAGGTTAAGACTACCAACATCGATGGGTGACCAAATCTGATGAAAATGGGTTTGGTGGCCCACCAAAAATAATTTATGATAGTTAAATTAAATTAAAAAGAGTTATAAGTGTTGTGGGGCATGAGATATCCCTAACTTATCTATGTGTGGTGATATGGCAAGAGATAAGTGGTTTAGAAGAGTGTGTGAGAGTGAGGGTGTGATTAAGCACTTGGTGGGCCATAGTATGACTAAGAGAGTGTTGATGTGGGCAGAGATGGTAGAGGTAGGAGGGAACCCACCTAGAGGCATGCCACCACAAGTGCCAACCATTCTAACTTAGGGAGATGAAGAGATGAGGTAGGATGCTCATTGAGTTAAATTTTAACTTAAATTTGTTAATTTTTTATTTGGGATAAATTTGAATGTTTAGGGGGGTGAGAGTGTAATTAGATGGGTAGTAAATGGGGTAAGGGTAGGTTTAGGTGAATTTGGGAGGGTTTAGGGGTAGTTTTTAGGAACAAACCTAAATTTTGGAGGTGGGTTATTCAGCCCTAGGGTTAAACTAGTCATCGATGTCAGTGGGGCTCACCGATAACCAACATCGATGTTGGCTAACACAATGTTGATATTAACATATAAGACTGATGTCAATCATAATAAAAACCCAAAATAAGAAGAAAAGGCTAATTTTGGATCCTTAGTTGAGTTAGTCAATGAGCCTAATGGCCAAGCTAGCCTTAGAAGACCCTATGGCAACTGAGTGCTACTTACATAGCCTGAGTGAGGGCCTTAGGCCAATGTAATTCTCCTAGTATGTAGGGAAAAAGGGTGAGGTATGGTTAAAAATTTGTTAAGGGAAGTGTTTAGGAAAAGGTAGGTTGAAATAGATCATGGGACTTAGGACTTGAAAGATAGGTCATGGGGTTGAGGGTGTGAGATATAGGCCACGGGGCCTAGAGTTTAAGATAGAGGTCATGGGGCCTAGAGTTGAAAGATAGGTAGTTGGCCCTAGGGTTAATAAGTTAGATAGTTAGGTGGGTATATGACTGAGCTAACCTTATAAGACCCCATGTCAACTAAGTGCTACCTACATAGCCTGGATGAGGGACTTAGGCCTATGTAGTTTTCCCAAAGAGAAGGGGAAAAGGGTGGAGGTTTATATTGAAAAGTATATGACTTGAGGTTTGTGTGTGTGGATGTAAGCTAGGTAAGAATTAACATTATGAGATCAAATACCTATAATGTTAATGAGGATGAAGAAGGATGTCGCCATGGATGAGTGGGAGCACATTTCAGCTATAGGGTTAGGAGTGTGATGATATTTTTGGGTTGCACATGATTTTAGCTTGATGGTAGCCTTAACAAAGAGGTGGGATCCCACCACCAACACCTTCCATCTACCTACCAAAGAGTTGAAAGTGATGCAAGAGGACATATATAGGATTTTATAGCTACCACTCTAGGGTGAGGATCTCTTCTCATGTTCAAAGGAGGATCATGATATAAATATGTCCACAATATTTGGGGAGCATGTCAGTGAGGTGACCTATCATTCAATGAGCTTTGCATATGAGCCACTATATATTACTAATGAGAAGTAACATCACCTGATTATCTTGATGATGATAGGTATTATAGTCTATACGCTTCCAAATATATATGGGGGAATATTTTTGATTGCATTGATAGGTGTGTTAGCATAGATGGTTGAATAGTGGATAGTGTATGCAGGGGGTCCAACTTTTCTGGCATAGTTATAAAGAGATTTATGGGGTTTGAGGCTATGGTGATGGTACAATTTGTGCATCGAGCATTTAATATATTTTTGGGCATGTGAGAACATCATGGTGACATGACCATTGGGGATACCCATCATGATTGCATCTAGTTTCAAGGTCAGGTTCAGATGGTGGAGAGAGGGAATGGCCCAAACATGAGTAGATGGCATAGTGTGGGATATTGATTGTTATAGGCATATGATAGAATGACTAATTGCCATAGATATTGTTTGGAGGCCCTAATTGAGATACCCTATATTTAAAGGATGGGTTGAGCAGCCTCTGGGTTTACAGAGGATGTTATGGGTTAGAGGGAGATGAGTTGGAGAGTTAGAGATGATACTTATGGCATGGGTCAGGAGATAGTTTGGCTTATTACAAGATGTGCCTCCTACCTTTCCTCTATATAAGAGGGATGATATAAAGGTACCCCTACCTTTGCCCCAATAGATATATGGGCCAAATTTTGAGGAGATACTAATAGGCCTGAGTGTGGTAGATCCTAGATACACAGTAGCTTATCTTGCATGGTGGATAGGTCTACATCCCATGGTTCAGGTCAGGAGGCCACCACTAGATTTATAGGGAGTGATGAGAGAGAGAGAGAGAGAGAGAGAGATAGCTATATAGGCTTGGGATGTAGTTGTACAGGCCTAAGATGTAGCATAGGCACATGTTTTTTTACAAGGGTAGGTTATGACATTACAAGGATAGGTGATTACATTTATGGGATAGGTCAGGGCATTACATGGCTAGGTTACTACACTAACAATAGAGAGAGATAGTTTTAGAGCAATAGGATAAGATACTCCTCCTCCACCACCATAGGGACCAATATAGGGTCCTACAGTAGGTTTGATGGGTCCATCATAGACTGTATCTCTAGTGAGGTACAACACTACTTTAGATGAGATTGTATAATATGAGATATCCATTAGGGATTTCCTTTATATTTAGAGGTATTTTGAGGTTAGAGAGTAGGAGAGATTAGTAACACATGACATAGCTTCTAGCTCACATAGATACAGATAGGTAGAGGGTGGTGATAATATTGATACTTCACAACTATAACTATAGCCTTGAGTATTCTGAGGACCAGATGATATTTTTAATGTTGTTTTATATGTTGTATACACATCAACCTATGAGTTGAAGATGATAGATGTACTTTTTGAGAGAGAGATGATATTGATATGATTCATGGATGTATATTCATATTCAATGTGTGTGCATATATATATATATATATATATATATATATATATATATATATATATATATATATATATATATATATATATATATATATATATATATATATATATATATATGTATATATATATATATATATATATATGTATATATATATATATATGAGGGTTTGTTATTTTGAGATGTGTTTGTGTTATGTTAATTTTATGTTAATGTTATGTTAATGTTGAGCATGTTAGTTGAGTTAGACTAGCATTTCCCATATGTGTGATGGTATATGCATAGTTGATTGGTTAACTTCATCTTAGCATTTTTCCATATTTGTGATGGTGTATGCTTAAAATGAATGGGCTGGGTATGTTTTTTTATTTTAATATTTTTCCATATTTGTGATGGTGTATGCTTAAAATAAATGGTGTAGGCTTGATAATTTTCCTATTTATTGTTGTTTAGGGAAACTATGGTTGCATGTTGGGTGCATTTCACATGGGATTATATGAAATGGATTAATTGGCAATGGTTTGTTAGTTTTAGTATGGTTTTGGGTATTTATTTGAGTATCTTTGCTTGAGATGGATATGTGAGTAATAATATTTTTTAAACACATAACTCTAAGAATCAAGAAAGATTGGCATAAAGGTGAGAAGGTGATTGAATCTTGTTGTGAGATGCAATCTCAGAAGAGAAATTGACATGTGATTGGGATGGGAAAGAAAGAAACATGATGCTCATATATTGGAAAAGACCATAATCATAACATAAATAGGCTTAGGAGTAAGATCATCTTTCATCTTTCATGCTTTGCATCATTTGACCATTTTTTTGTTAGAGAAGCATTGTACTCACCTTGAGTCAAGTGAGCTCAAAGTCCCCTGAAAGAGTATGAGGGGAAAAAGGTAAAAGGAATGAGAGTGTTTGGATAGCACAACTTTCTTAGTGGGGATGGTATGCCCCTTCTTTGGGTGACCCGAGAGCTACAATGGGCAATTCCATGACTTCAAGTTTTTTTTTTTGTAAGTTGATCAATGCGGGAAGCCTATAATGGGATTTTGTTTGTGTTGAGGTCATATGAAGTTGATCAATAAAAGAATATTCTAAGTCATTATTTCCCTTGATAACAAAGTTTGGCTTAGACATCCTTCAAGGGAGTGGTATAAGCTTTTGTTTTTTATTTTTAATATCTATCTTTTAATGGAGTAGTTTATTTATAGTATCAAGGAGAAGTTACATAGTTGTCCTTCAAGGGAGCAGTCTACGTTAAGAATCATGACCTGAGAGATTATAACTTATGTATCCCATTTATTTTTGTTTTTATTTTTTTCTCTTCTTTTTAAATTTAGTCATGGATAGGACTATAGAGGCTTAGAGGTTTTCCATTTTGAGGGAAAAACCATAGCACTTCGTAGGTTAACTAAATGTGTAGGAATAAGGGTTAAGAGGAAAGGAGATGAATGCAATAGGGTTGCTCAAGGGATGATAATAAGTTAAACACAAGATGAAGGATCACTTGATTAGCAAAATAATGGTTGTAGGTGCAAATAATTTAGAGGATCTAGTTTTGGCCTTCCTTCAAGAGAAGACAAGTGATAAGTTCTTGAGCTATACTTGTGAGTTATGATGTAGGGTCCAATCCAATTAAGAGAAAACTTACCCAATTTTATTTTCTCCATGTTCATCACATATTGATTTTCCTTTAAGATGAGATCTCTGATATTGAAATATCACTCCTTGAGGTTTTTGTTGTAAGCATGTTTGATACTCTCTTCATAGATTTGGAGGTGGTTGAGGGCTATGACATGACATTCATCAAGCAACTCAAGTTGAGCCAAATGTTCTTGGTAAAAGTCATCATTAGTAAGTATGTATTGTAGAGATGTAAAGAGAAGGAATCTAGACCTCAAGAGGCAAAATAACTTTCATTCCATAGACCAAGGAAAAAGGTGTAGCACCTATAGGGGTTCGAATACTAGTGTGGTAAGCCCATAAAGTAAAGGGAATGTGTGTGTGCCAATCCTTACCAGTATTATTGACTACTTTCATGAGGAATCTATTTAAGGTTTTATTAAAAGATTCTACCTGTCTATTTGCTTTTGGATAGTATGGAGATGACAAGCTTAATTTGATTCCAACAACATCATAAAGCTTTCGGACAATCTTATGTTTGCAATATTTACCATTGTCTATTATAATTTTATGGGGGACACCAAAATGATAAATGATGTGATGGTTGATAAAGTCAACAATTTTGTCAGCCTTAGTGGAGATGAGAGGAATGGCCTCAACCCACTTGGTGAAGTATTTAGTAGCAGTAATGATGGAATAATGATAGAGATATGAATGAGGGTTAATCTCATTGATTAAATCTAAACCCCATTGGGAGAAGGGCCAAAAGTCTTTGGTGACTTGTAAGGCATGGCTTAGAACATGAAGGAGGTTAGCGTGTTATTGAAATTTGACACAATGTCGAATGTAGTCATTATAGTCTTGATGGAGTGTTGGCCAATAGTAGCCAAGTCAAAGGATATATTTGGCAATTGTGTTACCATTGAAAATTCCACCTCAAATCCTATCATAGACTTCCTTAATGGCAAAGGGGATCTCAGTTTTAGTGAGGCATCTAAGGAGGAGACCATCAAAACCTTACTTGTAGAGAAGTCCCCCTAGCACAGTGTAATGAGCAGCAAATTTCATGAAGGCACATCTCCCATTATTGGAGAGGTCAGAAGGGGTAATAGAAAAGGAGAGGTAATATGTGAGTTACTTTTACCATAAGTCATGTGGGTTATGTGCTACATTTCCTATAAAAAGGATGTTAGTTGATACATAGGAGGTTAATGTTAAGTGATGTACAGTGACATAGATTTTTGAAGAAGAGGGTAAAGGGGGTATGTGTGAAGCAAGAGAAGCCATTGTGTTAGAAAACTTGTTTGTAGATTGAGGAATAGTTTACAAGAGGTAGGAGTTGAATGATTCCAATAGTGTATCTACACAATATTTATATCATTAATAAATTTTATTTTTACATAGGTAGGAACCATTAACCTAATTAACCACTAGCTAGGAGTCATCAAAAATGGTTATTGATTTGATGCCCAAGAAAATAGCCATTTGAAGCCCTAAGATCAAAGCTTCATATTCAATCATATTATTAGTACATTCAAAATATATTTTAAATGACAAAGGCATAGGTTTGACATCAAGAGGGATGAGGATGACCCCCATACCCCCACCATGTTGACATTTAGACCCATCAAAGAACATCATAATTTGATAGGAGATGTCATCGGTGGAGAGCATTGTGATAGATTCATTAGGGAATTCAAAGTTTAAAGGTTGGTTGTCAAGTAAAGGGGTATCAATGATTTTCTCCTTGATAGACTTTTGTTGCATAAATTCCAAGTCAAATTCATCAAGGAGCATGAGCCACTGAGCTACACATTGGTTGTGATATGGTTTGGAATGCATGTATTTGAGGGGATCGGTATGGGTGATGATATAGGTTTTATTATTTAAGAAGTAATGATGGAGCTTAGAAGCTATAAATACCAACATGAGATAAAGATTTTTGGTATGGGTATATCGAGTTTCATAATCAATAAGTGTGAAGCTTATGTAGTAAACCACTTTTTCTCGATGGTGATCATCCTGATGTGCAATCATAACACCCATAGAATGGTCTATTGCATAGATATAAAGGTAGAAAGGCTGGTTTTTCTTAGGTAGAATAAGAACCAGTGAGGAAAGGAGATACCTTTTGAGTGCGTCAAAGGCTTCTTGGCAATCTATATTCCAATGGAAGGAGACATTTTTTTTGAGGAGATGGTGAAAGGGTTGGCAATGATCTGAAAACTAAGAGATGAAGTGAGAAATTGACTAAAGCTTTCCTTGCAAGATATAGAGTTGTTTGATATTAGTAGGTAGAGGTATGTCTAGTATTTCTTGAACCTTAGTAAGGTCAACTTCAATACCATAGAGGGAAATGATAAATCCTAAGAGTTTACAAGAAATGATACCAAAGACACATTTCTTTGGGTTTAGTCAAATGTTATATTGGAGGAGATGAGTGAATATGATTTTGAGAATTGCCAATTGATCTTGGCAAAGTTTACACTTTCTGAGTAAGTCATCCATGTAGTCTTCCATAATTTTTTGTAGGATATCATGGAAGATGTAAGTCATGATGCATTGGTAGGTGGTACCAATGTTCTTTAGACTAAAGGGCATGACCTGATAATAGAAAGTCCCCCATGGGGTAATGAAAGTTGTCTTGTATTGATCTTAGGAGCAACCAAGATTTGATTGTAACCTGAGAACCCATCCATAAGTGATAAAATCTCATGGGTGACTATTAAACCAACAAATTAGCTAATACTTGGTAAAGGGAAGTCATCCTTTAGACAAGTGAGGTTTAGGTCATGGTAGTTGGTGCAGATGTGGATTCCCCCTATTGATTTTGTGATAAGAACAATATTGGAAACCCATTGCAAGTAGTTGATGGGTTGAATAAAGTTAACAAAAAGGAGGAATTGGAGCTCTTCTTTGACAAGGAGAGCAATAAAAGGATGCATTTTGTAAAGCTTATACTTAACAAGTTTAACATCTTAGTTGGTGGCAGTGTTATGGGTGATGATAGACGGGTCAATACTAGGCATTTCATTATAAGACCAAGTGAAGGATTTACTATGGTCATTAAGAAATGTGTATAATTTTCTTTCTCAGAGAAGTCCAAAGATTGTCAAATCTTAAGGATGTGGGGGTTATCGAGAGAGGGCAAATTGATGTCAATGGTTGATTCATTTAACATAGCTTGTGTTTTAGATGGGAGTGATCATTGGATATAAGAATTAGCTGCACCCATGTATATGAGAATAACATCATCATCTTGACATTGGATAGTGTTGATAGTGGGAGAGTCTTCATCAATAATTTTAGGATGAATGAGAGGAAGGGACCTTGTTTCCTTACCTAGGTGATAGGTGAGGGGGCATAAATGGATGACATTTATTGAAAAAAAAATAGGAGGTATAGATACCTCTGATTCAGTAGGTGAAGGTGGAGGAGAGGATGGAGAAGGAGAGATTGGCTCTTTGATAATTGGTATATGAGAAGATTTGGTGAGTTTAGTTGGTTCATCAAAACCCACTCTATGCCACTTTTGGCATTTTCAATGGTTTTATTGGTGAGATATATAATAGGCGTATGAAAACCCTACTCGTAATACCCCAAACCAAATCCTTTCTAGGCATACCTAAAAAGATAGGTGTGAGTGTAGCTAAGATTTCTTAGGAAAGAAAAGTCATAGGTAAATTGTTGTGGTGAAGAGGATGGATTGTCGACAGCAAGAACTTGATCAATTCCCCCATATGTGAAATTAGTTTGAAGGTTAGGGGAGCCATACGGGATGACCATCCAAATATAAGGATCATAATTAGGGTGCATATGAAACTTTCCATACTCTTGTGGAGTATGGAACATGTTGAGTTTCAACAAATGATATTTTTTGAGTGATAGACACTTGAAAGTTTCCTCTATGGGGTCTTTATCAAGAATTTGTGTTATTGGTATCTATGTAACTGGGGTAGTGGAGCTTGTGGAAACTTCAAAAGTATAATTTGGAGGATATGATGTCTTTAATGGAATGAGAGCATCATTGGGGCTATAAGTCATGTTACATGTTTTGAAAGGTGGGTTGGTGGGAATAACATGCACTTGCCCATTGTGCTTAAACTTGATGCAACAATGCAAAGTTGAGGGCACACATGACATAACATGTATCCAAGGTCATCCAAGAAGTATGTTGTATAGGGACTCTCCTTCTAGAACATAGAAGATCTCATGAATTATGCAAGGACCCACATGGATATGTAAGAAAATAGTGCCCACCATAGTAGATGTGGTATCATTAAAGGAGCAAAGCACCACGTTAGTTTGAGATATGCAATTCTTAGGAAGGGCTAGCTATTTGTAGGCATGGGTGGAGATAATATTAATACTAGATCCTCCATCGATCATGACTCTTTTTACATGAGTTTGATCGATATATGTGGTGATAAAAAGGATAGAATCCTGATCTTTAGGGTGTTGAAGTGGAATTTATAAATCACTAAAAGAATTCAAGGAGATGGTGTTAAGGAGCTGACCAAAGCCTTAAGAGGTTGTGTATTATCAATTTATACCTCAACCACATGCAAGGCACTAATCAAAGCTTGATAGTGTTTGGGTGAGTTTTGTATTAACTCATATAAGGACATTTTCATAGGGGTTTGGTGAAGTTGTTTCACCATCAAGTTTTGAATAACTTCTGAAGATGATGGCTTCAGGACACCCAAGATGGAAATCTTGAGATTCAGAGGAGGAGTGTCTTTGGGGAATGGATGAACCCAAGGGGTAGTGACCTTTTCCTTTCCTTTATCTTTTTTATTTTGTGACCATGTGGCCACATTAACAATGTTGATCTGAAACATAGGTGAAAGAGGTGGCAAAGAGGGTATGATAACATATTTGGGTTTGAATTCATGTGGAATGATATGAGGAATTGTGGATGCCATGGGTGGATAGTAGGAAGGTTATTAGGAGTATCAACAAAGATAGTGTCAATATCAAAGTGTTGCTAAATGACTACTATGAGAGATTTACAACTCTCAATATCATGTCCAGATGAACGATGATATAGATACACTTTTGTATCATTGAACTAAGATGGCTTCAGTCTAAGAGGGATATAAGGCTTAATGGGAGGAAGAGTTATTATAGAGTATTAAAACAACTAGTGTAGTAAAAAGATTTGAGAGCCTACGGATGGGCTAGCACTTATTATTTTAATATGGGTGAACACCATCTTTGGTTTAGGAGTCATGGGGGTGATTTTGCATGGCACCTTTTTAGGTGGTGGTGGATCCACATGTTTTACTGACACTTTCTTAGTGGTAGGTGTCATGGTATCAGATGTGAAAGGCCTACTACATAGTAGAGGTAGTAGTGGAGGTAACTTAGACTTTAGTTTCACTTGGATTGGTGATACCCCAACTAAATTAGAGGGATGTGGTCTCAAAATTAAAGGAAAATTTGAGGTTGGAAGATAAAAGGATTGGTGAGATCTAGGAAGTTTAACATTCTTCCTTAGTTTAGGTCATGGAAATCTAACTTGTGGTTGGAGACTCAAATCTAATTTCACCTCTATATGAATTAGATTAGAGACTAAGCAAACACCTAAAGACCTAATCTACTTTAATATGGTAGATGCATGTGAGGGTGAGGGCTCTGACATAGAAAGATGAGCTTCTCGTGATTTTGGTGAAGAAGCTCTAACTTTGTCAAAGACCTTAGGGTAAAGGGTAACAAGAGGATTGGTGTTAGATGATGACACTTATTATGTAGGATAAAAAAATTTAAATTGGTCCTAAAATACCACATGATCTAGCTTCATGGAGTTAATAAATTCTAAGGTTCCCACTAACTGTGAGAAGGGTTTAGATGAATTTGATGTAGGCCTTATGGTTGCTTATTTATAAGGCTTAGGTGATTGAGAAAGGGGGAAATTGTTAGTCTCTACTACCTCAAGCCAAAGACAAGAAAGAGCCGTAATACGGTCTTCTTCAATAGAGATAGGAGAAGAAGCATGGTATTCCATGGTTGGGGGAGAGGTAGGTGAAGAAGGCTCCTTAAGATGGTAGAGAATAGGTATAATTTATCCCTCAACATGTGGGTAAGGAATAGGCAAATTATGATCTGCCATAGGTAAAAGAAGTGGTAAAATTGGTTAAATTAGAGTAGGCACAATAGGTCTCTCATTTAATGTAGGGGTAGATAACATTGACTCCTCTTGGTGTGAAGGAGGAGTGGATGGGGTACTACCTTCCATCGGTGGAAGAGAGGTAGGTGAAGAAGGTTCCTTAAGAGGGTATATCATAGGAATGATGTTCCCCTCAACATGTAGTTGAGGAATAGGTAAGGCATGGTTCTCAAGTGCTAAGAGGATAGGTAAAATGGGTGAAAAAGGAACTAGCATATAGGCTCCTCTTATGGAAAAAGGAGAGGTAAAGGAGGACCTTCCTCATGTGGGAGTGGAATGGGTGAAGTAGGCTCTTCTACCCAAGGAGAAAGGATGGGAAAAATAAAATCCATCGATTATGGGGGAGGAGTAGGTAAAATGGGTGCCTCTTATTGTGGGAGAGTTTGGACTAGAGGTAAAGGAAAGACCATATTGACTATATGGATATTATAATCACATGAGTTATCAGTCATGATCTAAGCATTATTTTGATTAGGTGAATGGTTAAGAAAAAGCTATTTGAACACATCCATATTTTGATTAGTAGGTGCATTAGGGTTATCTAAGATGAGCTCACCCCTATCAAACATGTCTTGAACAATATTCTTGAATGGTTTATAGTTATTATAATTATGGCCTGTGACTCGATGGTAGCCACAAAACTCATCCTCCTTGTACCAAGTAGGAATAAGATGGGAGGGATCAAAATTTATAGGAGGCCTGATTTGAGGAAGGGTTATAGCTCCTATTATAATAATTTTTTTCAAAAATGGAAGTGTATGACTCCCTAATGGGAGTGTATCATATTTGTTCGTACCAATGTTGAAATTCCTTGGTCAAATTTTGTGAGGTCAAGGGATTAGGTTGGTTTGTGTTTGTGTAAGAAGTTTATTTAATGACCATCGTATTGGTAGAGCCTTTATATTTTTGGTTAGAAGGCTAAGGTTTAAAAGAAGAGTCATTTGGTTTAGAATTGGCATTCTAACTATGCAACTTGACTCTATCTTCATCTATAGCCTAGATCTTTGTTTTTTGTGCCATTATAAAGGCTTCATCAAATGTGTGGAAAGTTTATACTCAGAGTGTGGATCAAATGTGCTTAGCACATGCCCTTGAGAAGAGCTCAATAAGATCAGGTTTGGGTAAAGAGAAAGAGATTTTATTTATTAAGCCTCTCCAAAGAGTGATAAAATTTATGATATACTCATCATCAAATTGTTTAATAAAATAAAGGTCTATAATAGAAACCTTTTTAGAAATGTTTTTATAGAAATGGTCTACGAATAATTGTGCGAGTTGGGTAAATGAGAAAAGGGATTTTTGAGTTATAGAGATATACTAATCTAGGGTAATAATTGATAGAGACATAGGGAAGGTGCGAAGTATTAATGCATCATCATGCCCTATTAAATAACAAGCATGTCTAAATGCTTGCAAATGTTATTACAAGTCCTCTTTACTCTAGAAGTAAGTAAATTTGGGGAGTTCCCATTGGCTTGGATAAGGGTGAATATGCATAGAAGGATGGATGGGCTCATTGTATATTTGATCATAAGATAACACATTTTTTGAACTTGATACAAATGTCTCTATACTAGACATCTTGTCCATCAACATCCTAATGTGGTCTGAAGGAGGATTGGCATGGGAGATACCCCCTAAATTATAGGGATCTTGATAAGAATTAGAGGTAGAATATGACATAGATTTATATATTTATATTGACGCAACATAGGGGTAGTGAGTCATAGGCTGGGAGGTAGAAATCAAAGGAGCTTGTCTCATTGGGTTAGAGACCATGCTTTGGTTAAATGTTGTTATTGTAGGTTGGGTTGTTAGCATGGTTATACTTGGTGAAGGGTGAGTCGTAACTCATGTAATTATAGGTGTGAGAGTAGATGGGATGGGTACCACCAAATTCTAAAATAGGGTTAGACTTGACTGAACTACTTATGGTTGTGAAGGCAAGGAAGTCACGATAGGAGTTAAGTGGGACTGGGTAGTTGGTGATGCTAAACTTTGGATATTATTTATGGTTGGGTTATTTATCAAAGCAATGGTTTGAGTAAAAATGGGGAACATAGTGGAGACATCTAAAACTAAAGTTGTTTCCATTAGATAATTTGGCATACCATATAGCGGGTCACCCAAAGAATAGTGGGTTTGGCTCATGGCAAGGTAATGTTGAAGGGCTGCCACATTGTGATCAAAAAATCTAGAAAAATCTTGATCTTCTTCAGGCACAATGGTAATTTGGTTGGGGATAGGAGTATGTTTTGTATCTAAAGTATGTTCCATGATAGAATCAAAAACAAGAGGGGAATGTGGAATTTGTTATCAACTTATGTAATTGATAAGAATTTCGGCTTGGCTTCACATCAATATTATGCAAGAAAAAGTATAAATAGTCTTAGAACTTTGTATTAGTGACAAAGTGTGGAAAATATAGGTTTGGGTGTGGCTAGGTAGGTTTTTTTAGCTTACTATTTTGAGCAAACTAAAAATAACCAAATTACATAGTCACCGATGTCAATCACTTGACCGATGTTGGTAGCTTAAAGTCTATCGATGTCAATGGATTTAACTTATGTCGGTCACTATGGAGTCTTAAGAGATGAAAAATAAAACATTTTAGAAACCCAAAGGTAAAATATAGGAAAAATAGAGGATGCAAGAGGTTTGTATAAGGATGATGAACACTCAAAAAACTTGACATAATAGGTTATATAACCTAAGTATTATGAATAGTGTTGATTTTGTAAACCAATGGAAAAACATCTTTACCAACTAAAAAATATAGAAGGCAATAGAAAAGTAGAAACAAAACATACAACCACTAACTATTAACTCTTAGAAATTAATTTTAGTCTCGTGTTGGCTTATGCCTTAATTAGATAGTGAGATGAGAGTTTGGTTATCGAAGGTACTAAAAAGTAATCTAGAGCTGGCTTCAAGTTAGTTTTGGTGCTCAAGAGGAAATATGTGTTAGACCAGGTACATGGCTTAATATAGGGGCTTCCTCCCTACACTTTATGAACCTAAAGCCAAGCTAGGTCACTTATCCAAAATATACCTTCTATCTAGAGTTTATACTCCATCAGAGAATAGAGTGGGTTTTCCCCTTAGTGGTGAAATCCAAGTAGGATAGATGGGTAGGGTAAGGTGATCCACCAGGTGATGAAATCCTAATGTGCCTTGTCTCAAGTGAGTTTAGATGTTTTTTTTATGAGTGTGATCTTGTAGTGTAATATAGGTGTACTACGATTCATTCATTATGCTTGTAATTAACTAGGTGAGCTAAATATGCAGCAAGCAAATAATGAAGTGTGGTGAGTTTTAAACCCAAATCTAAAGTGTTTTGATTTGAATGAAAACAAATATTAAATATGAGAAGAGAATGAATTTCACTATCCTAATGTGTATGCAAGAAAGAGATAAATAATATATTCTTTTTAACTTGCAATAAAAATGATAAGTTTCTTTTAGAGGCAAAAGAAAGAGAAGTGTGGCAAGGAAGAAGAAATTTTAGTTTATTGCCTTTAAATATAAAATAAAATGTTGAACATTTTATTTTTAGAAAAAAGAAAGGGAGAAAGTGCAAGGAATGAAATTTTCACTATAATTCACCTATATGAATGATTAAAACAAGCAATGAACCCAAGGAAAACTATAGGGTCCCACTGGGCGTGCCAGAAATGTTTCACTAAGTTTAAGTGTAGTAGAGAGTGACATAGTACAGGTAATGTGAGTTATTTTTGTTTTTGGAGATTATTTAGGTAGGGTCAGGGAGGTTAGTTTAAATACACAATCATCAACATCAGTTAAGCTACCAATGTTGGTAAGGAAATATGACTGATGTCAATTATCTGATCAATGTCAATAGGGGAAGTAGGTTCTCAAAAGGTTGTAAGATACTTTTCTAAGTTGGGAGGTAGATGTTGGTCAGGTTTGTGAGGTTGGGAAGAGTCATAAATGAGTTGGTAAGACTCAAGTTGGTCTAGACAAAGGGTTGGTATGTTTGAATTAGAGGGAAATAGTTGAAGGAATTTTACAACTCCTTCATAGGGAGAGTCAGGACATTCATAAAATGATAAATAGTATAATGTAAAGTAATTGTAAAATGACTATTTAAAGGAATTAAAAAACATAGAGATATACTTAGCTAGTAAAATGGATGAACCATGAGTGCTAGATATATGCCTCTAATAAGGCATGTTGAAGCAATACATGAACAAAAAATACAAGTGTGTACTACTAGTTCAAAAGAATCCAAGCTCTATCTAGTATATCAATTCCTAATCTAGATTGATTTGTGAAGAGTAACAGTAAGACTAGGTATAGAAAGTTGAATGCCAAAGCCTATACATGAATGATTTATTTATTTTATTTCTACTGACCTAAATATTATCTTAGAATTTGGCTTAAGTAACCAACGTCAGTGATCCCATCGATGTCAGTCGAGGGTTGATTGACGTCAATGGCATGAGAATATGTAAAAGTGTTATTTCTAACCTATTTTATGTTCCTTATCTTTCCAAGTGTGGTTTCCATTATAAAATGGTAGAAATGTGAGGTTAAGAAGAATGTAGTTAGTTAGGAATTTATGTTAGGGGTGAGAACAAGTCATTGGTAGTTAAGATTAGGGGACTAAGTCTTGAGGTAACTCAGAGGGTAAGAATTAGTCTTAGGATAAGGTGGCTAGGTAAGGTGTCATAATTAGTTTTTAATTAAATTAATTAAATATTTTTAAATTAATTAAATGTGAGGGGTGAAAACATGGGTTAAGAAGGCTAAATATTAAAAGGGGATCATGGGGGGTTTTGACATAGGGAGTTATGCACATGTGTGACATAATTTTGGTGTCTACACCGATGATATTAAATATGATATATTACCCTTACTCAACTACCCCTAATATCTTAAGTCACAATGCTAAGTATGTACATTCCAATGAGCAAAATAAAAACTCTCTCAAGTAGACAACTTGCCATTCTAGCATACTTGAAAGCCTTAGACCCACTTTGCTCACTTTCTCCTTAGAACTAGGACCTAGAACTTGGTCAAAACCTTTGAAATAAATCCTAAAACATTTTTAAAATCTCTCATGACCTCACACACCTTCTAATTTTCACTTGATCCCTTAATATGACTCATAAGGTCTCTTAGACCACTAGGCCTAAAACTACAGACCATATCTTGACGAAGAAACCACCTTGAAACCTCTTCAAATGTTCTCACCACCTTATAAATATGTCATAAACCTTAATTTCATGATCCATATCTACCAACCTTCTTCTCCCTAGCCTTAACCTACTCAACACACTAGGCTACCAAGCCTATGCCACCATACAAGGTCTCTCAATGCAAAGACTAGGTCTCAACCTTGACCTTGCTATCACTATGGATATACTTTCCACCTCATTCACATGATAAAAAATCCTTAAATATTATTTTACACTTTAATCTCATACAACACTATATCAAATTGCCTCACAAATCTCCATGTTCATGCTTATGGCTTATTAACCCTTGACTAGGCTTTTAGGCTTCATGTTCCTTGTTCACATGATCAACTCACTGTACCTTTTAATGTATCACCATCATCTAATACTTCATAATTAACCAATATATTTATCTAACCTTGTGCCTTTCATTCCAAACTAGTACCTCTGACATCATCCTTTGACTAGGACAACACTCATTTACTTGTCATTAATAATATCACCACTTTGTCATTACCTTTGATATCAATGACAACAATTTTGCCAATAATATCCCCCTTTATCATTGATGAAAACCTTTTCTTATTCTCCCCATTTTCCATTAATTACAATGTGTACATATACAGCTAGTGCTCTGATCCTAGGACCTGACCATTTACAAAGTTCCCCCTTTATCCATGCATGAATATTCAATACATTGTCAAAACGCATGACTTATTTTGATTAAGTCATCATAAAAACTTCTTTAATTCACATCTATAGAATAATTCTCCACATCTCCACCATGACTAAATATTTAAAATAAATTATCTTACATATGCTCCCCCTAACTTCATGCTTAATCTGGATCATGTCACCTGAAACTTCATGATAAAGAAAAACAAGCAACTCTACCAACACCAATCTTCAACCTTTGACATACAAACTCAAAACCCTAATTATGATGACTCAGAGCTTATCATCCTCAGACAAATAAACCACTTTAAATCAAACACAACATACCAACATGTTCCTTCAATACCTTATTAGGTCATCTTAGCATCAGGAAACGTTACATCTCACAAAATAACTTTCAAGGACACTACTACAATATTCTTCAAATTTGCAATATTCTTGTGATTCTATAGTATAAGACCACATTTAGAATATTGATGATCATCTTCAGATCATATATAAATTATCACTCCATTCTTAGATCATCACACTACCTTGGATCTTTAAACAACATCACTCTACCTTCAAAGGTATTGGTCTTAAAAGACCAATCTCACTGGCTTTTATCTCATTATCACCATATCATAAGATACTTCTCTCCTATTACCTTCATTTTTAGATCAATAAGATCACTTTAAAGACTTTAAAATAAATGTAACCATATATCCTAGTGATTGACATTAGTCTTAAAGACCAATACATAGCATATATCACTAGTCTAGCTTCATATAGCTCTTCTAATCTCATAGAGAGCTCTCAGACCTGTCAAGCCATTCTCAACATGAATCTCCATTTTAGACACCCTAAAAGACATTTTATACCACCTTCCTTATGTCCACTTAACCTCCATAGGTCATAAAATAGCCATTTTCTTGAAGGAGTACATCCTAGGGTTTGACATCATGAATCTCATTTAAACCCTTAGCTCATTGTTATTTACAATTTGAGCTTGATATTCACTTCCAATGAACCAAACTAAACAAGACAGTGCACTTATAAGAGAATCATGACCTTGAAGTCATCTCTAAACTCTTTTACCATGACCCTTGGCTGACCAAAGTCACCAAACAACTCTATAAGTCAGCACTATTTTTCCAATCATAATACCTTCATACACAGTCATCTTTCAAGATGAATTTCTTTTCACAAACACATGATTCCAGACTACTACAATGCATAAAAATGATTTGAAAAGAGTTAAAAATAGGATCTAATGATTATGACATCAAAACAAGGTTATCTAACAGGTTCTAATCCACTTCTAGTCTTTCCTAATTCATAGTATTCTTCCTAGATTAAAAATATGAACTTTGGACTACATTAATTTCACCTATATGGAAAATCACAACTCATAATCACTTGAAGGGTCTTCTTCATGGATTGTACTCTAACCTTTCTTTTTTCACCAACTTTATTTGACCAATGGAATGGATTATATAAGCAAAAAACTCCTCTTAGGTCCTTATCCTACATATACAGTCAGTTCAAATTTTAAATACAATGGTTATACTTTTGAACCTACAATGACTATTTCATGGAGCATTAACTTGACATCTTTTAGCATGTCTCTCTTCACATACCCAACTTTGAATCCTTATAACTTGAGATAGACAACTAGTCAAGACCCCAAATTTTAAATGCTCCTTCATGACACTAGTAACATCACATCTATGTACTTATTTAACTAGAGTTAACTTCTGAAGGCCTAAAATAAATGCTCTAATAACTGACCTATCTTTACCTCTATGACGTTCAATAACACTCCAGCTTCTCTAGGCCACTCTAGTGTTATTTTATCTCTCCAAAGGACACCTTGAGGTTATATAACCTCCTCAAAGCATATATGGATTCCTCATAGCATCCTCCATGCTCTTCATGACCTATTCTACTACAATACACATAAACAATCTAAATGATCTATCTTTTTTCTATCATGTTAGCTAATCAAATAGACCATCTTTAATAAGCTCTATCATTCAAATTAGGTTTGATCTTAGAATTATATTTAGTATAGTCATTCTTAAATATTTATAACACCATTATTTAGAGCTCAACCATGATCTTCACAAACTTATCCATTACTACAAACAAGATGAACATTATCCTTATCATTCTTCAAGCTACTTAGGATCACATGTAGGATATTAAACTTCTTCCAAAGGTCTAGATTTGATACCAATTATTTTAATTAGATACTAAGATGGGGGTAAATCAATTTCATAATAATGTATATTCAATTTCATTTACCATTCCATGAAACATACATACACATAAGATCAAATGGTGAGAGAAACAACCATATAAGCACATCATAAGATAACACAAGAGATTATGTGGGAAAATATCTTAGGGAATAAAACCCACTAAACCAAGAACATATACTATTATCCTATAATGACAAGATTAAATTTATATCAGAACCAATTGATCAAGGAGCACCCACCCCTCAATTTAGTCAAGCACCCATTTGACCTTTAGCTAACACCAACTAACAAGGAGGCTATAACCCCCTAGATGATCAAGCACCAACTCAATCACATTGAAACTAATATCCACCTTTGATCTAATCTCTAACATACCTAATTATGATCTTCTCTTTCTCTAACACCTACAAACTTACCTCTCTACCTCATACAAGCCACTTAGGCTCTTCACTCAATATGCCTCTTCTAGGCTTATTAGGTCCAATGACCTTTGTATCCACCTAAATAAACTTTATTAGATATGAATTAATGATTTAATTTATCATTTAGTTTTCCTCAATGACCTTATTTTTCTCTTTTAATGATATTTCTTCTTCGCTTGAGTTCTCACCTCTCTATACTAGTCCAAATAGGATAATTAGGCATTGCCTTTATACCACACACTTCATCTAACCCACCTTGGTCAGCCAAGATATTTACCAAACTTGTTTTACCCTTAAAATATGTCATCATACATGTTACATGAGTGAGACAACCTCTCCATAGGTCACTCATAGTCCATAGAGACCAATTTCACTATTAGGCCTAATGGAGACCTAAAGGAATTAGCCCTTCATACCCACACATTACACTTGTGACTTATTTTGAATAAATTAACCCTTAAAAATGGATCAAAAACTTCATTTTAACCAAAAATATACCTCTCTTAATCTTACATTTGGTCCACACTACCTTTTTTAACATTTCACCCCTTGAACCTCTCAATTAGCCCTTAGGCCTATTAGGCCTTCAAGCACTTGGAAACATTGTCTCAAAAAAATAAACCAAACACTCAAATATTCCACATATACATATGAATATATCACATGGCTATAACATTAAGCACCTATGAAACACCTAAAAATCTATTATAGGACATAACACATCAAGAACACTTCTTTAGAGAGATCACTCAAAACAGTCAATAAGCTCCAAAACCAAGTCAACTATCTTTGATTGTCCATACACACATAAGCACTTATTATGAACAAAAATACATTAAAAATATCCTATGAGACCTATGTAACACCATAAACCTTATTTTCAACTTCAACTTAGACCAAAATACCTCTAACTCTCCTCTGTAAGAACCTTACTTAGAATAGACAAACTACCTTCAGAACCAATCAAAAACATCTAACTATCCACACTTGTATAGGGACTTATAAAAATGAAAAATTCATTAAATATATCTTCTGAGATCCATATAACATCTCAAAAAAAAAACAATAAGGTCTCAATATAGTATTTTAACTTGCATATCCAAAACAAAACACTATTCTACATAATCATACTACACACATATATTAACACTAAGTAAACTTTTTAACCACTAAAAAATATTAGGAACCACTTAAAATTCATGTACCAATGATACAAGTCTTATACTATATCTCTAGTTTCATTGGTTCATCCCTAAGCCTCTTCTCACTTAGACTAGTTTTCTTCATTGGTTTCACCATTAGTCCTTTTAGCAATGAGTCAAATTGTATACCCAAATTTGCATACTTCAATAACTATTCCTCCTCAATAACATACATTATCATAAAATACAAGTCATGAACTCTTCCATCCATCCATTTAACACATTTGACTTGGTCAATACTACCTATAACATAATATCTCATATAAATATAGGTTTTCCTATAGCTTACACTCACCCTCCTCATCACTCAATAAAACTCAGAGGACCCTAGAGGATTAAAATACATCATCAAATAGTCAAACTTTATCAACCACTTCATTATGGGCACTCAAAAAAAAAATTCAATATCGAATCTCTATTAGGGTTTTTAGAGCATAAAAACCTACTTAGCTTCTTAACAAATGTTTTTAAAGCTTAGGCCCTCATTCCAAAAACTAATGATAGGAAATTTAGATAGGAACCTTCCTCAACTACCCATAATATCTTAGGCCACCATGCTAATAATGTACATTCCAATGAGCAAAAGAAAAAATCTCTCAAGTAGACTACTTAACATTCTAGCAGACATGAAATCCTTAGACCCATTTTTCTCACTTTTTCCTTAGAAATAGGACCAAAAATTTGGTAAATACCTTTTAAAAATTTCCTAAAACCTCTAAAAAAGTATCCTATGAACTCACACACCTTGTAATCTACACTTGATCCCTCAATAAGCCTCATAAGATCTCTTAGACCACTAGGCCTATAACTATAGACCATACCTTGACCAAGAAACCACCTTGAAACCTCTTCAAATTATCTCACCACATCAAAAACATGTCATAAACCTTAATTCCATGCTATATATCTTCCAACCTTCTTCTCCCTAGCCACAACATGTTTAACACACTAGGATACCAAGCCTATGCCACCATACAAGGTCTCTTAATGCAAAGACTAAGTCTCAACCTTGACCTTGCTACCACTGTGGATATAATTTCCACATAATTCACATGATAAAACATCCTTAAATATTCTCTAAAAATTCAATATCATAAAATTTTGTATCACCATTCCTCATAAAGCTCTGTGTTCATGGTTATGGATTATTAACCCTTAACTAGGATTCTATGCTTCATGTTCCTTGTTCTCATGATCAAGCTCATTGTACCTTTTCATGTATCGCTATCATATAATGATACATAATTCACCAATATCTTGATCTAACCTTTTTCCTTTCATTCCAAAATAGTACCTCTAACATCACCCTTTGACTAGGACAACACTCATATACTTGCCATTAATGATATCACCACATTGTCATTACTTTTGACATCAATGACAACACTTTTTCCAATACCCTTTAGGTGAATCAAATAATGACCCTTTATAGTTACAAAACATAAGACCATTTTATCTTCTCAATATCTTTTGTAGACTCAATTTTAACCCTTGGAGAGGGTTCTTCAGGCTCTCTCTAACTAAACTACATTATGGGAACAACCTCACGTTTTGGGTCACCTATGGTGGGGTTGAACCTCTAAAGGAGGATAACTTCCTCTTGATGGATCATCTATACTAATGTTTGTACTAATAAAAATGTTATAAAATGGGGAAGGGATCCTAAGGAATTTAACTAGGTGATGCACCAAATTTAAATGAAAACTCACATTAGCATGAAATAAACATTGAAGAAGCATAAGACAATACTAGCTCACACAGTCTCACAAAACTAGCTAGTTGCATAAGTGTTTCATAAGATAGTATTAGGAAGAAATGAATGAAGTCAAAGAGGAGTTCTAATACTTACTAAGAGCTTGCATCAATGATATAAATAACACTCAATTATACCTGGAACTAATTTGAAGACACCTTAGAAATGAGCAAGAAGGAAGGAAAATGGGCATGGAAGATTCTCCTTCACAATGCCATCATGTAAAAGCTTTGCTACACATAATTTAGAGGGGAGAGATAGGTAAATAAAGTCTTTATTACTTCAATGGGTATTTCTTATATATTTTAATAGGATCTAGCCTTATCAAAAGTGTGAGAGAGACTTCTAAATTCTGAGAGAGTGTTTACAAATGGAAAAGAATGAGAGATATAAAAGAAAGGGGAAAGGGGAGAACACACCATCCAAGATCATTAAATGAGATACCACCATCTTTCAATGAATATTCCACCATTTTTTATTCAAATCATCACTATTTCTCTATTGATAATCTATCTTTCATTTTATGTCAGTAGCCTCTTAATCTTCTCATTGGTCGAGTAACACACTAGAGGACAATAGTTTACTAAAGGTGATGACTCATGATCTTGATATGAAGGAAAACCATATAGTCCCTAAAAATTTAATCATTTCTCCAACTACTTTCTCCAATCCCTAATCATTTTTATTTGATCATCTACACCATCTCCACTTGCTTTCATTATGAGGACAAAGTCCTTATATCTATGGACTTGACAAATCTATGCCTAACTCTACTTAAATGGCTACAAGTACATGTTTTTCAAAGCTATAGCCATGTCTATGTACAAAACACTTCTCCATGATTACACATCTACCCTTATTCCAACCTAAATATACATCATTACTATAGATTTGAAAACCAAACCAAATTATTGGTTTTCATATAGTCAATATATCGATGAGGTCTACAGATGCTTAGTCTTGCTTCAAAAATTATTATTCCATATTTGATTCTTGTATTAAGACCTAAAATACCTATTATATATCTATTGAGCTTTAATGACAATGTTTGATCCTAAAAAATCCATTTTGATTCAACTTAGATCATGTTTTGACCTCCATTAAAAGTCTCATAACTTTGACATTTGATATCGACTGTCAATCTAATTATGGGCTTTGAAATTATGACACTTTTGACCTTCATTATTGGCTATAAATTTTGATATGGGATTCTCATATTATGCCAACTATCAGTTCCACATTCATCCCTTAGGATCTTGATGATTCTTTGACCTCTTGTGTACCATCAATCTTCCTCTATATGAATGAATGTGATCTATAAATCTTCTACTAGTTTAACATGATTAAGACATTTCTCACCTGTGCATTTGCTCCCAAGATCCATTGACCTTTTGACTCAATGCTCATTTTTGATCTTTGATGCATGATCAAATGCACTCCATTATTTTTTTTTGGCCCATTGATATCAAATTGTCTCTTTCCATTATATTTGATCTTAGCTTTCATGATCTTAACATATTTCAACCTTTTATCCATTCTTAGGATCTATTAAAATTTTAAACATTGCTCACCATTGATCTATTTTTGTATAATTAAATGTGCACCATAGATCTATTTGGGCCCACTGACACTGTCAGGTTATCACACACTATTATATCTCTATTCAGGTACCCAAGATCATGACACTTTTCATCAATGAATTCAATCTTGGGTCATTTTAAATTCAAATGGCTATTTTTTGTGGCTTAAATTTGATGTCTATGTGCACATCTCACTCTATAATTTTAACTTTGGAAGCTTATATCTTGAGATAGAGAACTCATCAAGACATGTAATTTGTAGAGAATTTTCAAGGCATGGAAAAAATCATTTCCATATGATATTTTTCTGAGAGGCTTTCTAAGTCAACTTGTTAAATGTGCAATAAATTTGGCCTATTTATTTTTGTGTGATGTGTTTATGATGGTCTTGTTATTCTCAACTTGTGAAATAAATTTTTATCACTTTAGAAGGCTCCAATGAACTTCTAAGGATTTTTTAACCTAATTCATGCCCTTGAATATTTGAAACACCATGAGAACATGTTGGTCTTTTTCAATTTGTAATCATAGACTTGTTTCCAAGCCTTTGGTCCACTTATTTCATCCAAAAATTTGCTCATCTATTTAAACCATTTCAAAACCTCTAGAAATTTATCCATCTAGGAAAATATCAATATGTAGACCAATATTGGCCAATATTTATAGCAACATCTTGGGGTTGCATACTTGTTATGCAAGAGACTAATGGCCTTAAACTGGTCTTTTGGGCATTTAGAGTCATATATTTTTCTCTCAACTAATGTGAAAATAACTCAAGGCTAACCCCTTTCCATAAAACCTCATTTTGAACCAATAAAGACCAAAAAATAAATAAAATGACAACAAATGTGCCCAAGGTACTTATTGAAAGGGAAACATGCAAATGAAAGGAAATGTCCACAAGGCATGTAGAAGAAAGCATAGAAAAATACTTTAACATGTTACAATATCATACAATAGCTATAAACTCTTATAATAAAAAGGATTTAAATGAATGTCATTTATTGGGATGGGTAATACCTCTCCATCTAGTTAGGCAAGCTAAAAATCATTATGTTGTTTGCATCTATGGATCAAATAAGGACCACTCCATATGTTGTCAAATTTGGTATGGTTGCCTTGATTGGCTTTATTTGTGTCCCATTTGAGGATTAGATCCCCTTCCTTGAAGTCCCTTGTTAGGGCTCTCTTTCTAAAGGATTTCTTGACTTGAGCTTGATGTGACTCTAATGTCTTCATTATAAGGTCCTTGGTTTATTCAAGCTCCATCATCCTCACATTTATAGGTTCACTCTCCATCAAATCAAGATGATGGGCTAATTTCAAGGTATGAATTTCAAGATAAATTGTCAATTTGGCTTCCCTTCCATATACAAGGACATATGAAGAATTGCCAATGGGAGCTTTGGGAGTCACTCTATCAGCCCATAAGGCTATCCCTAGATTTGTATGTCATACTCTTTGATTCTCTTCCATGGTCCTCTTGATAATATTTATCAAGTTCTTGTTTGTGGACTCTATAACTCCATTGCCTTAATGGTGGTAATTAGAAGATGTACTGAGCTAGATGCCTAGCTTAAGTTCCCATTCACTTATCTTCATGCCCATAAATGCTAAGGCATTATCTAAAATTATATTAGCTAGGACACCAAACCTGGTTATTATGCTATCATAAAATTCAAATATTGTTGTATCATTGGCTTATTTCAAAGAAATTTATTCCACCCACATGATAAATTAGTTAGTTATAGTGATCTCCCATTTATGTCCTCCATTGGATGGTGGATTGATCATTCCTATGAATTCCAACCCCCATTATATGAAGGGTTGTTCCACCTGAATTGGGTTGAGTGTAAGAGTATCTAGTCTTTATTTGCCTACAAATAGAGCACACTTTTAATATTTCCTAACCCATGCATAAGCATCCTTAAAGAGGTTGGTCCAGTAATAGCCATCTCTCATTATTTTTATTTTTGTCATTTTTGGAACAAAATGACCTCTTGTAGGTCCATCATGAAACTGATCCAAAAGCTTTGTTACTTGATTATCATCTATACACCTAATAAGTGCCCATTGATATATTTTTTAAATAAAACCCCATTAACTAACACATAAGGTATGGATTAAAGATTGAAATACCTTCTTTTTCCCTATCCAAACCTTGAGGGTATTTCCCTATCATCAAGAAATGTGTCATGTCTTGGAGCGAGATTTTATGAAGTGGAGGTGCATATACCTATGAGTTGTCTTGTGTCACCAAAACAAATTCTTTGTCTTCTTGAGTATCATATACCATATGTCCACACAAGCCTTCTCCTCTTACTAGCTTAGTGACTTTGATCTCTACCTCATACTCCA
This sequence comes from Torreya grandis, assembly GCA_037957365.1. Taxonomy (NCBI): domain Eukaryota; kingdom Viridiplantae; phylum Streptophyta; class Pinopsida; order Cupressales; family Taxaceae; genus Torreya; species Torreya grandis. The sequence goes on from JARHVA010006317.1 coordinate 74,909, forward strand.
TGACATTGGTAATCCATCTGTCTCTCTTCTCATTCAAATTCTTGTTGGGGAAAGAGTCCCACTCTAAGATGATACACCATAAGATGGACCTTTCCATTAGAAATAATTGGCCTAAAATTTTTGAGACTTCTCAAATATATAAGAACCTACTTTTATATGAAAGTATATCTTATCTCATATCCCTCTATCCCTTGACTAAAAAAGGCAATTGGCTGGTCAAGTTATTCACCATTATTTTGCATTAGCATAGCTCATAAGTTATCAACATTTTCAAATGTATAAAACATGAAATCCTTTGAGAAATTAGGATTCATGATCGAGGGTGCTTAGGATATGGCCTTAAATGCTACTTTAACTTCATTTGACAAAGCAAACACTTGGATATTCTTTAGCATGGTGGTGATGGGTTTGACCAAGTTTGTAAAACTAGGTATAAACCTTCTCCTAGTATTTATATTCCCAATGAATATTTGGATCCCTTTCTTGTGCTTAGGTAAAGAGAGTGATAAGATAGCACTTATCCTATCAAGGTCAATGGATAATCCTTCTTTTGAAATAATGTGACCCAAAAGTTTGACTTAATGAAAAACAAAAACACATTTCTTAGGATTTAAATATATCTCATACTCTCTACATCTTTAAAAGATCAACCTTATATGGTTCAAGTGCTCACTAGCCTTCTTGGAGAAAACTATGATGTCATCCAAGTAAACTAGTACCATCTAATTTAGCAACCATTGTAAAGCCATGTCCATGGCTCTTTAAAAAGTGACCCCAATAGTTGAAAATCCAAAAGGCATATTTTGGTAAGCATATGTATCCAACTTTGTGGTGAAGGTAATCTTATACTGGTCTTTTTATCTTACCAGCACCTAGTTATATCCTTAATACCCATCTAAAAGGGATAAGCATTTTGAAATAGTAACTATCTAAAATATTTTCTCCATAGATGGAAAGGGGTAGTGATCTTCAAAGAGACATTATTTAGATCCCTAAAATCAACACATAATCTTATCTCCCCACTCTTCTTCTTGATAGGAACTAAATTAGTTACCCATGAGGAGTGCTTAATGGGAAAGATTATCTTGGATTTAATTAATTTGGTTAATTCTCTCCTCATAATCTCTTCTATTTTGGGTTTTATAGGCCTCCACTTCTGCCTGACATGCTTGGTATTAACCTCTAGTTATATAGTGTGTTGGGCCAACTTGGGATCAAAGCCTCTCAGGTCACTATATTCCCAAGCAAAAAAATTTGCATATTCTTTACAAAGCTCTATGAAAGCTTATCTTTCAGATTTAGTTCTTACCTTCCCAATCTTGAAGATCTTGTCCTTGAATATAAGGAATCTTTCATAGTTCTCTTCACTTGTTGACATTATTGCCTTGTATTTTCTCATATGGTCTTCCTCATATAAAAATACCTTCAAGGGTGATAAGCCCTATAGGAAGCTTATTAGATCTCAACTAAACAATTTGATCCTCATACTAATATTGAAACTTTTCTTGGTTTAGGGAGGATAAATTTGCTTCTTACTATAAGAAATAATCAATTTGCTTGTCATTCTCAAATACCTACCAATAAGCTTCATTGTTTGGCACTGATGGTCTCACCACCACTTTGAAATATGGCTATGCCTTAGTCTTTTTCAACTCAGTTGGGATATCAAATTGAGATCCCATAGCTGTTAACCTATTAGCATGTCCATTCTAGTTCCTTGGTATTGCTTGGATTTTAAAGGCCTCAAAATCATTAATTAGGTCCCACACTATATGTTTATAAGACTTCATCAAGGTATTCTTGGTGATATTATAGCCTCTATTAGTGCACTATCATCTCACTATCCCCATAAACTTGTAATTGTTTGATCCCTCTCTTACTAGCCCATTGAAGGCCATGGATAAGGCCCTCATATTTTGTTACATTACAATATCAACTAAATTGGAACCTATAAGAAGATAATATTTATCATTGGAAGGAGATACTAGCATTACACCTGCACCTATTCCATGTTTGCTCCTTGAACCATCAAAGAACAATTTCCATAAGCCACTAGGATCTTATTGAGGTCCAATGAGGGATGGCATGGACTAATTATCATCATGTAAGTAGTAGACACACATGTCTCTCTCTTCAACTCCTTCTAAGGGATCAATCAAATGATTGTCATTCCATATTTCATCCAATAATATGTATGGTATCTCCTCATGGTGATTTTTTAATTTATGACCAACTATGAGTTCATCCTCATCAAAGATGGGGTAATTGAGGTTTATGTTTTTTATCCCATAAAGTTCAACATGGAATTGTGTAATAGGTTCTAACTTAATAGATACCTTGGTTCCATATCTTGTTCTAAATTCCATGTATGACCAATATACTATAAGATAACCTCCAATATTTTTAGTGAATTCCCTGGATAGGCATAGGGCAAAATGAGGAGGTACATCTAGGATCAACACATCTTGAACCACTAAGACACTAATATAAGAATACAGGGTTAATTTGAGGTCTTTGATGATACCAAATGTCTTGGTGGAAGAACCATCAAGTTGTAGAACTCCTTTAAAGTGGGGGTCTTATTTAGACCAAGTTGATTAGATATGGACTTTGGCATTACTAAGGTGTTATCCCCACTATCTACCAAGTAATTGTGTACTAAAAAGTAACCAATGATTACTAAAAGGTATAAGGGAGGAGGTTTGACCACCTTACCCAATTACCCTTCATTATATCCCTTGGCCACATTGGTAAGAACTACATTCTCCTTGACTGGTGGTTTTTCATAAATATTGACTATTGACAACCCTTCTTAGAGGATGTCTACCTAATCAGGTAGGGAGAGCATATCCCACATTGGCACACTCACATTGGACCTTTTAATTTGTTCCATAATTTTTATGGGAGAACCACCAATCTTTGGTTGTGATTCGGGAGCCATAACTGCACCTTGACTTTGTGAGTTTTGGGGAACAAAGACATTCCCCTAATTTTGATTCCTTGGAGATATTGAAAGTTTTGGAATAGAAGTAGGTCTATGTGGATTTGATATTAAAGGAGTAATGGTAGGAATCACTTTGACTACTTCTTGATTACCATCCATGTTCCTTCTTTTAAACATTTTATTTACTACCACTAGAATGTATGTCTAGCTAAAACTAGCCTATCGATTGAGTGCATACCACTCTTCTAGATCATAATTCACCATTATATCACCCAATTGGATTGGTCCTTGATTAGGGTTTTGACCTTGTTTAGGATTTTCTAGTTTTGTCATCATGGGTACCTCTATGTTATAAGCCATAAGAGCTTGATTATACACATAATTGGTAGCATGTTGTCATTGATCATTGAAAGCTTGGTTGAATTTAGTGTTTAGGACAATAGATTTCCAAAAATATTGATTCCAAATCATCGTACCCTCCTTTTATTTAACAACATTATTTTGAATATTGACCAAGGTGTTGGAAGTGTTTGTAATATTTCGATTATAGTTACTCTATCTATTATAGCTAGGTTTCCCTTATCTCTGGCCTTGACCTTGACCTTGGCGTTGGAAGTTTCCTTTGTAGGGTGGCCTATTTGCTTGATAAAATTGTTGTTGAGGTTAATATGAGGCTTGGTAAGTCCCATTGAAAGCTTGTTTCCTCTTAACATTCATTAGCTCATTTCCCAAGGACTAAAACATGCTCTTAAGCTCTTTAAATTTCTTATGTTCTTGGGAATCGCTAGATTGACTGGTGGAAGCCTTTTATTGCTTTATTAAGGGTATATCAAAAATTATATGACATTAATGTTCAAAAGGGGTAGTATCTTGGTCTCCAGTAAAATAAGGGACACTTTTAAGAGTTGCTACTAGAATAAGATCATATTGAGGGAGGGCCAAAGGAGTTTGGCCATTAAAATACATAAAATCTCGAGGGGATATCATGGCTATGAAAGGGTTTTACAAAGATCTTCTTGTAGGGGTAGGCCTCAAAAGTGATTTAGTAATAAAGTTGCATTTATAAGGGTGTGTGTTAGAAAATCTTAATTTCTTTACTAAGTTTAAAGTTAATTTAATAAATTCAAAGGGAATACCTCTATAAGTTGATCTTTTAATCACATTTGGTATGAGATTTAGACACTACTCTGCTACCAAAATGTTGGATCTTCTTTTGGAGTCTCTAGATGTTATTGCTTGGAAGCTATAACTGTTGTAAATTGATCCAACTAGCATCAAAATTTGACCAATATTATTTGAATTGGGTCACATTGAGAATGTTATAAACTATTTTAGACTCAATTTACACCCTTGCAGAGGTTTTTTTAGGCTCTCTGCAACTAAGCTACACTATGGGAATAACCCCAGGCTGTGGGTCACCTATGGTGGGGTTGAACCTTTAGAGAAGGTTGGCTTCCTCTTGATGGATCACCTATACTAATGTTTACATTGAGAAAAGGGTTATAAAATTTGGAAAGGGATCCTAATGAATTTAAGTAATTGATGTGCCAAATTTAAATGAGAACTCACATTATCATGAATTAAACACTGAGGAAGCATAAGTCGATGCTAGCTCACACAATCTCACAAAAATAGTTAGTTGCATAAGTGTTTCATAAGATAGGTTTAGGAAGCAATGAATGAAGGCAAAGAGGAGTTCTAATACTCATTGAAAGCTTGCATCAATAATAGAAATAAAACTAAATTAGACCTGAAACTAACTTGAACACACCTTAGAAATGAACAAGAAAGAAGGACAATGGGCACGGAAGATTCTCCTTAACAATGTCATCATACACAATATTTGATACACACAATTCAGAGGGGAGAGATAGGTAAATAAGGTCTTTATTTCTTTAAGAGGTCTTTCATACAAATTTTAATAGGGTCTAGCCTTATCAAATGAGAGTCTCTACTCTTCTAGAGTTAAGAGAGAATAATCTTATCAAAATTGAGAGAGAGACTTCTTTTAAATTTTGAGAGAGAATTTACAAATGGAAAAGAATGAGAGATATATGAAAAGGGGGAGAGAGATGGGGAGCATGCCATCTGAGATCATTAAATGAGTCTCCACCATCTTTCAATGAATGCTCCACCATATTTTGATTAAATCAACACTAGTTCTCTATTGACAAGCTATCTTTCATTTGTCCCAATAGCCTCCAAATCTTCTCATTGGTTGAGAAACACACTAGAGGACAAGATTTTGTTGAAGGTGATGAGTCATAATCTTTCTATGAAGAGTAGAGATGACATAGAAAATCAAAACAAAAGGATTTTGGGATTAGAGAAAGTAGTTAAAACATTGATTAATCCCTTTTGAACATTAATGTCATATAATTGTTGATATACCCTATAGTCCCTAAAAATTTAATCAATGTTCTAACTACTTTCTCTAATCCCAAAATCCTTTTGTTTTGATTTTCTATGTCATCTCTACTTGATTTTATTATGAGGACAAAGTCATTTTATCCATGGACTTGATAGAGCCATGCCTAAGTCTACTTAAGCAGTTATAAGTACATGTTTTTTTAAGCTATATCCATGTTAATAGATAAGACACTTCTCCATGATTACACATCTACCCTTACTATAATTTGAATATAAATCTTTACTATATATTTGAAAACCAATCCAAATTATTGGTTTTCATATAGTCAATATATCGATGAGTCTATATATTATTATTCTTGCTTCAATAATTTCTAGTCCATATTTGATTCCTATATTAGGCCCAAAAAGACCTATTCTATTTATACTAAGCTTTAATGGCAACATTTTATCCTAAAAAATCTACTTTGGTTTAACTTGGATCATGTTTCAACCTCCAGTCAAAGTCTCATAACTTTGACCTTTGATATCAACCATCGATATCGATTTGGAATTTGAAATTATGACACCTTCAACCTTTATTATTAGCCATCAATTTTGATCTAAGCTTCTCATATTATGCCAATTGTCAGATTTGTATTCATCCCTCAAGATCCTACTGACTCTTTGACCTTTTGCATACCAACAATATTCTTGTATACAAATGAACATGATCCATAAATCTTATACCAGGTTAATGTTCTTAAAACACTTATCACCCACACATTTTCTCCTAAGATCTATTCACCTTTTAACTTGATGCTCACCATTGATCTTTAATGCATGATCAAATGTACCCCATTAGATCTTAAGGACCAATTGACATCATTAGTTTGTCACTAATTATTATATTTGATCTTATCTTCATGATCTTGACATTTGTTATCCTTTCATTCATTCTTAGGATCTACTAACCTTTTGACCTGCACTTACCATTGATCTAATTTTGTATGATTAAACATGCACCGTAGATCTATTTGGGCCCACTGACACTATCAATTTATCATGTACAATTATACCTTTATTTAGGTGCTTGATATCTTGACACTTTTCATTGACACATTCAATATTGGGTCATTTTGAATTCATATGGCTATTTATTTTAGCTTAAATTTGATGTCTGTGTGTACGTCTCACTCTATAAGTTCAACTTTGGAAGCTTATATCTTGAGATAGATAACTCATCAAGGCATAAAATTTGTAGAGAATGTTCAAGGAATGGAAAAAATCATGTCCATGTGATATTTTGGCTTGAGAGTATTTCTAAGTGAACTTATTAAATGTGTAATCAAGCTAACCCATTCATTTTTACATGATGTGATTGTGATAGTTTAGTTCTTCTAGACTTGTACAAGAAACTATTGTCTCTTTAGAAGGATCCAATGAAATTATAAGGCTTTATGCAACATACTTCATGCCTTTGAATGCTTGAAACACCATGAGAACCTGCTAGTCTTTTTCACTTTATAATTCTAGACCTGTTTCCAAGCCTTTGGTCCACTCATTTCATCTAGAACTTTGCTCATCTATTCAAACCATTCCAAGACCTCTAAAAACTAATCCATCAAGGAAAATTTCCATATGTAGGCCAAAATTTTCCAACAAGATCACATCCTACTTTTGGATCCTAGAGAACACATACACCTTCACTAATAAACTTGAGTCTATACGTGTACCCCATATCAGCTAAGCCTAATGTTGTATCTTAGGTACCTTATCACTTGTCCTTCTAGTGTAACCTAGTTTATAAACTACTTCAAGTATGGTATCCTAATTTATGCATGATATACATTTTCACACTTAGTCACATTATTTGTGCCCATTTGTATTTAAATTCCCAATCAACCAACCAACCAACCTTGTCACCAACTTATCTACGTATCAAACTTGAACCTAGCTCAATTTCACCTTATTAATTCTTGGTTTAAGAGGAAACACTTCCTCCCACACTTGGGGCATCCAAAATTGCACAAACTATTAGTTTTTATTTTTGCATCTTGTTAATATAAATTGCACAATAAAAAGGAGAAAAATGTGTAGACTTGGAAATTGACTCAAGAGAGGATGGTTATTATCATGTTAGTTCCAAAATGAAAACAAAATGAAAAAAACACACTAACTAGCATAACATCTCTAGGCCTAGTCAATAGCGGGAGACTAATGAGGAAAACCCATTTGAAAACACAACTAAAAAATGGAAAGAAATGAGAGATATGAACACAAAACACAAATTTCTTACCAAATCCTTGATTTCTCTAAAAGGATATTTCTTTGGCTCACTCAACTTGTGCTTCAAGAGATCTTCTTCAATGGAGTGTGGCTACCTTCATCTCCTCTTGGCATCTTTAGCTTTGGCTTGGTTTGGCTCAATAATTTGGCATTATAACACTAAAATTCAATGATTTTGGAATGATTTAAGCATTATAACTTCTCACTATCCAAGCTTAAAATTATGGTTGTGAGGCCTCCTATTTATAGATTTTTCAAAAGGGACTAGATCAACCATGACCATCCATCTCAAGATGAATATGTGTGGCCATGAATTAATCTAATTATGAAAACAAAATTCATAAATACCCTCATTATGATTTATAAGGGGTATTTATGAGGCATGGGAGGCATTGATGAGCCATGGGAGGGCTTAATACTTATATTTCATGCATTTATGGCTTGTGGATGCCACCCCATAGAAATGATGTCATTTAATGATGTAGTTATTCAATATTAATTTCCAAAAATAAATATGTAACAAGTTTCATGGAAACTTAACTTAAGCTCTTAATTTAGATTAATTAGCTTTGATCATGATTTATCACTTTTGATGTAAATCTTGGCATTGGTGTACAAATTAATCAAATTAGTCAGAATGTCATATTATTGGATCAAAATTTAATTGGATTGGAATTAGGATGTGATGTTAGATGTGTATAATCCACTATCCCCTTTAGGATGTTGTTAAAAAAAATAACAAAGGTACATATCTTGTGCAAAAAAATTAGTAGAAAAGAGCAATCCAGAGCACCTAGGTGCAAAAATATCATTTTAACTTGAAATGATCTAATCAAATTTAGTTGCTTCATAAATAGCATTGCCTCATTTAATGATACTCTAGCCAAAATTAGAGCTTGAATATGATATGTTCACATCATTTAGCGTGTTTTAGTGTTTTTAGGCCAAATTGTGTGTTTTGGTAGAAATTGGTCAAAATCCTGGTTAGATGTTATTGGTGGCCACTTTTAGGTGTCTACAGTTTGCCCCTACTTAGGAAGGTGTTGTAAGATATACGCATAGTAACATCTTCTCAAAGAATAAAAAGGTCCTATCAGCCAAAAATAAGATGATGATTGAAAAAAAATCTCCAAATGGTGTTTGGGAAGCCTATGATGATGTCCCTTCAAGGGAGTGGCTATTACATGTATTGATGGATGGTCCCTCAAAAATAAACAAGAATAATAATTGGGATTAAAATATGGTTGAGAGTAGTCCAAACAAGAAATGATTGCATGCATTGATTTAAAAAGGATATTTATTTTCCAAAAGGTGGTTATAATCAAGAATAAAAGTCAAAATAATGATTTACCCATAGGCGGTTATAATCATTAAGAGGACCTAGATTGGATAAAATATGATGTTTGATATGGTTATTCTTAGTTAGGGTTGATTATTAAGCATAACTCAAGGATATAACCTAGAATACATATTAAAGATGATCAAGAACAAACGTAGATATGATGGCCTAATGACTAAAGAATCCATAAATAATCAGGCATACAAGGATATAAAGTGATCAAAAAAATGGATAGAAAAATAATATTTGATCATTGGAAAAGATTTAGTTGTACCTACCAATGAGGATATGCTCATCCTTATTAGCATTGATATAATTAGAATGGTCAATGGGTTAATTTGATCAAGATGGGTGGAAGGATTTACCAAAGTACTAAGGAGAAACTTCTATGGCTCCATTGATTTTAGACCTTCTTGAAGATAATTTTTGATGTATCACATGATGATAGGCCTCATAATTAAACACTATGAGAACTAACACAAAATGTGTGTAAGGATTGACTCTCGATCCAATAAATAATTGAAAATAATGCACTAATGATAAAAATCTTGATGGTAATTTTGATGTATGAATATGAATGGACTCAAGAATAATGTGTATAAGGAATCACCCAATTCATACATATAGAATGAGTTGAGGCAATAGTACTAAAAATAAATAAATATGTGGAAAAACAAAGAAATAAATAGAAAGAACACAAACAAACAAACAAACAAACAACATAAAATAAACAAACAAATAGAAAGCCTAAAAACAAAAGCAAAAGAAAACATCCTAATAATGATCATGCCCTAGTAAGGTGGATCAAGGATAATTGACTAGGCTTAGATAGGAAAAATGTTTTTGGATTTTAAAATATTATGAATGTTTTTAGAATTTTGAGGTAACTTAACTCATTAAAGAATGACAAGATACTCACAAAATGACCATAGTGTTTGGCTTAGATTGATCACAAAATGGTGAGAGCATATGGAAAAGGGGGACTCAGGTGACTTCAACATGAATTGATCATGACCTACTTTATCCCAAAATGACATGAAGTCACAGTAATTCCATTAACACAAAAGGCAGGGAGAAACTTGACTAGGTCACAACAAGTTCTCAAATCTAGCAAACAACCAGTCAAATGAAAATAGCAATGGCAGGTGATGTGGCAATACATGATAAACAAATATTGCCCCTAGTTTTCCCATAGTTATAACTAGGATAAAATGGCATAGGTCAATGATACTAATTTACCCATAGGTAGTTATAATTAGTAAGAAGATTGATGGGACACTAATTTGCCCATAGGCAGTTATAATCAGGCTCATTTAAACAAACTTGATATAAGATGGAAAATGAAATATATCTTTCTAGATCAACTATCACACTAATTTTATAGATTGTCATTGAAATACAAATTTTATAATAATTGAAACTGGATCAAAATTCCCTTGCAAAAGGTGTAGGAAGAACCAAAGTAACCAAGATCAAAATAGGATTGGATATGACAACTAAAAATAGGCTTTGGTCTAGATAGGAATGATATGGTAAAATGAAAAGGTTTTGATCTAGGATAATGATGGGTTTTGATATATTAGATAAAATGGTAAGAGGTTTTCCCCCAAGTGATGGGGTGAATGGCTAGGATATGTAATAATGGTAAAAATGAAATGTAACAATGGTAATGGCATGCCAATTTGAAATGGTATGCGATATGTGTTTGGCTGAAGATGATGGTTATTGGAATATGATTTTGTTGTCCCTGTTGATGTGGTGATGCATGTCATGATCAATAAATGATATAAACAAAATAATCAATCTTGTTAATTTCTACCCCACACCTCACCTAAATAGTTTTTCTATCAAGAACTTGCTACAAATTTAGATGTAAATGATTTTGATGTGATCTTTATTGGTCATTGATTTTGATTCTTTCAAGCATCAAGACAAGGTATCTTTATAGCCTCTGTAAAGGAAAGTGTGATCATGGATTTTAAATATTGATAAATTTTGGATGATATGTTTGATTAATAAATAGAATGGTGGATGATAATAGAATATGTAGTGATTGGGAAATAAATGAAGATTGAGATTTTCAATCACACGTAATGTCATTGATGTCAAATTTGACATACTTTAGATGTGGTGGGGCCAAAGACCTTTGAAGATGATTTCTATAAGACCACCAAATTTTTATACTATTTAGGCCTGAGAGTAGCTACCATTTGATTAAGCTATAGAGTGGAATTTATTTTGATTTGATCTATGATATTATCTTCATTAAATAGTAAAGAACTTGTGTGCTTAGCTATTAGTACCTCAAAGAGATTTTCACCAATGAAGTTATCTTTATTTTCCCATATCACCTCCAAGAAGGTTTCACTAATGAACATTAGATTTTTATTTTTATTTTCTTTTAGTGCTTCCAAAAAAAATTTACTAAAAGATGTTGATTTTAAACTTTGATTATCATCTAGCACCTCTGAAAAGGTTTCACTAGGAGATTTTTCTTCTTCTGAATGATCTTGGTCTTGGCCTCCTTAACTACTATATCACCGTGGATGTATTTCAACAAAGTATGATTCTGTCAATCCCAATTGACACTTTTAGGAGATGGGATGTCAATGAAATGGATAGATTGGTTAGTGGTAATGGCTTGTGGAATGGTAATGAAATAGAGAGAGGTTGTACAATCCTCATAGAAGATACTAGGATAACTTGTGTCAAAGATAAATTACTCCTTCTCAAAAATTGTATAAGGATCATAAATTTATTCAAATTGAACTTCTAGGCATGCATAACCAATGTTGTAACAACCACGAATGCATTCTCCTCTAAATCCGATTTTGAGTCAAGGGATTTTAAATCCAATGTTAAGATTGATGTTGATTCTAATTTTCATGCTAAATCTAATGTCAATTCAAGAATATAATATGAATCTAACTATGATTCTTTATATGATGGGTACTCTATTACAATTATGTCTTATTAAATGTTTGCTATTAGACAAGTAATTACCTGTAATGGCATAATGAGCTCCATAAAAACTAGTTTTTTAGAGTGAGACTCCTCTAGGATGGGAAAAAGGTCAAGAGATAAATCCTTAGATATTTTTTGTCAAATGGAGGCCCTTAAAAAATAGGCATATGGTCAAGGTAATGATTTTTCCAAAGGTAGTTATGATCATTAAAAAGTGACTCAACCAAGATAGGATCATCAAAGTGAGACTTATCAACAATAGTTATAGGATTGAAAGGTGATACATCATAGGTTGACTCATCATAAATGGTTGGTTCAATAAAAATATCTTGGATTGGTTGGTTCTTTTGGCCTTGGTTTTTAATGAGTTGAAAAATACCAGTTTTAGACATATCTTGGTCTTCGAATGATTGGTTCAGTTGAAGTTAGGATTGGATTGGTTATGGTTTTCTAAAGTGAGAAAATATTGGAAATGGATGAATAATGATCAGTGGTTGGATAATTATAGGGCATCATAGAGCTTGGATATTCACATAAGCCAAAGGACTAGGTCTTGGTATAGAAATGGTATGGCATTGTGGAGCTTGATTGCTCACATAAGCCAAAGGATGAGGTCCTAGAAGGATAAGTTTAGGGCATTATGGAGCTTAGTATCTCACACAAGCCAAATCATCTAAGTCTTCCTCATAAACCATATCATCCTAATATTGAGTTGGTTCATAAGTTGCTTCTTGATTGCATTCCATGTAGTGATTATTGTAAAGAGGGTATGGATCCATATCCCAAACAACATTATCTATAGTTGGGTCTTTAATAAATTCCTCCTCACAAACCTCTTCATACCAATCAAGGTCCTGAGTTGGATTGTAAGCAGACATTTGGTTATATTCAATTTGTTCATCCATTATATCATAACTTGGATTGTAAATGACTCTACCAGAAGTGTAGCTAGAAATATCCACATTAATGATTGAATATCTAAAAATAAAAAGGCTTATAGTTCTACAAAATTTGAAAAATAATGTCTAAAGGATAAAAGGGTCAAACTTAGTATAACTTTTTCAAAGGTAGAGTTGTATCTCCAACATGGTCTAAAAATGGAGATGTATCTCCAAAATGGTTTTTGCTAAGATTTAGCTTAAAATAGTCTAACATCAAATGTCTAATGTCTAATGTCATACACAAAAGGTCAAACATCTGAATAAAAATTGATGTGTCAAAGGTCTAGGTCAAAGTGTTCCAAACAAGGTCTAAATTAGGAAAAGGAAAAGATTTTCCAGGTCTTTTATCCAAACATGGAGTTAAAATCTAGACTCAAATAGGTTATGCTAGGACTTTTGGTCAAATGGTGTCAAATATAGGCTTGAAATAAGGGATTGATGTGAATTTCATTTAATCTAACAAGTTTTAAAATGATTTTGGCATAAACTTGATACATGTAATCAAACATAAACTTGATCAACTGGCATAATCCATAAGGTAAAAGTCTTTTGGAGAAAAGTTTTGCTCTCCCAAATAAAAGCATAAATAATGATGAGGATAGGCTCTATGAATAAATAAACAATCAATAGTCATCAAGCTTGGGTAATCAAATAATCAAAGTTATGCAACCCAAAAGATAAAGATATATGTATCAACCCCATGAATTGAGGCTTAAACATAAATCAATTAATGTTTGAATCCAAAATGGATAAGTTTAATTGAAAACTCAACGTTGAAAAGTAGGATTTGACCAAACAAGGTAGATAAGATTAGATGACATGACAGCGAATAAACAAGGTCCAAATGGCATATATGAAATGGTTTTAAACAATGATTTTGGTATAATTTAAATGAGTTTTTTGAAATAATTTGAGTATCATAACAACATTAGCATGCTCTAATGATGTGATCAAATTTTATGTTTCTAAGCCTCAAAGGCATAATGGTTTGACATGTTTTGGATAGCATAACGCTACCCTCCTCAACTCAAATAACACACACACAACCAATTTTAATAAAAAATTCAAGGCACAAGTGTGGTGTAAAATAGACAGCATAACACCTCTTTAAATTAAAGAGTGACGTATAAACAAATTTATTTTGACATGGTTTATAAACAAACACATTAGTTTTAGTCTCAAAACACCAAGCAATAAAATGATAAAATACAAGTAAATCATCTAAATCCCTATCAAGGGTGTGGAAAAATGGGGTTGACTAAAACTAATTCATTTTTAATCATTCTAGATGGATCAATTACATAGGACTTTCATGTCTAATGTGTAAAAATAAGCTCACATCATTTGGGTCTGCAATACTTGGCTTATTATAAAAAGGTCTAGTCGTTTTTAAAACCACTACATCTATCGCTTGTTGAATGTAGTACGATGTCCAATGTGCTCATAAGTCCTAGAATTATCCCTAGCTCTAGGAGGTGGTTTAACCACTTAAACCTTATGATCCCAGTGGGGTGATCCCAATTTATATATCCCCCTATGGAGAAGGGTTGAAGATAATGCTATAAGGTGAATTCCTGGGTCAAGGCTTCCCTAAAGAACTCATGGGAGGTAATGAAATCCCCCTCACAAACCAAGATGCATGAAATAAATGACATAGTATAAATACTTTATGGTCACTTCAATATCACCTAATACTATTACAATTTTTTGGGGAGGGTTTTAAATGACATTCTTCTATGCCTTAGACTAGGATCAAAGTGCGATGAGATGGTGATTTTGATCCTAAAACTTCCCTAAAAGGGATGGATGAGAGAGCATACATGCACATCTCTTTTCTCTAAAACACATAATCAATAAGAAAGTTTACAAATAATTAAAGTGAGGTTAATTTTATTGTACCAAATTAAAAGCATTTGATTAGATTCATTACTAAACCCTTGGCTTTAAAATACACAAATGGAAATAATTTCAAACCACCCAAAAAAGTTGGTGCTTTTGATCCCTAAAGGGGATGGATGGGAGAGCATATACACACAACTCTCTATTTACTCAAACAAGTTTAGACTAAACAAATAATGAAAATAACTTGAAAAAAATTTGAAGTGTATTCAATTTTATAGCACTAAACAAAATGTATGGTGGTGTTCTTTTAGCCCCTTGGCTTTAAGTTATAAACTTTGAAAGAACAATCAAAACATTCAACACAAACATGAAAATTTGGTGTTCTTGGAAGTTGAGTTAGGTTGGGTCAAGTTACACAGTCGAATCAGGTTGGTAGCTAAGTTAATTTGGGTCAGGTTACACATTCGAGTCAGGTTGGCAACCAAGTTGGGTTGGGTCAGGTTACACAATCAAGTCAAGTTGCCAGCCAAGTTGGGTTGGGTTAGGTTATATTGCCGAGTCAAGCTAGGTCAGGTTACATAGTCAAATCAGGTTGGGAGCTAAGTCAAGTTGGTAACTAAGTCATGTTGGTAGCTGAGTTGGGTTGGAAGTCGAGTCAGGTTGGCAATCGAATTGAGTTACATAGTCCTGATAATAAAACTGACTTAAAAAAAAATGATTTTTTGCTCAAATTTTTACCTTCTTTGCTTCCACACTCCAAGATCCTACATGACAATGGTTAGTAGATTTATTTTAGGTGTAATTTTATCAAATTTGTGATGCTAGGTCCTACAGGGCATGCCATTATGTAGACTTAGAATTTGACTCAAGAGAGGATGGTTAGTATCGTGTTAGCTCCAAAATGAAATAAACACACTAACTAGCCTAACATCTCTAGGCCTAGTCATTAGGGGGAGCTTAATGAGGAAAAACCATTTGAAAACACAATTAAAAAATGGAAAGAAATGATATAGATTAACACAAAACACAAATTTCTTACCAAATCCTTGACTGCTCCAAAAGGTTCCTTCTTTGGCTTGTTTGGCTTGTGCTTCAAGAGATCTTGTGCAATGGAGTGTGGCTACCTTCATCTCCTCTTGACACCTTTGGATTTGGATTTGGCTTGGTTTGGATCAATAATTTGGCATTATAACACTAAAAAATAATGATTTTGGAATGATTTAAGCATTATAACTTTACACTATCCAAGCTTAAAATTATGATTGTAAAGCCTCCTATTTATAGATTTTTCAAAAGAGATTGGATCAACCATGAGCATCCATATCAAGATAAAGATGTGTGGCCATGAATTAATCTAATTATGAAAATAAAATCCATAAATACCCTCACCATGATTTGGGAAGAAGGGGAATTTATGAGGCATGGGAGGGTTTAATCCTGATATTTTATGCATTTATGGCTTATGGATGCCACCCCATAGAAATGATGTCATTTGATGATTTAGTTATTCAACATCAATTTCCAAAAATAAATATTCAACAAGTTTCATGGAAAATTAATTTAATCTCTTAATTTAGATTAATTATCTTTAATCATTATGTATCACTTTTGATGCAAATCTTGGCAATTGGTGCACAAATTAATCAAATTAGTTAGAATGTCATATTATTGGCTCAAAATTTTACTAGATTATAATTAGGATGCAATGTTAGATGCATTGGATCTATTATCCCATTTAGGATGTTATCAACACAAAATAATAAAGGTACATGTCTTGTGTCAGAAATTTAGTATAAAAGAGCAATCCAGAGC
This sequence comes from Torreya grandis, assembly GCA_037957365.1. NCBI lineage: Eukaryota > Viridiplantae > Streptophyta > Pinopsida > Cupressales > Taxaceae > Torreya > Torreya grandis. The sequence continues at coordinate 91,389 of JARHVA010006317.1, forward strand.
ACCCACATGCAAAAATATCATTTTGACTCGAAATGATCTGATCAAAGTTAGTTGTTTCATAAATTACATTGCCTCATTTAATGATATTTTGGCCAAAATTGGCACTTGAATATGATAGGTTCACATCATTTAGTGTGTTTTAGTGTTTTTACACCAAATTGTGTGTTTTGGTAGAAATTGGTCAAAATCCTAGTTAGAGGTTATTGGTGGCCACTTTTAGGTGTCTACAAAATGTAGACACTATAAAACTATGCCAATATTTATGTATGTCACAACACACCCCTTTCGACCAAATCTCTTAACCCCCTTAAAGATCCATATACCCCTACCCATATTTAGCTAATTATTTATTTAATTAAGCTAATAAACTCCTATTTACATGTCACCCTAAGACTAAGTAGCATGATAACTCACCACCACCTTTCCCTAAGACCATTTCTTGCCCTAACATTTAAGTCCTAACCACCTAATACAATTTCTCACCCTAACATTTGATCCCTAACCTCCCTAGACTATTTATACCCATGCGACCACACTCTTTTAAACCAACTCAGACCATTTTAAATGGTTCTAACTTCCAAAATTAAGTGCAAAGCACTATTTTTAATAATTTATACCTATTCTACCATGACTAACACTGGTCATCCCTTGACCAATGTCAGTTGACCAAGACCAGCATCAATTACTTAAGCCTACCCAGGACCCTTGTTGAAGAGGTTAAACAAGATAAGTTTGAGTTTGAGTAATCATTTTCTTGTGAGATTTTGTATAAACCATAGATTTGAATCAGAGAACTAGATAATTTTACATAATCATAAAGGAGTTGCACCATTAACAAATTCAAGGTTTTAACATTTTTATATTGCTCATATTCTCCCAAGTCTCCATCCAAGTTCTCTTAACTTGACATCCACATTCAGGCCAACACTACTACATTAGATAAATGTATATTATTATTTAATCAATTTTAAATATTCTTATCTTATCATTTATTGTTTTTAGTATCTTCCTACCTTCCCCATAGCCTTAACTATGTTGAAGTTATGTACTTCAACACTCCCTTGGCATCAAACACCCATTAACATTCCATAATATTTTTGAGCCTAAAACCTCTATCTAGAATTTCTAATCTTCATTCCAACCCTAAATATCCTATCCCTAACCTTTAACCATCCAAAAAATCTTTAAAACCCTCTAAAATCCAACCATTCCACCAAATCTAAAAATTTTGTTTTCACACAGTGACCAATGTCATTTTTGCATTACTAACATCGATCTATAAAGGACCAACATCGATCTCTATGTAAACTTTTATTTATAAAAATATAAAGCTAAAAATACCCATTTAAGCCCATCAAAACCCCTATTTCTTAATCCCAATCACAACACAGAACCAAAATACAACAACTAGACATGACCTTTATCACCTTAGTATTTGTTTCATGTAAATTAGCTTAGTTTGTTTTAAAAAGAATCGAGAACTATTAAATTATTTTATCATTCATTTGAATTACTTTCTCATTTATTCACTTAATCATTTCTTATTAGCATCTATTGGAATTAATTTGTTTTAAAAAGTGGGTTGACAGCCATCCAAAAAAAATCATACTTTTGGGAGCTAGCATTTCCTAGGCAACCCACTTACCAACCATACTAATTCTAATTTATTCAAGTCTTATTGATTTTTAGGTCATTCCTCCCTAGCCAAAGAGGATTACTCACAACTTCTAGATCAACGGAGTGAAATACCACATCCAAGTTCACCTATACCTTCCCTCTTTATTTAGTTTTACTTCTTTTCATTAAAAAAAAAATAAAGATCTAAAATCTAGTGAAATAGTTACAGGATTATTCTTCCTTTTGTATTAACCTTTTGTAACTTTGTCTATATGGGAATATTCTAGACAAAATTAAAAACATGAATTACAAGGTATATTTTTGTTAACTGAGGTAGCTCATGTTGAGGGTATACATAGACTACTTGTATTTGTGGTTTTACCTTAGGAAGATATGCTAGATGGAAATTGGTAATCATAAAATGTCATAAAGGGATAACTTTTGGAAGAAGTGTATCTTTTAGGTTGCCTCTTTATTGGCATATCCTCAACAAAAATTGAATACTTTTCCACCCTTTCCTAAAATTCTAGTGGTATTTATGCATGTGACTATTTTTCTTCCATTTAAAATAATTGTGTTTCAAGCTCCACTAATTAATTTTGTAGAATATTTGAATTTTATGAGATATTACCATCTACAATGACTTTGCACACACCTCACTCAACTCAAACCTTTTACCTTCCAAATTAAAATACATGAATAATTATTAGAATTTCATCTTGATCATGCTCAAGGTCATGAGCCATTAGACTCCCAATATAATATAAATTCACCCCATTGGAATTGAAAACATATGGATTTTCCATATGTAGTCCCTAATAATGAGTTTAAGACCATGGAATTTTCTATAACAATTAACACTACTCCCTTATGTAACCATGACCTAGAATTTAGGTGATGGTGGATATGTGAAGCCAACTTATCATTGATGAAATTGTGAGTACTTCTTGATTCAATCAATATATGTTTCACCCTAATTTGTATTAAAGTAATGAATTTAATATATTTAATATATAACTTTGTAATGTAATTTTGATATTAAGATATGGCATTCAAGTATATATCTAAATGTAAGATATTAAAATTAATTGATCAGATTTGATAAGTGGCATGTGCTAAATATAGTAAGTATAATAAAGGGATGAGAACTTATATTTTTGGGGTGAGTGTATGATTGTGATTATATTTTTCAAGTCAAAATCAAGGTAAATCAAGTATATGATTTGTTCAGTTTCAGAACTAGTTCTCTATGTGTTGGGTCAATTATGTCAGATTGGGTCAGTATCATTGGTCAATATTAACCTATTAGTTGGTATTGACTTGTGTAGAAGTAAATAAAAGTTATTATATAGTCCAAAACCTTATTTATGTGAAAAAATACAAAATTTAACCTCTTTTTCCTTGAAACCCTATTTGTGTTTATGAGGGATAAAACCCTAAAAAAACTAAAAAAGTGTAATAGGGTGAGCTTACCCCAAACACCCTAATTTGATGATTGATCATTGTTTATTTATTGATACTCTTATAAGGGAAATCAAGTGAAACATAGTTCTCCCACCTAGTGTGATTGTGAAATTGTGCCCTTTTGTTATATGTATGTATTTAATTATTTAGATTTGATACTTGACAATGTTTGCTTTGACTTGGCTTTAGAGTGCTTTAGACCTAACTTATGACTAATCCTAGAGATAAGTTTACAATTTGAGAAGAATAAATCATATTTTCTCAATGTGTAATAGTGTATAAGTGTGTTCCAAATAAGTGTCAATTCCTTTTTGCATAAGACATTGATTGGTTTATATATATATATATATAGCCAATTAAATAATTTCACACACCACCAACATGATAGAAGAATGAGTGAACCTTAAAGAAATGTATTATTTTGAAAAATATCCATTATTTGGAGTGGGTTAGTTCTAACCAAATCGATCAGTATCAATTGGAAGTATTGATCAGGTCTATCATAATTGACTTGTGTACATGTGGATCAAACTTAGAGTCTAAAGATGTTTGTGAAATATATTTAGTAGGTTTGAAATATCTAGTGAGGTTATTTTGGGTCTATAACAACAAAACAAATTAGTTGAATCATAATATAACATGAAAGTGTGAGATAATAGTGGCTTAGGACCTTATTTGAGTGCTCAAGTTATGTTAAATATGTGTCAATCTTGCCATTGTGAAGTACCAAAGCCCTGATTTTAGTATCTACAATATGGTCACTTTTTATTTTTTCAATAAAACTAATACCTTAAGAGTTTGTGGCTTGATAACCCTTGATAGTGCATGGAAAGATATTGTTGGAAATCCCCATAATTTATGTCATCAATAACCTCTATAACATTTTCATCATCCTCTTCTTCATTGATGCCTTTAATGTAGAATAATCTATTTTTGGCACATGTATTTCCTCAACTGTATTTGTTATCATAGTTAAAACATAAACATTTCGCTCTATTTTTTTCAATTTTTTAGGTTGTTAAAAACGTTGGTGAAGGAAATGATGATTCCAACATATTAATATCATTGTTTCTAGTGATTATATGTCTAATAACAATTAATCATTTTTCCTCTCCCTTGTACACCATGGTAATACAATCACAAACATTGAGCAGATTAAACATGTGTTCCTCATGATAAATGTGGTCATTGAGACTAATAATAAATAAGTGGTTCATGTTCTAATTTGTAATTGTATCCACACAAAAAGATAGGTTCTATATTTTACGATATTGTTGTATAAAAGTGCACAAAGTTGTCTTTAGTTGGTTCTTGGTTTAATACAACCAGGTGCAAGCATGGGATACTCCCTTTACACTAAAAATTTGAATCTCTCAACTGAACTAGCATCAATTCACATAAGGCATAGGCCTTATGTGCTCACCTAAATTTCAATTAAGGAGTTAGGGCCCACATTGGGTTAGTTGTGTCATGGTGCAAGACTTCAATTCAGGGATTTGATTAATTCAATAAAATTTGTAGGTAGATCCATAGGCACAATCCTTTCATAGAGTAACCCTAGTGTCATATGGTGAAAACCTTTCTAGACTAAGCCTAGTGACATATAGGCATTTGAAGGGTCAAGAGGTTGCTTTGACTCAAACTACTCATGTTAGACATGTGTTTCTAACAAGGATGGGAACACTTGGTGCAAGATATATACTCATTCTCTCTATAGATTTATAATGATGTCACCATATATAATAGGGACTGCATTAATTATATGAACCAGATGTCACCATGTATTATAAAGACTCTATTAATGATGCAAACTATAAGTACACATAAACATTACTTACCATAAATGTATTCAAAATATGACATTCTAACCATTACACATCCCAATAGCAATACCAAAGATGTATAAACTAGATAGAGTATAATTTAATGAAATCATCATCATCATTAATCAAAGTTAAAATAGAGTATAACATTTATATAAAAATATATATTTAGTTTATACTACTTAATGACCTAGAGGCTCACAGGTGAGCTTGGGTACTTACAAATGGAGCCTTCATGGCATCCATGCTACTCCTAAGTCTAATGGTTATTGAAATAGTGTATATATAATAATTCCATTTTTATAATTCTCCATTATGATTCATCACCTCCTTTTTTATCTAACTAGTTCAAGATATTTAAATAGCTTCAAGAGCATCTTCTCTAGGGTATATGGTTTACACTGAATACCAATCTAGAGTTAGGTCATCATACCTACCAGTTCTATAACCTCATGAACTTTGTGTTGTAATTTCCATGTAACTCCAATCCTAGAAGATGCCCTAGAAATCTTGAAGATAGTTAGTCACTTTACAGCTAGTGTAAGGTATGCATTGTAACCTCAAGTTGGTATTAAAATGACAAAATGCTAACCAATAAGTAAAATGATTCATTTACATTGATGTGGATGTCATGTTGTCATGAACATTTTATATAACAAAATAAGGATCCCAACATTACCCTATAAAAAAACATTAGTCCATATTTGGACTAGGTTATCAAATTTTTGGGTTCATAGAATTCAAGTGCATTCTCTTTAAGTTCAGCAGTAAAGTTCTAAAAGGCCTTAATGGTGAGCTTGATTTATTTAGTAGCACTATCTATTTTGGTGGATGCAGTAATAAGCACAAGCAAATTCATCTTCTCTAGCTCCTTCTAGAAGGCCTCAACATTGGCCTTCACATTTTACACACTTCCATATAGGATTTCTCATTGCTCACAAACCTTAGTTTGTAGAGCATGAAAGAGCGCTTCTAGGTTATACTCTTAATCCTTAATCTAGTTGTTGAGTGAATTTATGCTTCTTATGATTTATGCCCACTCTAACATAATTGCTTAGTATACTTGTGCCATCAGCTTCTCATTCTCCTCCTTTGCCTACTTTAAGCACACACCTATGACTAAGGCTTAGTTTCAGAAGCTTAGTAAGATGGCATATGTTGCATCCATGCCCTCTCAAAATTTAGTGAAGAGGTCTTCTACCTCTTTGAGATTATCATCCAACTCTTTCTTCAACATGATGTTGGGATCTTCTTTTTCTTCTTACACCAACTCAATTTTTAATCTTACGAGCATCTACTCCACCAACACATAGCTTTTATCAACCTTTGAAATTTTTGAAGTATCAATGCCAACTAGATTGGATGGTTCATCCATATTTATGCACTCATAGAGTTGATGCAACTTGAATTCAATGGCTACACTTTATCTTTGGCTTCTTTATAGAGTTGTTTCCATTTTCTTACCCTACCATCATTGATGATGTTTTATCATGAAACTTTAGTGGCCATTCTAATTAGTGCATTCCTAGATCAGACCAGGTTCATAACATGAGGGTTTATAAGGAGGGAGTATTTACCCTCATCAAGCTCTTCTAGGCTTAAAGTAGTTGCTCTAGGTACCTCAAAATGAGTCTCATCCATATAGTGATCAAATGCAAATGAGATTTGTTTGTGCATCTTAGTTATGGTGGCTTCAGGGCGCATAGTTTCATACATATAAAATTCTTCATCCACCCATCCCTTCTACACCTTTTCCCTTATACTCAGCTCCTTATCATCCTTCTCGATGATATCCATCTTTGTTTATACTTCCTCCTCTTCACTGATACTACTAATCTCTTTGGCACTTTCCTTAAAGGACACACTTGTTTGATCCTTGGGGATTTCTTCCCCAGACTTCTCCCCCTCATCCACTTCTTCCTCTTGAGGTCTCTCAATACTCACCTCTAGGGTAATTCCTTTGATGCTAGCATCACCTTATTGTTAATGGGGTTCTTCCACTATCTATATTTTTTATTTTAAGGCACTGATATCACCTTATTTTTCTTTAGGTACCCCTTCACTACTTGGGCACACCTTGTGTGCAACTTATTTTTCCTTCTTGGTGGAGGTACTTGGCACTTGCTTAACCATTTTAACTATTAGTCCTATGATTTTATGAACCTTCATGACCCTTTTTTGTATCTTGGCTAATTCTTTTTCTTTGGCAAGTCTCTACTTCTCTTCAAGTGTTATCAACTTATTAATGTCCTCCTCATTCAAACCCATTTTCATCCAAACCCTTCTCTTCTCATCTTCTTTTTGTGAAGGCAATGTAAAATGTTCTTCATTGGATGAGGGGCTTATCGGCTCCTCTATTTCTTTAAGAATTATGGTTTTTTTGCTTTTTAGGGATTCCTATACATCCCTAGTATCTGGATACTCTTCCCCTTATTCTATCTATAGGATATATGTCCTTGCTCTATCTTATTTATTCTCTTCCTCAGTTCTAGGCATGAGGGTCACCTCTTTTTCCATCTCTACCAAAGTTATAGTAGGAAATGTAATGGGTCCCTTAGTCTTTTTATTTTTCTTTGTAGTCATATAAAATGTCCAAATTGGTAGTTTGAGTGTGGCTTGTGACACCCTATCCATAGCTCCTTTTTGCATGCTCTTGTGACCTTTCTAGACACCTTTTTGCTCATTATCGATCACCTAAAACCTTTTAAACCCTAATTCTACCTTAATTAGGCATCATTCCCTATGCCAATCCTATTTCCATAGGTCTTGATCCTATAGGATAGGATTGACATACCTGGACTATAGCACCAGACCTTAGGGTGTCCCATTTTTGGTACTCTTATCCATTTGCATTTTTATCCCAAACAGTTACTTTCATATAATTCTTATCCTTCCTTATGTTAGACTAACATGAATACATCTAACTCATGACCAATGGTTCCTTTTAAAATCCTATCCAAATTTAATTTACAAAAAGAGGTGAAAAATATTACAAAGCAAGTAATAATACAAACAAATCACTAAGGCAAACTTCCCTATTCTCTATATATAGTCACCCAACACAACTGCAAACACACTCAAAACCTCATACCAAGCCCTGGCCACTTCAAGCACTCTCAATTTAGAATTTTTTCATTTTAATCAGAATATTACATAAAGCACATTAGGTAGGAGAAATACATATGGCTTAATCCCTCTTCAAAGTATTGGTATGTAGGTAGCGTGCCCACACAAGGGGTGTGGATCACACATGCAGTGCATCTTACACACTAACCCCCCTCTTTCTCAAGTGATTCAAAGATTTTTTTATCAATCATGATGGAGGGTTAGGTTTTGAATATTAAATAAGATCTACAGTGACTTCCACCATGAATTAACACTCAATATTTCATAGGTAGGCTCACACAAGAATAGTGTAAAAACGCAAAAAGTTTCAAGTTTTTGTGACCAATTTAGACAATAACGGCAGGAGTAAACTACAATATCAGACCCTGAAGTGTCCTATTTTTGGTGCTCCTATACTTTTGTCAAATGAAATCCAAATTCATGGCATTGTCTCAATCCTTCACAGCCAATTTTAGCCTCTATCTCAGCCATCTCAATCTAGTTTTAAGTTAAGTTATATTTTTCCTTATTTATTACTATTTTTAGAAAGGTAAAAAAGACAAATAAATTATACAAATCAGGATTGTAATTATCTCTGTATTATTTACTATTTTATTAATCCAGACCCTTAACTAAAATAGGAATAAAACTCCATTTATAAAAAAAAGTAAAATCATTTGGTGAACCCAACTTACTTTGTTTGTGCATAAAAACCCTAGCAACCCTAGGGAAAATTTCTTGTTGATTTTTTCCAATAATTTTCTAATTTTTATTGCATATTTAAATCAAAATTTCACATTTAATTTTTAAAATTTGCCATAGTAATTTTAAAAATTATTTCCTTCAAACCCTATTTGAATTTACTACTTCCTTACAATCTTGAAGTATCATCTTACATCTAAATCATATTTCACATAAAAAATCAAAAATAAATCTCACTTATTTAAAAACATTTCTTGCAAACAATAAGTAGTCCATACTCGGTCATATCATATATGTGAATGATGAATTTTACTATATGTTAATGCAAAGCTTCATTCCTTTCATGCTTACTTTTCATAATATGGGATGATATTATGAAATTTATTTCTAAACATGTTAAGATCCCTTTCCTTCAAAGCAATGTTTACTTTTCTTTAATACAAGGTTTCATTACATACTTTATCTCTCTCATGTGGAATAATTTTCAACTCTATCTTGCTAAACATATTAGAATTGTCATATCTCAAGTCAAAAAAAAATTTCATTAGTGCACAGTTCCATGCTCTCTATCCCTTTCTTGTTATCTCTCATGTGGAATGCTCCTTTTAATCATATTTTTATACAACTTATAACTCTAATTACATGTATTTCATCCCACATACATGGTTTCTACCTAGATGCATATAACTCTTTGGCTACTTTTGAATATTTCCCTATCACTACTAGACATAATAAAACATGAGCAGTTATATTTATCCCTCCTCCCATCAAACTTGGTACATCTAGATCTTATCTCACACCTACTATCAGCTCTATACCTATAGTATATCATGTGATACATGTTATCACCCAAGTTTATGAAGATAGGTAGGTTGATTACACCCATGGATATAGCTTTGTAACTTAGGTTAGCACCCATTTCGATAAAATTTCAGTTCTTGAGCTCCTTCAATGATCAAATATATATATAAATGTGTTGTATGCATCCCTTTGTAATACTAGAATTCCTATTTTTGCTAAACCAGCTTATGTTTCCTCTATCCTCAACACAATGCAATGGAATGAAGAGCATATTACCTTTGAGAAAGAGGATTTACCCCCATGCCACATCATTAAACAACATCTACCTTTGTATATTCAATTAAGAATTAATGATGTAGGGGTAAAAAGAGTGTTTATTTGATAATCGTTTGGGACTCAACATTTGCAGCATTTCTTTTCTTAAATGTCTTAATATACAACCGCAAGATCTAGACCATTTTGACATGATCATTAGAGGTTCTGACAATATTCCATGGAATGTCATGGGTCAAATAAAAATCAATCTTAATCTAAGACATAAAACATTACCAACTACTTACTAATTCATGCCAAATGACTTCAATTATAATTTATTACTTGGTCAACCTTGGATTCATGATATGCATACAGTCCCTTATACACTCCATGTTTGTCTAAAATTTAGTCACAAAGGCTACATCTACACATGCCCAATAGATAATGATCCTTTTAAATACTTTTAAGTTGTTGAATCTCCATAGAATTACATTCTACACTTTAACCTCAGTAATATACCTACACAACCCACTACTCATAGTGTACCCTCAGACCATGCAACACATTAAAGATTCCAAGTTTTATAATAGCACATATACCAAATCACTAATTTACCTCCCCTTTTGCACTTAAATGTCTTAATAAAATGGGATATCATGGCAAAGGTATTATAAAGCATGAACAAAGAATCATCAATCCTGTCGAGGCATCCACATAACATGGAAAGCAAGGAATAGGATATCAGCTTACCCTCCTTCATTATAAACCTTCTTCTACCACTTCAAAGTATATAAATTTTTTTCCACCCATTGCACCTATAGACCATATATTTAATCATACGTATACATTATCATTGGTCTATCTTGATCTCATTAATGATATAATTTTCACTAGATATGTTCACATTAGATGAATTCTCTAACAATGAATCCCTCCTATATTTTATTAGAGCATATGAGGATCTCCCATCTTGATATCATAAAAATAGATTTCCTCATCACATAAATGCCCATGATTACTTTAGATAAAATTTAGATTCTCCCCAGTACATACCAATTGATTCAGATGATACTATTTCTACAACCTCATACACACTAGATCATTCCACATTACTTAACGAGGAAACAATTGATTTTAATGTTGAAACTAATTAGGATCCCCACATTATGTTATTATTTGATGCCCTATGAAAGGAAGAGGATATAGATATTCATCAAAATTTGATAGATATTTTATAACTCTTTACTTGGTCTTACTTAGATATGCTTGGAATCAATACATCTATAATAGTCCATCAGATTCCATTATATCCTGATGCTAAATTAGTTAAGCAAAAAAAATTTAAAATGCAACCTAAGGTGGCTCTCTTAATCAAAGATGAGATCTAGTGCCTCTTATATATTGGTTTAATTTAACTAGTATCACACCCTGAATGGATTTCCAATATAGTCCCCATGGTTAAACCCAACAAACAAATTCAATGTTATTCTAATTTTTAAGATTTAGATAAGGCATGCCTAAAAGATGATTTTCCCTTACCTAATATTTACATGATCATAAATTCCACAGCTAGGTATGAAATTTTATCATTCATGGATGGATTTTTAGGATACAACCAAATTAAAATCACTAAAAAAGATCAAGAGAAAACATCTTTTACAACACCTTGGGCTATGTTTTGATACATTGTCACACCTTTTGGATTAAAAAATGCCAGATCCATAAATCAACTTACTATGTTGCATATCTTTAATGACTTGATTTACCACACTATCAAGGATTATGTCGATGATATATTAGCTAAATCCAAACATTGACAACATCATGCCATTAATTTATGATAGATTTTTTAATGACTTAATAAATATAATGTTCCATTAAACTTAAATAAATGTGTGTTTGGAGTTACATTAGGCAAACTCTTAGGTTTCATTATTTATTAGCATAGTATAGAGGTTAACCCTAAAAAAGTCAAAGCCATTGTCGACATGCCACCTCCCATGAACTTAAAACAAATTTTATCCTTACAAGGCAATATCCAAGTAATCCACTATTTTATAGCTCAACTTGCTGATAAAACTCAATCATTCACTTGATTATTAAATAAAGATACAAAGTTTATTTGGGACCAAGCCTATCAAGAAAGCTTTAACACAATCAAAAAATATCTTTTTAATCCACCTATTCTAATACCACCTATACCTGATAGGCCTCTCCTACTATATATCATAGCAATAGATCATGCAATAGGAGCACTCTTATCATAACACGTGATCAAGATACTGAGCAAGTAGTTTATTACATCAGTTTCACATTAGTTGATTATGAAAAAAATTATTCTGTGATGGAAAAACTATGTCTAGCATTATTTTTTGCCACACAAAAACTTTGGCATTACATGATCAATAATGAGACTCGAGCTATCATAAAAGTAGATCCTTTGAAGTTTCTAATAGAAAAACCACATCTCTCTAGTTGCATTACAAAATGGGTTAGGTTATTAACAGAGTTTGACTAAAAAATAGTTCTACAAAAATCAATAAAGGGCCAAATCATTGCAATCCATTTGACATTCTCACCACTCTTGGACACTAATCCTATTAGTGACACATTTAGAGATTATTTTACTACCTATTCTACTCATTTTGACACTTGGACCACGTTCTTTGATGGTTCTTGATGTGCATCTAATGTAGGGGTAGACATTGTCTTTGTCGACCCTTATGGTCACACAATCCTATTACATATTGATTAAGATTATCCTGCACCAACAACATCATATAATATAAAGCACTTATCTTAGGTCTCTTTCCCACACAATCCCTCAAAATTAGATCTATTCAATTCTTAGATGATTCTGAACTTGTGGTCAACCAAGTCAATGATGTCTATCAGACAAAAAAGGAACATCTTATCCCACCCCAAAACATGGTACAATGTTTATCATCATAGTTTGACTACTTTTCTATGAAAAGTTTACCAAGAAAAGATAATCAACATGCATATGCAATAGAAAATGTCGCATCTCTAATTCCTATTGACATCAATGATGAACAATCTATTTTTACAATTAAATGATTAAAATGCCATCAATATCTAATGTAGATTTTATTTCCCTTTCTGTCTTATCCACTACATATAGTTCTACAACTCTAGAGTGGTTCTGTGATATCTATAACTTTCTAAACAATTCTATTACACTAGACACTTTCTCACAAAATGATAAATGCAAGTTACACAAATAAGCACTCCACTATATAATCATTCATGAAAACCTTTTTAAGTGATCCTTTGATGGACAATTACTTCGATGCTTGACTTCAACAAAATCCAAACTTGCTCTTACATAGATATATGATAGTGAGTCTGGTGGTCACTTAAATGGAAAGGCCATATCACACAAATTGCTCTGATAGGGATACTACTAACCCACCATGGAAGATGAATGTTCATAATACATAAAGCTATTTGATAAGTGTTAATGACACAGTAACCTAAAATAAGCACCATCACAACAATTACAACATATTATCTCTCTATGGCCATTTTTGTTATGAGGATTTGATAGTATTGGAAAGATTAACCCTAATTCTATTCATGGACATAAGTTCACCATTACAGCTATAGAATACTTTACCAAGTGAGTGGAAGCCATTCCACTTCAATCTATCATAAGTGAGGACATCTGTAACTTCTTCATGACCCATATTATTTCACACTTTAGCTTACCTACAGTAATCATTTTTGATAATGGAACATCATTCAATAACAAAATTTTCAAGAAATTTTACACAAAATATAAGTTTAAACACCAAAATTATGCCACACACACGTGTGTAACTCCCTGTGTCAAAACCCTTTCTAGCCCATTTTTTAATAATAACAATTAGCCTCCCAAACCCATACTTTTACCCCTCACATATTTAATTAATTTAAAATTACTTAATAAATTTAATTAAAAACCCCTTTTACCACCTTATCTGGCCACCTCGCCCTATGACTAATTCTCGTGTGATGAGTCACCTCAAGACCTGGTCCCCTCATCCTAACTACCCAGCACTTATTCTCACTTCCAAACTAAATTCCTAATCAACTACCTCCTTCTTAACCTCTTATTTTTACCATTTTATAATGGGTGCCACACTTGGCATGAAGAGTAATAAAAAATAGGCAAAAATTAGTAAGGTTTACCTATTCTAGGGTCACTGATGTTGATCAACCCATGGCCGACATCGATGAGATCACCAATGTCAGTAATATAAGCCAAATTCCAACCTAAAATTTAGGTTAGTAGAAATCAAGAAAATTCATTCTTACTTGCATTCAAGCTCTCAACATTCAATTTTCAACATCCTGGCTTACTATCATCTTACATAATTCAATCATGATTAAGAAATGAGCTCTTAAGGACCAACAACACCCACTTGTTCTCTCTATTCAAGCATTCAAGTTTGGATTACCTAATAGGGACCATCAATCTGGAACTTATCATTTAGTGACCCCTATAGCTAAGTATATCACTTACTCTATAGGTCTTTTAAGTATTTACTTTGTTATCATTTCATATCTACTATGCATTACTTTACACACTCCTAACTAAACCTTTATGAGGGATTTACAAAGCTTTCTTGCTTATTTCCCCTTGACCTGACACACTAAACCTCTGACCAAATCTACCCAAACTATACTCTCTCTCTCTCTCTCATAACTCTCCCTAAACTCTTAGACCTGATCAAAACCATTTTCCATACCTAAAAAATCCTTCTATAAGCTCCTAGGCAATTATTTCCCCTAGTAACATCGATAGCCTAACTAACATTTGTCACCTTCACTACTAACCTCAGTAGTATAACTGATATTGGTCACTCCCCTACTGATGTCGGTGACTGTGGATTCCCTAACCTTTTCAAAACCTACCCAAACAACTTCTAAAATATAAACAAAATACACCACCTGCACCCTTTCACTCTCTGCTACACTTAGGTTATGAATAATGGTAACATTATTTTTCTTTCTCTCTCTCTTTACCTCTTTTTTAGTTATTCATTACTCTTTTGTCTCTCAAAAGTGGACTATCATCTCTAAGGAAGTTTCACACTTCCTAAAACAAGCACATAGCTTGGAAGCCCACTCATTTATCTACTAACAAACATCTTGTGGTAGTGCTTTCTTACTTTTAAGTAGTCCTCCCCAGCCAAAGATGAGTGCTCACAATGTTTGGATATGATATGCAAACCAATCTAGGTTCATTCTAATCACTTATCCCTATCATTCTTTTTTATTTTCCTTTAGACTTGAAATAGACAATATTTAGCGAAACATTTCTGGCATGCCTAGTGGGACCCTAGAGTTTTCATTGGGTTTATTTCTTGTTTTAAGCATTCATATAGGTGCATTATAGTGAAAACTTCATTTCTTGCACTTTCTCCTTCTCTTCTCTCTTAAAATGAAAAATTTGACATTTACATTTAAAAGCATTAAACTAAAATTTTCTTTCTTTTTTCTTTGCCTCTAAAAGCAATTTATCATTTTTTTTAAAGTTAAAAAGAATCTCTTCTTTACTTCTTCTTGCATACACATTAGGATAGTGAATTTCATTATATACTCCTATTTCATCTTTGTTTGCATTCAAATCTAAACATTTTAGATTTGGGTTTAAAACTTACTACATTTCATTATTTGCTTGTTGCATATTAACTCACCTAGTTAATTACAAGCATTTTAAATAAATTATAGTTCACCTATGTTACATAACCAAATCACATTCACATAAACAAACATCTAAACTCACTTGAGAAAAGGCCCATCAATATTTCATCACTTGGTGGATCACCTTACCCTACCCAGTTATCTTACTTAGATTTCACCACCAAGGGGAGAACCCACTCCATTCTCTAGTGGAGTATAAACTCTAGACAAAAGGTATTTTTTGGCTAAGCAGCCTAGCTTGGCTCTAGGTCTATGAAGTGCAGAGAGCAAGCTCCCATAACAATCCATGTACCTAGTCTAACACAGATTTCCTCTTGAGCACTAAAACTAACCTGAAACTAGCTCTAGATTGCTTTCTAGTACCTTTGATAACCAAATTCTCTTTTCACTATTTAATTAAGGCATAAGCCAACACGAGACTAAAAATTAATCTCTAGGACTTAATAATTGCTAGTTGTATGTTATTTTTCTTCTTTTCTATTGCCTTTTGTATTTTGTATTTGGTAAGGATATTTTCTTATTGATTTACAAAAACAATACTATTTCTAATACTCAGTTTGTATAATCTATTATCTCAGGTTTTTTAGTGTTCTTCCTTCTTACACAGACCTCTTACATCCACTATTTTACCTAGTTTCAACTTTTTCTTTTCTAAAACATCAAATTTTCTACCTCTTAGAATATCACAATGACTGACATCAATTAACTCTACCAGCATTGACAGATTTTACTTACAAACATCAATTAATCTACTGACATTGAAAAACTTTCTTACAGACATCAGTCAAGTGACTGATGTTGACGACTGTGTAATTTTCATCTGCTCAAAATAAGAAGGTAAAATAACCCACTTACCTATAATTAAACTTGGTTTTTCCTTGTCCTATCACTAATACAAGATAGTAAGACTATTTATACTTCCTCTTGCATGGTATTAATGTGAGCTCAAGCCAAAATTCTTGTCGATTATGAAATCCAACAACCACTTCCACCTTCCCCTCTCACTTCTAATTCTATCATGTAGCATACTTACAATATAGAGCATAGTCCTAGCCCCAACCAAATTCCCATTGTGCCTGAGGGAGATCAATATTTTGATAAATTTCTTGATCGCAATGTGGTAGCCCTTCATCATTACCTTGCTATGAGCCAAACCCGTAATTCTTTGGGTGACCCAATATATGGTATGTCAACCTCTCTAATGGAGACGACTTCAGTTTCAATTGCCTCCACTATTTTCCCCATGGTTACCCAAACCACCACTTCGATGAGTAACCCAACTATAAAAAATGTCCAAAGTTTAGCATCATCAACTGCCCAATCCCACCTAAACCCTAGTTTGACTTCCTACTTTCACAACCACAACCAATTTAATCGATTCTTACCCCATTTCAAAATTTAGTAGTACCTATTCCATCTACTCTCGTGCCTATAATTATTAGAGTTATAAATCACCCTTCATCCAGTCTAACCATGCCAATAATCTAACCTACAATAACAACCAACCAAAGCATAGTCTCTAACCCAATGGGACAAGCCCCTTTTCTTTCCACACTCCAAACTATGACTCATTATCCTTATGTTGCCCCAACACAACCTCAGTAAGCTATGATATATGATCCCTCTACTTCCTATCAGGTTCCCTATAATTTAGGAGGTATCCCTCAAACTAATCCCCCTCTAGACCTCATTAAGATGTTGATGGACAAGATGTCTAACCTAGAGACATCCATTTCTGGTTTAAAGATTATGTTATCTTATGATTAGATATGCAATGAACCCATCCATCCTTCTGTGCCTATTCACCCTTATCAAACCAATGGGAACTTCCTAAATTTACTCATTTCCAGAGTAAAGAAGACCCACAATATCACTTGAAAGCATTTAGACATTATTGTTATTTAATAGGTCATGATGATGTGTTACTACTTTGCACTTTCCCTATGTCTCTTTCAAGTGTTGCCTTGGATTGGTATATCTCTATACCTCAGCACTCCCTTTTCTCATTTACCCAACTCACACAAATATTCTTAGACCATTTCTCTATTAACATTTCTAATAAGGTTTCTATAACAGACCTTTATTCTATCAAAAAATCTGATGAAAAGTCTATTGTAGATTTTGTCACTCATTGAGAAGCTTGATCAATCAACTCTCCTTCTCCTTACCCCAACCTAAGCTTATTGAGATATTTTCAAGGGCATATGCTAAGAACATCTCATCTACACTTTGGGTACAAACTTTTTGCACATTTGATGAGACCTTTATAATGGCACAAAAACTTGAGGTCCATACTATAAATGAAGGCAAAGTCAAGTTGTGCATTAAGAATCCCAATTCCAAATCAAATGACTCCTCCTCCTCTAAAACTTCTTCTAACCAAAAATATAAAGGTTCCACTAATGTGGTGGTTTTTAAGTCAGTTTCTTCCACAAACACAAACCAATCAAATTCCTTGACTTCCCAAAATCTGAACAAGCTATTCCAACAATGGTATGAATAAAGACAATACACTCCCATTAGGGAGTCATATACATCCGTTTTGGAAAAACTATTGAAACAAGGTGTCATAACCCTTCCTCAAATCAAAACTTCTATACAATTTAACCCTTCCCATCGTATCCCAACTTGGTATAAAGAAGATGAGTTTTGTAGTTACCATCAAGTTAAAGGCCACAACTCTAATAACTATAAGACATTTAAGAACATTATTCAAGATATGCTTGATAGAGGTGATCTCATCTTGGATAATCCTAATGCACCCCCTAATCAAAGTATGGATGTGTTCAAACACCCTTTTCCTAACCATTCACCCAATCAAAATATTGTTCATACCACAACTAACTCAGGTGATCATAATATCTGTATGATTAATATGGTCTTTCCTTTACCTCTAGTTCAACCTTCCCCTCAACAAAAGACACCTATTCCACTGACTCCTCCCCTACATTTAGTGGATTTTTTTTTACCCATTCTTCCTCTTTAAGTAGAACCTATTTCACCCATTCCACTCCCTCATGAGTAAGAGCTTCCTTTACCACTTCTTTTGGCCCTTGAGGAGCTTGTAATGTAAATTCCTTTTGCACCAATATTACCTATCCTCTTACCACTTGAAGACCACACCCTACCAATTCCTCAACCACATGTTGAAGAGAACATCATTCCTATATTATACTCTCTTGATGAACCTTCTTCACCTACCTCTCCTCTACCTATAGAGAGTAGTACCCCACCCACTCCACCTTTGAACTTAGAGGAGTCAGTATTATCTATTCCCATAATAGATGAGAGACCTATTGTACCTACTCTAATTGTACCACTCTTACCCCTTATTTTACCTATGGAGGATCATACTTAAAATATACCTCATCCACATGTTTAAGGAGCCATAATAGCTATGATTTACCCTCTTTAGGAACCTTCTTTGTCTACCTCTCCTCCACCCATGGCATACCATGTCTCTTCTCTCATCTGTATCGAAGAGGACCCCGTTATGGTTCTTTCTCATCTTTGGCCCAAAGTAGTAAAAACCAACAATTTCCCTCTTTCACAAACACTTCATCCTTCTAAAGACACAACCATAATGCCTACACCAACTTGTTCTAAACCCTTCTCACATTTGGTTAAAATTCTAAAATTTCTTGACTCCATGAATCTAGATCATATGGCATTTTGAGACCAACCAAAAACTCCTTCTCCAACACAAATAAATGTCAACCTTTACCACCAACCCTCTCACTACCTTTTAACCCAATGTCTTTGACAAATCTATATATTTTTCACCAAAAGCACCTAGATTTTAGCCATCTATGTTAGAACCCTCACCCTCATAGGAATCTGCCACATTAAATCAAATTAGGCCCTTAGGCGTATACCCCATCTCTAATTTAATTCATCCATAAGTGAAATTAGATTTAACTCCTCAACCACAAATTATATTTTCATAGCCTAAATTACAAAAAAATGTTAAGATTCCTAGATCTCATTGATCCCTTCTTCAACCCTCAACTTTATCATCCATTTTTGGACCACACCCCTCTACTATATTTATAATATTACTAATCCAAGAAAAATAAAAGGTTAAGTTACCTCCACTCATACCTTTGTCATCTAGTAGGCCTTTCACATCTAACACTAATAAAGTGATATAAAAACATGTAACTACACCATCATCAAACAAATCACCACGTAAAATTACCTTTTCAACATCGAAATATAAAGTGTTCACTCTTACTAGCACAACAAGTGCGAGCTCACTTACAGGCTCTTAGAGCTTTTTCCTACTTCAGTTATTGTAATATTTTGTAATAACTCTTCCTCCTATTAAGCCTTATAGTCCTCTTGGAATTAATTCATCTTGGTTTAATGATACACAAGTGTGTTTATATCATCATTCACCTAGACATGATACTGAGAGTTGTAAAGCCCTCACAATAGTTATTCAAGAACACTTTGATTTTGACGCTCTCTTCAATGATACTCTTATTAACCTTCCTATTATTCCACCTATGGAATCCATAGTGCCTCCTATTATTCTAATTAAATTTAAACCCAAAGATGTCTTTGTAACCCCTTTACCACCTCCTTCACCTACATTTTAGATCAACATAGTTAATGTGAACACACGATCAAAAAAGCAAAAAAGATAAAGCTAAGGAAAAGGTTGATACCCCTTGGACTCATCCTTTCACCAAAGACACTCCTCATCCTAACCCTAATATTTCCATCTTGGGCATTCCTAAAACAACATCTTCAGATGTTATTCAAAGATCAATGGTGAAATAACTTCACCAAACTCCTATGAAAATGTCTTTATATGAGTTAATCCAAAACTCATCCCAACACCATAAAGCTTTGATTATTGCCTTTAAAGTGATTGAGGTATAATCAAATGATCCCCACCTCTTGCAGCTTTGGTCAGCTCCCTTAATTCCATCTCCTTGATTTCTTTTAGTGATTTAGAAATTCCACTTTAACACCCTAAAGATCAATATTTTTCCCTTTTTATTACCATATATATATTGATCAAAATCATGATAAATGGAGGAGCTAATATTAATATTATTTCCACCCATGCCTACAAATATCTAGTACTTCTCAACAATTTCATGTCTCAAACTGATGCATTAATCTGTTCCTTTAACAATACTATAGCTACTATGGTGGGCACTATTATCTTACATATCCATGTAGGTCCCCGCACTATTATTGAGTTATTATATGTTGTGTAAGGAGAGTTATAATATAAAATATTGTTTAGATGACCTTGGATATGTGTTATATCATGTGTATCCTAAACTTGCACTACTATGTCAAGTTTGAATATGATGGACAAGTAAATATTATACCTACTAACCCACCTCCATTTAAAACATACAACATGACTTATAGTCCCAATGATGTTCTCATTCCATTGAAAACATCATCTTCCCCACATGATACCTCTAAAGCTTCCACAATCTCCACTCTCATGGTTACATAGATATCGATAACATAAATTTATGACAAGGATCCCATGGAGGAGACTTTTCAACATTTGTCACTTGATGAATATCATTTGTTGATGCTAAACATGTTCTATACTCCATAAGAGTATGAAAGGCTTCACATGCACCCAAATTATGATTTCCACACTAGGATGGTCATCCCTTATGGGCCCCCTAACTTTTGAACTAATTTCACATATGGGGGAATTGATTAGGCTCCTGTTGTTATCAATACATCTTCTTCACCACAACCATTTACATGTGACTTCTCTTTCTTGAGTAACCCTAGATTTTATCACACCTATCTCTATCAGTGTGCCTAGAAAGGATTTGGTTTGGGTCATTATGAATAAGGTGTCCATATGCCTATTGAATATCCCACTAGCCAGACCATTAAAAATGCTAAAAAGATAAATGGAGTGGGATATGATGAACCAACTAAACTCATTAAAACTTCCCATGTACCAATTTTTAAAGAACCAGTCTCTCCCTCTCCACCTTATTCTCCACCATCACCTATCGAATCAAAGGTATCTATACCTCCTTTTTTTTCAATAAATGCCATCCATTTGGGGCCTCTCACTTATCACCAGGGTAAGGAAACAAGGTCCCTTCCTCTTTCTCATCCTAAAATAATTGATTAAGACTCTCCCACTATTAACACTATCCAATGTCAAGATGATAATGTAATTCTCACATTTATGGGTGCGGATGATTCCTATATCCAATTATCACTCCCATATAAAACATAAGCTATGTTAAATTAATCAACCATTAACATCAATCTACCCTCTCATGATAACCCTCACATCTTCAAGATTGGCTAATCTTTGGATTCTTATGAATAAATTGATTATGCCACATTTCTTAATAACCATAGCAAAGCCTTCGCTTAGTCTTATATCATCACCCAAAACATTATCACCAATTGATATGCTAAACCTCTTAATTAGAATCTTCATAAGATGTATCCTCATATTGCTCTCCTTGTCAAATAAGAGCTCTAATGCCTCCTTTCTGTTAACTTTATCCAACCTATTGATGACCCATAATGGATTTCCACTATTGTTCCTATCACAAAAGTGATCTAATGAATCCATATTTGCACTAACTATCATGACTTAAACCTTGTTTGTTTAAAAAATGACTTCCCATTACCAATTATCGACCAACTTGTTGATCTGATAGTTGGCCATGAGATGTTATCACTTATGGATGGGGTATTTAGATATAATTAAATCCTAGTTTCTTCTGAGGATCAATATAAGACAACCTTCATTACCCCATGGGGGAATTTTTGCTATTGAGTCATGCCTTTTGGCTTGAAGAACACTAATGTGACCTACCAATGGGCTATGACCTATATTTTCCATGATCTCCTACACAATATAATGGAAGATTATGTGGATGACTTACTCTTCAAATTTAAACTTTTTCAATACCATTTAACGATTCTCAAAACTATATTTTCTCATCTTCTCTAATATAACATTCGACTAAACCCAAAGAAATGTGTCTTTGGTATTTTTTTTGATAAGCTATTAGGTTTGATCATTTCTCTCCATGGTATCAAGGTCAATCCTACTAAGGTTATAGAAATCCTAGAGATGCCTTCACCTACTAATCTCAAATAACTTTGTAGCTTGTAGGGTAAACTTTAGTCAATCCACTAATTCATCTCCCAGTTGTCAGATCGTTGCCAACCCTTTCACCATCTCCTTAAAAAGGATGTGTCCTTCCATTGGAATATATATTTCCAAGAATATTTTGGTGCACTTAAAAAATATCTCCTTTCCCCATTAGTTCTTATTCCACCTAAGGAAAATTAGCCTTTTTACCTATAAATCTTTATAACAGACCATTATCTAGGTGTCATGATTGCACATTCAGATGACCAACACTGAGAGCAAGCAGTTTACTACATAAGTTTCACACTTATTGATTATGAGACTCAATATACCCATACTAAAAAACTTTGCCTTATGGTTTTCTTTTCTACCTCCAAGCTTTGTCATTATCACCTAAATCACAAAACCTATGTGGTCACCCATACTGATCCCCTCAAATACATACATTCCAAGGCATATCACAACTAACGTGTAGCTTGGTGGCTCATAATTCTTGCCAAATTTGAATTACAATTCATTTAACAAAATTATATTAAGAGGCAAACAATTATTGACTAGTTAGTTGCTACCCCTTTACCTAACAATCAACCTTCAAACCTCAAATTCCCTAATGAATCCATTGAAATGCTCTCCATCAATGGCATCCCCTATCAAATGATGATGTTCTTCAATGGATCTAAATGTCAATATAGTGGGGGTGTGAGGGTCATTCTTATTTTTCTAGATGTCAAGCCTATGTCTTTGTCATTTAAACTAGATTTTGAATACACTAACAATATGGCTGAATATGAGGCTTTGATCTTAGGAATTTAAATTGCTCTCTTCTTAGGTATCAAATCCGTAACCATTTTTGGTGATTCTCATCTAGTGGTTAACCAGTATAATGGTTCCTACCTATTCAAAAATGAAATTATACAGTGGTATAAACATCGCGTAGATACACTATTGGGATCATTTGACTCTTATCTCTTACAAACTACTCCTTTATCTATAAATAAGTTTGCTAACATGATGGCTTCACTTGCTTCACACATACCCTCTTCATCCTCTTCCTCAAAAATCTATGTCACCATCCATTTCTTAACATTACCCTCCTATGTATCAGCTAACATCCTCTTTGTTGGAAATGTAATAGCCAACCCACATGAATTATGGTACAAGCAAATCATTGATTATCTTTCCTTCTCTATTACCCCTTCAGATCTCTCCCATAATATGATATGTGCCTTCATAAAATGTGACACTCATTACACTATACTAAGGGGACTTCTCTACAAGTGAGGTTTTGATGGTCTTCTCCTTAGATGCTTCATTAGTATTGAAACTCTTTTCACCATTAAGGAAGTCCATGATGGGATTTGTGGTGGGAATTTTAATGGTCACGCAGTTACCAAGCATATCCTTTGACTTGGCTATTATTGACCCACACTTCATCAAGATTGTGTTGATTACATTCAGTATTGCATCAAGTGTCAACAACATAATAACCTCCTCCACATTCAAAGTCATGTGTTACAAGTCACTAAAGACTTTTGACCCTTCTCCCAACGGGGCTTAGATCTAATCAGTTAGATTAACCCTCATTCATCCCTCTATCATCATTCTATCATTACTATCACTAAATAATTCATGAAGTGGGTCAAGGTCATCCCTCTCATCTACACTAAAGCTAACAAAATTTTTGACTTCATCAACCATCACATCATCTATCATTTTGGTGTGCCTCATAAAATTGTAATAGATAACAACAAATCTTTCAAAAAAAAGACTGTTCAAAATCTTTGTGATACATTTGGAATCAAATTAAGCTTCTCATCACCATACTATCCACAAGAAAATGGATAGGTAGAAGCTTCTAACAAAACATTGACCAAAATTCTTGTGAAGGTAGTCAACGATACATGCAAGGATTGGCACACACACATTCTATTTACTTTATGGGCTTACCACACTAGCATTTGAACCCCTATGGGTACTACACCTTTTTATTTCATATATGGGATGGAGGCTATTTTACCTCTTGAAGTCCAAATTCCTTCACTTCACATTTCTCTATAAGACATACTTACTAACAATGAATTTTTCCAAGAACGTTTGGCTCAAATTGAATTACTTGATGAGCATCATCTCATAGCACTCGACCACCTCCAAATGTATCAAGAATGTATCAAATTTTGTTATTAAAAAAACCTCAAAGAGCAATATTTCAATATAAGATATCTCATCTTAAAATAAAATAAACATGTGATGAACATGGAAAATAGCAAATGGGGTAAGTTTTCTCCTAATTGGCTTGGACCTTATATCATAACTCACAAGTATGGCTCAGGAACTTATCACTTGTCTTCTCTTGAAGGAAGGCTAGAACTTGAGCTTTTAAATGCCTTACACCTATGACCATTATTTTTTTAAACAAGAATCGCTTTACCTTGTGTCTAACTTGAGCTCATCCCTTGAGCATTACTATTACATTTGTTTCCCTACCTCTTTACCCTTACTCATATACACTTAGTTACCTTATGTAGTGCTATAGTTTTGCCCTCAAAGTAGAAAACTCCTAAGCCTCTATAGTCTTATCCTTGAATAAAAGAAAAAAAAGGGATATGTGATAGGTTTTAAACTCTAAGGTCATGCTTCTCAACATAGACTACTCCCTTGAAGGATAGTTACGTAAATTCCCTTTGCTACTATCAATAGACTGTTCCCTTGAAGGATATCTATTTAAACTTAAAAATAAATGCTTAGACCACTCCCTTGAAGGATGGCTAAGACAAACTTTATTCTTAAATGGAAATACAAATAATAATAAAAAGAGGCATCTCACATTGATCAACTTTATATGACCTTAACCCATACAAAATCCCATTTTAGGCTTCTCGCATTGATCAGCTTACATGAAATTAAAAAAAAGGATTTAAGTCATGGACTTGCCTATAGTAGCTATCAGGTCACCCACAAAAAGGGCATATCATCCCCACTTTGTAGGTTATGCCACCCAAACATGTTCCCTCATTTTACCCTTTTTCCCCCTCATACTCTTTCAAGGGACTATGAATCTCACTTAACATAAGGTAAACATGACACTTCTCTAACAAACACAATGGTTTAAAGATATAAGGCATTAAAGAGGCTCATTTTCCTGAGCCTATTTCTATTTTATTTATAGTCTTTACCAGTGCATGAGCATTATGCCTCTTTATTTTCTATTCCAAACCACATGTTGATCTCTCTATTGAATTGAAAAATAATGTCATCCCAACACTATCAAAGCTTACTCAATTTATTTTATGCATACACCATCACAAATATGGAAAAATGCTGAAATAAACTAACATAATAAATTTATTCATTTTAAGCATACACCATCACAAATTATGGAAAAATGCTAAGATGAAACTAATAAACAAACTATGCATATACCATCACATATATGGGAAAGGATAGTCTAACTCAACAAACATGATCAACATTAACATCAAAACTAAGATAGCATTAAATAATCATCATTTATATCATCATCATCATCATCATCTATGTTAATATCCTCATAAAAATAATAAATAAATGAACATCTCATGTGTGTGTGTGTGTGTGTGTGCGCGCGCGTGCGTGCGTGTGCACGCACACTTAGAATACATGTTTATAAATACATCATCATAGTATCATCTCTTTCTCAAAATATACATCTTGCATCTTCAGCTTGTAGGCTGGTAATATATAGCATATATAACTAAAAAATCTGAAGATGCGAGATGTATATTTTGAGAGAGATGATATTATGATGATGTAGTTATAGACATGTATTCTAAGTGTGCATACACACACACACACACACACACACACACACACACACACACACACACACACACACACACACACACACACACACACACACACACACACACACATGTATACACACACACACACACACACACACACACACACACACACACACACACACATGATCAGCATTAACATCAAAACTAACATAGCATTAAATAATCATCATTTATATCATAATCATCATCTATGTTTATATCCTCATAAAAATAATAAATAAATGAACATCTCATGTATGTGTGTGTGTGCATGCGCACTCAGAATACATGTCTATAACTACATCATCATAATATCATCTCTCTCTTAAAATATACATCTCACATCTTTAGCTTATAGGCTGGTAATATATAGCATATATAACTAAAAAAGAAAACTCTGACACTCAGGGTCCTCAAGGCTCTCCACATGGTCATGAGGAAGCAATGTCATCACCACTCTTTTCCTATCTGTGTCTACATGGGCTAGAAGTCATGGCATGTGACATAGACCTCTCCTACTCTCTAAACTTTGAATATCTCTAAATCTATGTAAACTCCTTGATGGCCCTCTCATAAAACTCAATCTCATCTAGGGTAGTCATTTATCTCAATGGAGACATAGTCTATGTTGGTCCCATAGCACCTACTGATGGCCCAGCCTGTATTGGTCCCTGAGGAGGTGGAGAAGGAGTGGCTTAACCTGCTACTCTCATACTATCCCTCTCTATTGTCACTATAGTCACTTGACCTTATAAGACTCTGACCTAGCCCTGTAGTACTACAACCTAGCCCTATAGTGCCCCAACTTGGCCCTATAATGTCATAACCTACCCTTGTAAGTCTAATACTTGTGCCTATGTTATTTCTCTTGCCTACACTACTACATTTCATGCTTGTACCACTGCATCCCTCTCTCTCACCAACCCATATAAATCTAATGGTGGCCTCTTGACCTTCACCATAGGATGTAAACCTATCCACCAAGCTATATATGCCATTGTGCACCCTGGATCTCTAACACCTAGCCCTGCTAGTAGCTCCTCAAAATCTAGCCCATCTATCTTTTATGGAAATGGTAGGGGTGTCTCTATGTCATCTCTCCTATATCAAGGGAAGGTAGGTAGAATATCCTATAGTATACCAAACTACCTCCTAACTCATGTCATAAGAACCATCTCTAACTCATCATCTCATCTCCCACTAACACATAGTGAGCTCTACAAACCAACAAGCTATTGTTCCTATCCTTTTAAAATTAGGTATGTCAGATAGGGTCTCCACAAAATATCTATAGGGATCAAACCCTCAATCATGCACCTATAATAGGTAATGTCACACACTACACCATCCACTTAGGTCTATGCCATACCCTCTCTCCACCATCTAAAACCAACCTTGAAGCTAGCTAGAATCATGGTAGGTAACCCCAATGGTCATGTCACCATGATGTGCTTGTATGTCCAATAGTGTAGTAGATGGTTGACACACAAATTATATCATCATCATAGTCTCAAACCCTATAGCTCTCTATATAACTATGCTAAAAATATTGGACCCCATGTAAAAATAGTCCACTACTCAACCATCTGTGCAAACATACATGTAAATGCAATTGGAAATTTGCCACCATCTACATCTGGTAATACATACACCATGATCTTGATCATCATTAAGATGCTCAGTCGATGCTGCTCCTCATCAACCATATACCCACCTAACCAACTACCCTACTCTTTTCTCTCTACCCTAGGCTTCATTATCTCTCTTTCTCTACCCTAGGATTTACTACCTCTTCTCTCTCTCCACCCTAGGCCTACCTACCTATCAAAACTCTAGGCCTTATGACCTATATCACTAACCCTTAACACTATGCCCTATTTTTTAAACCCTAAACCCTAAACCCTAAACACACCTTTTAATTATACCTTAGATATTTTTCCTAGGCTCTAGGAGAACTACATTGGCCTGAGGCCCTAAACTAGGCTATGTAGGTAGCACTCAGTCAACACAGGGTCTTCTTAGGCTAGCTTAGCCATTAGGCTAGTTGACTACTTCCACTAGGGATCCAAACTAACCCTCTCTCCTATTTTTTTAGATCTTCAAAGTCATTAACATCAAATTTAATGCTAACATCAATGTTTTGTAGGCATAGGTATCAGCCGACATCAACAAAAACCTACCAACCTCGGTGCCATGTCAATGAATTTTGGTGGACCTCACTGACATCAGTGATTGGTTCAGCCCTAGGGCTAAATGACCCAGACCCAAAATTTTAAATATGACCTGAAAACTACCCTAAAAAACCCCCAACTTATCCTAAAACTACCCTACCCTATTTTTGACTCCTCTACTAACATTTTCTATACACCCACCTCTAAATTATCCTAAAAACTAAAAATACCCAAATCAAATTTCACAATAACTAACAGAGACTCTTACCTCATTTCTCTATCTCTTCCTAGCTGTCATAACTATCTCTTATGGTGGTGTACCTCCTACTGGGTCCCCTCCTTGATCTACCATCTCAGTCACTCTTGCATCTCTTTTATTCTCTCCAATCACAAAGTTGTAAATGAGTTTGGTTGGCCACCAAACCCCCTTTTGTCAAGTTTGGTTAGTCATTGACATCAACATTCTTAACCTAATCTATCAACATCAGTGCTTACACCTACCAACATCAACAATGTTACCCTAATGTGATGACATTGGCACTATTTATTATTGGCATTGATAATGTCACTGACATTGGCACCATTGTAATCATGTTTTCCTAAAGAAAAAAACAACCCCAACTTTTTAGACTTTACCCATACACTGGGGTAATTGGAGATCACATATATCTCCCCAACCATGACAAATGACATTGGAAATCATTTAAATCTTCACCCATTATGACTTTTCTTAGAGATCATGAATATCTCCTCACTCATTAACCCTTTTACACCAACCTGGCATTGCTTGTCTTAACCACTTATGCTATTTTTCTATAGTTAGCAATTATGCACACACATGTATATTAGGTGTTTTGGATGGCCACCAAGCTCATCCTGTCACCTTAAAACCTTTTTTATTTCATAGGGGCACTTCTTACCTTAGATACCTTAGACACATCGACCATTGGAACTACAACTTTGATTTATTTAACCTATCATCTATCACTTACAAGTTGTGCTTTAGTTATTTCTATCTGAGTCCTCAATCTTGCCTGTTCTTGAATTTATCAACTATAGCTCATAGTCGTATATGCATACAAAATGATACTTAATTTTCCACCACACACCCAATTACCTTTTTATCAAATTAGTACTTGATTCTAGTTTTTTCTCCATTGATTCCCATTTTGAGAGGGAATACCTCATCCAATACTTGAAGCATCTAACTCCTATTTTTGTCTTTAAAACTTGTTAGTATAAATTACAAGACAAAAAAGGGAAAATTTAGACACCAAAATTATGTCACACACGTGTATAACTCCCTGTGTTGAAACCCCTTCTAGCCCATTTTTTGATAATAACAATTAGCCTCCCTAACCCATGTTTTTACCCCTCACACATTTAATTATTTTTAAAATTATTAATTAAGTTAATTAAAACCCCCTTTTGGCACCTTACCTAGCCACATCACCCTATGACTAATTCTCACCTGATGAGTCACCTCAAGACCTGGTCCCCTCATCCTAACTACCCAAGACTTATTCTCACTTTCAAACTAAATTCCTAATCAACTACCTCCTTTTTAACCTCTTATTTTTACTATTTTTTAATGGGTGCCATACTTGGAATGAAGAGAAATATGAAATAGGCTGAAAATAGTAAGGTTTACCTATTCTATGGCCATTGACATTGATCAACTCATGGCCAACATCGGTGGGATCATCAATGTTGATAATATAAGCTAAACTCTAACCTAAAGTTTAGGTTAGTAGAAATCAAGAAAATTCATTCTTACTTGCATTAAAGCTCTCAGCATTCAAATTTCAACATCCCATCTTATTTCCATCTTGCATAAGTCAATCATGATTAGGAATTGAGCTCTTGAGGACCAATAACACCCACTTATTCTCTCTATTTAGGCATTCAATTTTGGACTACCTAATAGGGACCATCAATCTGGAACTTATCATTCAATTACCCCTATAGCTAAGTATATCACTTATTTCTACTATGCATTACTTTACAGACTCTTGACTGAACCCCCATGAGGGAGTTACAAATCTTCCTTGCTTGTTTCCCCTTCACCTGACACACCAAACCTTTGACTAGATCTACCCAAACCATACTCTCTCTCTCTCTCATAACTCTCCCCAAACTCCCAAACCTAATCAAAACCATTTCCTAGACCTATAAAAGCCTTCTATAAGCTCCTAGGTAATTATTACCCCTACCGACCTCAGCAACCTATCTGACATCGATCAACTTCACTACCAACCTTGGCAATATAACTGATATTAGTCACTCCCCTACTGACATCGATGACTTTGGATTCCCTAACCTTTTCAAAACCTACCCAAACAACTTCTAAAATATAAACAAAATACACCACCTGCACCCTTTCACTCTATGCTACACTTAGGTTACAAATAATAGTAACATTATTTCTCTTTCTCTCTCTCTTTCCCTCTCTTTTAGTTATTCATTACTCTTTTGCCTCTCAAAAGTGGACTATCATCTCTCAGGAAGTTTCAAACTTCCTAGAAAAAGCACGTAGTTTGGCAACCCACTCATTTATCTACTAACAAACATCTTGTGGTAGTGCTTTCTTACTAGCAGGTAGTCCACCCCAGCAAAAGAGGAGTGCTCGCAATGTCAAGATATGGTGCACAAACCAATCTAGGTTCATTCTAATCACTTATCCCTATTATTTTTTTTATTTTCCTTTAGACTTGAAATATACAAAATTTATCAAAATAATAAGATTAAACACACATCATCCACTCTGTACTACCCATAAGGAAATATTCAAGTATAGGTTACCAATAAAAACATCGATAACATTTTGAGTAAAATAGTGACCAAATTTAGAGGTGATTGGCACAATCAACTAGTTTATGCATGATGGGCTATCACACAAGTATTCATACACCCATAAGATCCACTCCTTATTCACTCATTTATGGCACAAAGGTATTTTTACCATCAAAATTAAAAATCCCATCTCTATGTGTCTCCCTTAAATATATCTTCACTGATGACTAATATCATGAAAATCATCTACACTAGCTCGAGCAATTAGATTATACATTCATTTAAGTAGTTGAACATCTCAAAATCTATCAGCAATGTATATAATGATCCTATAAAAAATGAGTTCACACCAGAGTGTTTTAAATTAATGATATCATTCTCAAAGAAAATATTTGTAATGTCAATGCCAAAGAAGAAATCAAAGGGAAATTTAAACCGAATTGGCTAGGTCCATACCTCATTACTGAAAAGCTTAGCCCTAAAGTGTATCATATAACCTCACTTGAAGGAAAGAAACTCAAAAATCCAATGAATATTATTCATCTATTTAGATTCCATGTATAGTATTTCATTACACACATTATATTATACATGGTTTCTTTCTACTTGTACATAATTTCTCAGCTTACTTGTGCATAGTTTATTTTTGCTTACTTGTACATAGCTTATTTCAAAATACAAATATAGTCAAATAACTCAAAATACCTAAAACAATATAATAGGTCAAAAATACAAAAACATTCAAATAACTCAAAATACCAAAAACAATATAATAGGTCAAAAATATAAAAACATTCAAATAATTTAAAACACCAAAAACATTTCAATTGTATGCATTATCCATGCTTTGCATTTCTACTACCATGCTAGACTTACATTTTGTTGTTATATTCTATTTTTTTTTAATTTATCTACATTACCATGCTTTACTTGGTCTTCTTTGAGTATGTGTAGTGACACCTATATCCTTGATTGTTTTGCTCTACCCATTAAGGGGGCATCCTACTTCTACATTCAAGACATACATCAACATATCTACCAACTAGAGGCAACTTCTACATGACTACACCATCTAAGTTATGTCATTCCTACACCACACAGTCCTTTTATCATGATGATGTACATTACTTACTATCTTACACCGATTACTCTATCGACACTTACTATTATATAACACTTGTGTATTTCTTAACATCTACCTAGTCTTGTACTCCATGTTTTACATACTTTCACTTCTCACTTTGATTAGTTAGATGTGATAGTATTTCTAGTATTTACATGCTTTCCTTTCTTGATTTGAGTAAATAGATTTGATTGTATTTATCAGTTCCTATTTTTTACTCTTGTGTGTGCCTTCAAATATTTTCCAATGTCCTTTGCTTGTACTCTTCCATGTACTTGTGGCCCTTGTGCCAACCTTGCTTGTTTTCAATTATATGTGGAAATTTGAACATGCCTTGAATGCTTTATTTCCCATTTTGAGTGGCATGTGCCAATGCCCCTTGTTTGATTGGCCCCTTGGCCACTTTTGTGTGCTTCTTGCCTTCCAAGCTTGTTATTTGTTTGCTTCTCAATTTTTTGTAATGCTATGATCCACATCATGCATTATTTTGATTTCTTGGATGCCATGATGGACATCATGATCCATCCCTCCTTGACACCTAACAACTAACAAATAACCAAATTTCCAATTTTAGTTCAGTATACTACGCATCATATTACATTGTTACAGCTATCTAAGCATACCCATGTTGATCTAACAATCTCCATTACAATCTCCATTACCATTACTATATCATGTATTTTATATCATAACACACTTGTAGGGCTCTTTATTTTGAGGGCAATCATTACAAGGTCTTCATTTCTACCCTCAAAGGAGGGGGCAACAAACAGGGGTTTTGTCACAAAGATCAGAGCCTTCTACTAATCAAAAATCAATTTTTAGAACTCTTAGAATAGCATTTAAAATTCACATCAGGCAAAGCAAACCAAAAATATAGTGATGAATATAGAATAATGATCAAAAATGGTAAATTACAAGAGTGTCATACTTGGACTATAGCACTAGACATCAAAGTGTCATATTTTTAGTGCTCTTGTAAATAGTAGAAAACTCAAAATTTCTAGAAATAGATAAAAAGGTAAGGTCAGTTATAGTTTTGTCAGCTATAGTATAGTTTAGATTGAGTAGTTTCAATAAAGTTTTTCTTGGAGTATCTAGATATAGGGGGCATCATACGTGGCATGATGGCTCTCACTTCTAGTTTTAGATTGGGCAATTGGTA
Organism: Torreya grandis; assembly: GCA_037957365.1. Classification (NCBI taxonomy): domain Eukaryota; kingdom Viridiplantae; phylum Streptophyta; class Pinopsida; order Cupressales; family Taxaceae; genus Torreya; species Torreya grandis. The sequence continues at coordinate 125,049 of JARHVA010006317.1, forward strand.
CAACTTCTAGATCAGAATCCATGTTACAGACACCAGTGACTGAGGGAAATATGTGTGACACATTTGCCTTATTTTCTTTCTAGTTCATTGTATTACCTAGGTATTTTCAGTACTTGCATGCCTTATTCCATTTCCAGGTAGTCGGCATCATTTTGGAGAGGCTTTCATATAATCCTAGCTTTTAGTTTCAAAGTGGATTTCATACAAGCCTAATCTCCACCTTTTGGAGTGGCCAAGATTGGCCTAGTTCTCAATAAACATTCGGATATCCATACTACATTGTTAAATTATATATCATTCATGGGCTTCATGACCCATCTCATACAACATGCATTCATACCAGTATCAGTTCAGAACTTCACTTAGTGGGCAATGATGAAGCCAAAGGACTAGGTAGCCATTGTATTCTTGGGCCACCTACTCAGAGGGATTAGACACATAGTCCGAACATTGATTAACACATGCATGACCACATAGCTTCACTTAGTGGGTGATGATGGAGCCAAAGGGCTAGCTTTTATATTCTTGAGCCATTCTTAAGGAATTGAGCACTCAGCTATGTTCATGATATTACTCTTGGTATAGCACATACCTATCATCACTCAACATCACTTATCATCACTCAACATCACACATTTTCATGGGATTCACCCTTCTAGGTAAGTTTAGGTACACTTTCCATTATTCCTTTATCCTAGTATTTCACTTTGCTACATCACTAGAATAAAGGGGGGAAAATGTAGTCATATAAAATGTCAAAATTGTTAGTTTGAGTGTGGCTTGTGACACCCTATCCATAGCTCCTTTTTGCATGTTCTTTTGACCCTTCTAGACACCTTTTCATTCATTACCAGTCACTCAAAATCTTATGAACCCTAATTCTACGTCAACCAAGCAACATTCCTTGTGTTAATCCTATTCCCCTAGGTCTTGAACGTATAGGATAGGATCACCATACCTAGACTATAGTTTTGGACCCTAGGGTGTCCCATTTTTGGTACTCTTATCCATTTGCATTTTGAGCCTAAATGGTTATTTTTATCTAATTCCTATCCTTCATTATGTTAGCCTAGCATGAATACATCTAACCCATGACCAATGGTTCCCTATAAAATCCTATCCAAAGTTCATTTACAAAAGGATATGACAAATCTTACAAAGCAATCAAGAATATAAATAAATCACTAAGGAAAAATTCCCTATTCTCTATATACAGTCACCCAACACAACTACAAACACACTCAAACCCTCATACCAGTCCCTAGCCACTTCAAGCACTCTTAATTTAGAATTTTTACATCTAAATCACACTATTTCATAAATCACATTATTTGGGACAACCACATGTGGCTTGATCCCTCTTCTAAGTATTGATATGTAGGCAACATGCCCATATAAGGGGTGTGGATCACACATTTAGTGCATCTTAAACACTAACCACCCTCTTTCTCAATTGGTTCAAATATGCTTTTATCAAGCATGATGGAGGGTTAGGGTTTGAAGATTAAATCATCTCTATAATTATTTATGCTACAAGTCATCACTTAATATTTCATAGATAGGCTCACACCAGAATAGTGCAAAAACCGAAAAAGTTTTAGGTCTCTATGACCAACTTAGACAACAACAGTAGGAGTAGACTATAGTGTCAGACCCCAAAGTGTCTTATTTTTGGCACTCGTGTCCTTTCACTGAACAAAAGCTAGATTTATATTCATGATGTTATCCCAGTCTTGTACAGCTAGTTTAGCCCTCTATCTCAACCATCTCAGTCTAGTTTTAAGCTAAGTTATATTTCTCCTTAATTATTATTATTTTTAGAAAGGTAAAAAATCTAGATAAATTATAAAAATTAGGACTGTGATTATCTCTATATTATAATAATTTATTAATCTAGACTCTTAACTAAATAGGAATAAAACTCCATTATTCCAAAAAAAGTAAAATCATGCTTCTTTCTAGAGGAATCACTCTTTGTCATGAAGGTCACATACTTCTTAGGAGTTGGGGGCATAATTTTCTCTTCAGGGGAAATTTTTAATTAAATGTGCTCCATGATCTCTTAAGTTTATCTCCTCATTTATTTTAGAGAGTCTTCTCTTGCATTTTTATCATAGCCTTCCCTTCATCACTGACTAAGAGGGGGTGATTATCATCCTTTCAAAGATCAGCACCCTTCTTACATGGCTTCATTTCATAGTAGAGGTTGAAGATCCTCCCATTTATTATCTCTCTCTAGAGGGGATGGATGTTTGTCCTATCAAAATCATCCTCCTCATCTTTGGTGTCCTTGGCTCTAGGGCACACAAATTGGTGCCTCATCTTACTCCTATCTTGATCCACAGTCTTGACCAAAATCTCTAGCTATTGTGCATTGGTAATTATTCTTAGCAAAAACATAAAATACCTGAAAAAAATGCACAAAGAAACTATACCCACCCTAATAGGTTCCCATTTATGATTGTTAGGTGCACCACACAAAAGTGTTGCATTATGGAAAAGGTTTCCATTCCTACTAGTTATTAGGGAAGCTCCTAGGGGATGCACCACTCAATCCCAAAGGCTTTGATGTACCTATCACACCACCTTTGCACCCTTGTCTTATACTTATATGAGAATTTGGGTGGGTAAATTAAGTCTTGATACTTCATCTGAGGGGACTCATGGTTGGTTGGGAACACCCATAGGTTATCATCATCAACATATGGCATACCTATATCTTCCATCATCATCAAGATCAGCATATACCCCCACCTAAATGTTTTGCATGTTTGATGGCACTCTTACACATTATTGATAATCTCCTTAGTAATAAACTTGGAGATGTTGAATTTTACCCCTTGTACCATGTGGTGAGAGATGCACAATAAGGTCTTGATAATATCAAACCATCATCTACCAAGGCATAGTTTGTAGCTAACTAGGTTTGTTATTTCCCATGTGTCAAGGTCCTATATATCCTTAATGGGGAATTCAAATCTTGACTTTTATTAGCCCAAGATTTTCATGACCCTCTCAACCTCCACTTCATCCTCCATCATTTGATGGATGTTTACCCCTACACTTGGTATCCCTATGATTCTACTAATTATGCTTACTGATATGCCCATGCGTCATCCTATGAATTATAAATGGTCACTATGTACACATGAGAGGAGGAATTATACCAATTCCTCTAGCTTTCCAAATTTTGGTATCTTCAATAGTTAGTTTATGCCTATGGTCACCAATTTATCTCTAATGGAGACATTGAATATTGTGGTAGCCACCTTTATTTTCTTCCTTGTGTTGACCATCCAATCTTGGTTTAGATCTTGCATATTTATCCCTATCTAGTGGTTATAGTCTTTTAGCTTACGCATGTGCACAAATGAAACCCATTTTTCCCCCACCATGACCTCTAGGGTGAATTACATCTATCCGTAGGTGAGCTTTGTGCTCATTTTTGGATCTATTATCATAACATTTATGTCTTCTACCATACAAGACTCCTATCTTACAGTGGTTATTTCTTTCACTACCTATGTTTTCTTTGTATCTTTCTACACCTATGACGAACCTGTACTTAGTCTCTTTTTTCCCATTCTAAACCTACTTATATTCAATCATGGTTGGCTAATCTTTATGAAGACTAAAATTTTGTTTGGTGATTCTTCACAATTTGATAAATGTAATTGTGTATTAAGTTCTTGAGCTTCTTGTGTCATTAATGGTGGCCTTATCATTTTGCAAAACTTCTACTACCCTATTTCTCTCTTAATTTATCTCCACTTGCCTCCTTTTCAATTCAAAGTAGAACATATTCTTATTATTGTTCAATTATTCTTGCTTGAGGGGATGTGGATGCCTTGGTTTTCACTAGTAGCATTCTCTGGTTTGAGTAGTTTCATCTCTATTCAGCTCTATTATGAATTATTGTAAAGGTCTGTAACTTATTAAAGTTTATTGTTCACCCCTTTATAATCTATTTTCATCTACCTTATAAATGGTTGGTGATTAATGGATTGGTGGCACATAAATTTCTTAAAATCTACTAAACCCATGAAATCCACTAAAATCCACCACCAATTGCTCATTTATTATGTATCTTTGTGCTTTTTTCATCATAGCATTAATTTTTCTAATAATTTTTTTGGTGAAGTGATAGGTGATTCAAAATTTCACTTCCCACTGACCATTGGGTAGGTGCTAGTTATCTTTTTGGTCATTCTCTTCAATTCTTTTTAATGTGGCATGGGCTTTGCTCTTCTTATGGAAACCTGGGCATAACACTTTACATGTGTGTGACTCAGCCTCCTCGGTTCCATCTCTTCTTAGTTTTGGGCTTCCTTACAAGCATGTTTATCTTTCTTGGTTGATTTATCTATGCTTTCATGTATCTTAATTTGGCCTTCCCTACCCCATCTAAATCCTTGCACTAGTCATCCAAAACTTCATTTTCTCAATTTCTTGTGCATAAGCATCTTGTTCACCTTCCTTTGTCAACTTGTACTTAAATTTTTTTTAAACTTGGAAAACATCACAAGGACCCAAAAACTTAGGTGTTTGGCCTCAAGAGCTTAGAAAGTGACTGTGATCAACTCACCTAACTATATTTATGCATGTAAGTACTAGAAGAGTTCTCATATGGTCCTAAAATCACCATGCTTATTCACTCAACACAAATTAAAAAAACATAAAGAAAGATTTAGCTTATGCCAAAGTTTATGATAATCAAAATAAATCAACTGACTCATGATTGAGAAGTTAGTATCTAATGTTATGAGTGTTATCTTAGTGATGGTATAACTTTAATTTGTTTCCATTGAAATTCCCAAGGAGCATTTCACTTATCAACATGTGTAGCTTACATGTGCTAGTCTCTAATATCCTATGGATGATAGAAGGGCCCATCTACCTAATTTATAATTTACTTGGGTGTTTGAGGTACTTAGAGTCATATATCAATACCAATGTACCTTTTATAAATACCATGTGCTTGATGTGCTTGATGTGCTTATCATGCCATAGATTCTGTTGTGCCTTATCTATCTAATAGATCCACCGTGCTTGGGTGTGTGTCTCATCCAAGTGCTTCAAGTCTTCTAGTCATGCATTCAAAGACTCTTGTTCATCTAATTGACCAATACATGTAATGTACAATGAGGGTACTAGGAATTTCATAGATAAAATAGCCTCTACACCAAACACCAATTAAAATGTTTTAGCCTTATTCAAGCACTTTTATGTAGTGTGATAGGCTCACAATACTACTGACACACGGTCATCCCAATATTTATGACCAATATCACATATCTTTCTTAGGCATGTTATCAATATTTTATTGAATGCCTCATTAGTGCCATTTCATTGGGGATGGTAAGGTGTCATTTTATGGTGCACCACCATATACTTAGTTAGTAGGATCTAAATGGTTCCATTGATGAAGTGCACACCTCGGTCACTAGTCAAGATAAATGAAATCCATATCAATTGTTGATATTCTTCTGGATGAATCTTGTTGCTTTAGTGGTGGTATAATCTTTGATTGGTGCTACTTCAGCCCACTTGGTGAAGTAATCTATGGTAGCCAGAATATATCATGTGCATGTGTGCCTTATAATGGGAATAATAGGCCCAACAAAGTTAATGATCCATTTTTCAAATGGCCTTTGGGTAAGGATGGGGATGAGAGGCATATCATCTTGATGGTTTAGATTTATTGTGTGATAGTAGATGTCACATGCTCTAGTGCATTTTTTTACGTCTTGAAATAGATTTGGCCACCATAAACTTGATTATAGTACCTTGCATTTTGTAGCATCTCCAACACAATGGCCTCCGTCAATTACTTCATGTTCTTTTTGCAAGATTGAGTCTCGTTCATGATCTAATATGCATCAACACATGAATTCATTATGGCTTAATTTTTATAGTTCCCCATCAATGAGTTGAAAAAGGGCAGCACAAATTGAGAGCTTATTCTTCTCCTTAGTCATCATGGTCTGGGGAACAGATCTAGAGGTTAGAAATGTGGTGATCTCTACCAAATCTTTGGGGTTGCAATAGACCCTATAAAGTTGCATGTTAAGCATATTATCTTCAATAAATGTTTTTGCATCACCAAAGTTGATGTAGGATAGATAGTCTGGGCCTAAGTTTTGTTTTCTAGGATTTAATACAATAAAGAACTAGAATTCTTAAAATAAAACAATCCATTAACAAATGAACCTATATATAATGGGCTTATTTACAAAGTACTTAAGCACCTCGTGATTAGTGAAAAAGATAAAGGGGGTGGCTAATAAGTACTATTTGAACTTGTATAAGGTATAGACCATGGTAAGCACCTCATGCTTAGTTGTGGTATAGTTCTTCTCTACCTTGGTTAGTTTTATTTTTGTGAAAGAAATGGGATGATCCATTTTACCTTCACTCAGTTGTACTAGAATGACACTGATCATAGAACCAAATACATCAACATAAACATGGAATGGAGTCACCCAGTCAAGAAACTACAATATCAATGTACTTGCTTGTTTGAGCTTTAGGGTTTCAAATGCATCTTCATATGATGAGCCCCAATAGAATGGGTCATCATTTCACAAGATTTCTTATAGTTGTACCATAATCTTAGCATAGTTCCTTATGAACATCTTGTATTACCCTCAATTTCCAAGAAAGGTGTGAACATATTTTTACATTGATGTGGTTTAGAGTTGAAGGATGATTACAATATTTGTTGGATCAACAAACTAACCATATTTACAGATGATGTAGCCAAGAAAAGTACCAAATGGCATTAAAAAAAAACACTTCTTGAAGTTCAAATAAATTTTCAACTACACGCACCTTTCAAACATAAAGCATAAGTTGTCATAGTGATCCTTCACTAACCTATGCATAGTCCAGTCACCTAAGTATACGTGGAAGAAATTATGAATGAATTATTTGAAAGTGGTGATCACCACTTAGGAAAACATGGTTAATGCATTATTCAACCCAAATGGCATCATGTTGTAAGAGAAACAACCCCATTTTATCATAAAGGTGGTTTTTGAAATGTCCTCCTCCTCAATATGGACTTGATGGTATCTTTATAACCCATCATTAAAGGTGTATATCTCACAACCTATGATTCCATTTGAGACTTCATCGATGAATAGAGTTAAAAAGGTGTCAGTTATGTAAGTGGCATTCAACAATCTATTGTCAACAAAAATTTGGATGTACCCATCCTTTTTGATGTTGTTGACCATGGGGTTTACCCATTTGAATTCCTACATATTATATATGATTCCTATGGCTAGCATACCATCAATCTCCATTTTGACCTTAGCATGAAGATTAGGGTTCATTCTGTAAGGTCGCTTATTGATGGGTCTTAAACCTTTGACTAGTTTGATGTTTATATTCCCAAGGGATGGGTATGTGACTTTCATATCTCTATAGTTCCAAGGGAATAATTCTTGGAATTCCTTTAGGAGATCAATAGTATGTGTTATCTCTATGTCAGACCAATAGGCTCCCAAAGTAGCAATCTTTGGTTCCCCTTCTAAACTGATATCTAATTTAGTAGTTTTTAATGGCACTCAATAGGTTTCATTATTTTCTTGGTGTAAGTCCTCAACTTATTTTTTACCCTTAGTTGTTTTTATCTAAAGGTAGATAGGGTCTTCTTCTTCTTGGGCACTATCCTCAACTTAGTACACTAACTTCTTTTTACCTATCAAATTCTTATAGTTGTGCACCTTCCATGTTTCATCATCTTCATCACTAAAGTCCCTATTAATAGTTTTCTCTTTGAATAAGGTTGGAATTCCTACTTCTTTTCACTGAACATGTATTTTAGGTGATCTTCCAATATTGTAGTTTCCTCAAACACTGACCTTATAACTACCTGTAGTAGCTCAATCAATTCAAGGTTTTGTGAAGAAAAGGAGAAGGTGTGAACAAACCCCTCATTAAAGGCATCCCAATTGGTTGCCTCATAGTGCATCTCTTTAACAACATACCATGCCCATGCTCAAGTCTTCAAGGTCTTATAGAAGGCATGCACCCATAGATTCTTTAGGGTATTTTCACCATAAATAGTCCACATCTCTTTGTAAAGATGCACATGTGATATAGGTTTAGAGTCTCTAGAGCGGGTTGAGATGTCCAGTTCCTCATTACTCTTTCTAAATCTAGTGAAAATGGTTTCCTTCACATCCTACCAAGTTGAAAAGCTAGGCTTCTGTGTTGTCCACTAATGAGTAGTAGTACTCTTCAATGTATACACTAGTGTGCCCATTCTATCCACCTCTTTTGGGGTGAATGATTTGAGGTCACAAACATAGTATTCCACTGGATTACTCCCCTCATATCTTCGAAACACTATCAATTTTCCCTTACTAAGGCAAAATATTATTTTTTCCTTCTTAGTGTAAGATACCATTTTTTAGAGGTGTGATCCATATGGACCCAGCCTGTCTTTACTAATTTTAGAACCTTCATACACACCAAGTGTCACCTTCAACCAGTGGTCTTATATGCTTCCTCAACCCATCAGTCACAAGAAATATTGGTGGTGTTTGAGGTTCATTATCCATCTTCCCAAGAGAGGACTCATTGATCATTTTGGTTTAGAGTCTCTATGCCCTATGTTGGATATTATATATGTGGTTGATCTCATCCTCAATGTTTACACTCTCGATATAGAGGGGTCCTTAGTCATGTGACATGGGTATAACTACCCTCTCCTTTCCATTCTCAAATGTCATGTAGCACCTTTTGAAGCACATATTTACATTATTTTCATAACAACATGGCCATTTTAGAAGTGTTAGATAATTTTCCTACTATACTAACTCAATCACTTCAAATTTAGCATGAAATTTGGTGACCATGATGTATAAAATTGTGCTCTTTATAATTATGATAAGTTTTGCTTAGGTCTTATTAGTCATGAAGAGTACATGAGGGGAAGGTCTCAAGGTTGGCCTACCCATTTTATCCCAAGCATTCTTAGTCAAGATGTTAACCCCAATGTTTGTGTCTACAAGGACCTCATAGACAGACCATCCATCAATAGTGGTATTCACTAGGAGTTATTGGTCATATTTTGCATTTGTTATATGATGAACTTCGCGTACCCTCTCCATGCATGACATAGCAACCTTAACTTGATTTTGACCTACATTCTCGACGAGTAAGTTCTTCAATAGAGGCAGCATTCCCTCTGCTTATAGGAGGTATAGGATCTTAGTTAATTCTTGTATCTTAGTTTCTTAGCTATCATGCTTCTTATGAGAGGAAAAAACCTATTCTTCTAGGTCTCACACTAATTTGAGCTCCCCTTGAAAGTTTTAGACTACAATAATAGTCTATTTTAATAGATATTTTTAGCACGTTAGGTCTAGGTAAGGCACAAATTTTGGTTCAAGCCATGTTATACACTCAATACGATAATTATTCTCACATTCTAGGCATAACTCAAGAACTAGCACAACTAACAGTTGAGTAGTGAATCTACTATGAGTAGTCACCTTCACCTTAACTACCTTTATGCACATAGGTTGTACCTTCAAGGTCCATATTTCTATTTTTAGCTCACACCTGATTATTCATTCACCCTTGTCTATGTTAGGCCTACCTTAGGTAAACTTTTTGTATAAGTCAGGTAATTCTTCAACCTTATGAGACCCTCAAAAATACCCACATATGAGATGTGTAGGGAAGTCACATTGATAATTCTCTATTGAGCCACACTTATTACATGAGCATGGTAGGAATCTTCCACTATCACATTCTTTGCCTCACCCTTTGATGCCTTGTTATATCCCAAATCTTATGTTTTGTTGACCTTAGTCCTCATTACTTTAGTTAGCCTACCACCAACTATTGTGGTAGCCTGTCATGCACCTCTTTCCATGTTCTCATACATTTCATCAATTACCTAGTAATTAGTACTGGTATGGGTATATGCATCACACAACCAATAATATATGATTATCTTAACTTGGTTATAACATTGTAATAAAGGGAAGTTATGGATGTCATGTGTCTTGTGTTAGACTTCACAACATAGAATAAAGTGCACACATTCTTCTATGGATAATTAGTCATATTATATCCTTCTACTTTAAAGTCAATGTACTATAGTCCACTTCAATCATCGTGTGAAGAGCTAGTAGTAATCTATTAGATTTGGGAGGTAATATATGTAATTTTCACCTCTATAAATGGGCTAATCATGGTATCTACACTTCCAATTATTTTGGCTCTGAGTGTAGCTTTAAGCACTTCTCAAGGGTCCATAAAAGTCTTCATGGAAAGCACCCTTAAAAATAACATGAGTAAACCTCCATTAAACCATTTTTCATGCTAGGAAGGGTGAATATCAGATGGGAACTTTGATAGGAGTGTTTTTAACCTTACATTATACAAGTGCACACTTTATGAGAGTCTTTGGGTTATCTCTTTTGGCACGATGATGCTCTTTTGTTCAAACTCCAAAATGTCAAATTCCTTTAGGAATTCATCCTTTAGGGTATCATAATCAATCATATCCTATTTAAGATTAAAAAAATTATACTAGGTGTGGGCATAATCAATTAGAGTGTTCACAAACTAGGTATCCTTACACTTTGATTAGGTTATGCCCTACATGTGCCACTATAGTTCATACTTTAGAACATGTTCCATGGCATTCTCTAGGCCATGATACTCTAGCAAGTGCATATCCATTTCATTTAACATTTTCTATGGGGGTAGTTGGTATCTAAGGCACTTATTCCCCTAACACTTATCCCTAAAGTGGTCTTACAATGCCTCCATCCATGGGCTTAGGTGTGAGTCCTATCATTATTGTTGGTAAAGTTGATGTCATTAGCACTGTGTTACTTATTTATGGCACTAAATAACTTCTTATAAGATAATTCACACTTTACATTGCTAACATTGGCTGAGTTGGTATGCTTTCATTCAGGTTTTGATGTGGTGAGCTAGTGCCCAATGGTCTAAAGGTAGTTATGTTCACCTCCTTGTATGGAATAATCTATTCAATCAAAAAGTTGTAATCTAAGTATACAAAATGTCTAAGATCTAAGTCATTAACAGAGTCAATTATTACTTCTATACTTTCATCAAGTGGGCGATCAAATGCATAAGCATGCACCATAGGTTAAAAGGGGGTAGGCACATCAAGCGTATTTGTAGTCACCAAATCTTTTAAGAACCCATCAAATTACATACCTATCAAGTTTTGAGATTGATCCATCACTTCAATATATTTCTCATCCTCACACTATTGTATTTAATAGATCCTTCCCCATTTCCTTCCCACTCACTATGGGTTCTCTCAGCACTTCTAGATTCTAAGTATTTCATTAGTATGCACTATCTCTTATTATAGGTCTATCTTTTGAGCTCTAAAGTGTCAATCTTCTCATCCCCTTCTATTATGCCTCACCTCACATCCCCTTCTCCCCTTTTGTGTTACTCATACGCAAAAGTACTTTAGCCTTCCATTTCTAAAGTTTCAAATTTATAATCCACCATTAGATTTTTGAGCTCTATGATGAATTCGTTCACAAACATGCCTCTAGGATCACACAAAAATTGGTACTCTATTTCCTTAAGGCATGAGTATGTTGAGACTATGAACTTAAGTATGTGGTTATTCAACATTCTTTTCCACCATTTATCCACTACTCTAGTCTAAGTATTATCAAGGGCCTCAAGCCTTTTTAGGCACTACTTTGTCCTCAAATCACTCATAGATTCTTATTCTATGGGTTGAATATGAATATAACCACCTATACACATGCTCAATTAACTCATAAAAAAAGACCTCATACAAAGCATCATATATGTTGTTCTGAACCCATTTTCTCAACTTTTGTCCTCTACAAGTTGGATGATTTAGTGCAAAGTTATCTTCTACCTTCTATATATATTACTCAATATTTTTTAGGGAAATTCAATACTCATACCATCGTACAAATAAAATTCAACGTGGTCCTAGAAATGGAACCAAAATGTTGTAGAAAGGTGCACAAAGTTGTCTTTAGTTAGTTCTTGGTTTAATACAACTAAGCATAAGCATGGGATACTCCCTTTATACTCAAAATTTGAATCACTTGACTGTGTCAACATAAATTCACATAAGGCATATGATTTATGTGCTCACCTAAAGTATAGTTGAGAAGGAACCAGGGCTAGCATTGAGCTAGTTTTACCATGGTACAAGATTTCAATTTGATTACTTTATCAATTCAATGAAATTTGTAGGTAGATCCATAGGCGTATTCATTTTTTGGATTAATCCTAGTGTCATATGGGTACAATACTTTGTTATACTAATCCTAGTTCCATATGGGTGCTTGAAGGGTCAAAAGGCCATTTTGGCTCAAACTACTCATGCTAGACACATGCTCCTAAAAAGGATGGGAGTACTTGACATATGATCTATACTCATTCTCTCTAAAGATTTATGATTACATCACCATTTATTATAGGACTTCATTAAGGACATGAACTAGATGTCACCATATATTAAAGGGACTCCATTAATGATGCAAATTAGAAGCACACAAACATTACTTATAATAAATGTATTGAAAATATGACATTATAACCGTTACACATCTTAATACCAATACTAAAGATGTATAAACCAAATAGATTAAAATTTAATGCAATGATCATCATCATTAATCAAATTTAAAATAGATTATAGTGTTTATATCAGAATATATGTTCAGTTTATACTACTTAATGACCTAGAGGCTCACAGGTGAGATTGGGTACTTACAAATGGAGCCTTCATGGCATCCATACTACTCCTAAGTCTAATGGCTACCAAATTAGTGTATATAGAGTAATTAAATTTTGATATATCTCTATTATAATTCGTCATCTCCTTTCTGCTCCAACTAGTTCAAGCTCCTTAAATATCTTTCAAGAGCATCTTTACTAGGGTAGAAGGTACATGTTGAGTGTTGAACTAGATTTGGGTCATCATACATGTCAGCTTTAAAACCTCATAAACTCTACATTGCAGTCACCACATATCACCAATCTTATAATATGCCCAAAAAATCCTATAGATAGTTGTTTGCCAGCTGGCACAAGTTATGCACTACAACCTCAAGTTGGTGCTAAAATGCCAAAATTCTAACCACTAAACAAAATGATTCCTTCATGTTGATATGGATGTTGTTTTGGTATAAATCCTTTACATAATTAAATAAGGGGCCCAATAAATATAATCCTTTATCAATCTTATTTTTTGTAGCTTTACCAAATGGATGAAGTAATTCTCTATCACACTATTGCTATAGTGTGTTTGTGTCTCATCCATAAAATTTGAATAGGTGACATTGAGAAACCCCTATTCTTTGGGCACATATCATTCAATACCAAATGAATCATTCAAGTTATAGATATAAATATTCTATGGTAACCTTATGCCCACATGGGATATGATGTAGATTAAAAAAACTCTATTTGATTGATCTAGTTGAGTAGATCCTTTCCATATAACTTATGTACATCCACCTTTGATAACAAAACTTGAAGCCTAAAATTTATGTTATCCATAAAATTAGGTTGTGTAGTATTTGGAAAAGACCGGGTGGTATCTTAGATCCACCTTTAGTTGATTGTGAGACTAACATCTTGATGGAAGTTCTAAGAGGTTGGTTTTACTTTTTTGCCATTGCACATATTATCCATGTCTCTTTTCATTATATTGCACATATTATTTTTATATTCTTTTTTTCCTTCCTCATATTCTCCAATTTAGACTCTATGTTGCAAATACTAATGTCTATATCATGCACTTTTTCATCTACTAAAAAAGGCATCATATTAGAAGTCCCATCTAATCCAAACTTCAAATCTATCTCTTTTTATTAGGATTTTTCCCTTATTTAAATGAATTCTTTTAATAGCCTCTAGTTTTTAGCCCTATCATGTTGAGGCTTGACATTACAAAATTTGATTTTCTCCTTTGACCAAACTTTGACCAAATGGTTTTGGAATTATGTCTAACTCAAAACTAAAAATTTAAATAATAGGCCCATGCTATATTTTTTTAAGCTTTCTAAAAATGTAAAGAAATCATAAAAAACCCTAAAATGGGGGCTTATAGGGCAAATTTATGAAAAACCCTAAAATCATAATAACTTACTCAAAATGGTCATCAACCCCTAATTTTTTTATTATATCATCCTTGAATGATCCTATAAATTTAATAAAATTTTGAATAAATATTCACAATGGTTTACAAGATATAAATGATTCTCCAAAATTAGGGTTTCACCCACACTTTTATCTAAATCAAATATTTGATACCACTTATAATGAAATAGCTTCACTAATAAACTATAATTACAATAATATATCACAATAAAACTTAAATAGATAAGAGTATATTAAAAAATGATGAGCCATTTCGATGTTACAACCTCCATAACCTTACAATAAGAACATAATTCATAATATTATGATGAAATTATAACTACTACCTCCTATGTATACCCTACCTCTACTATGTAAACACCCTAGGCCAACCCTACCACCAATATTAAGCTAAATAGGTTATCATTGACTTAATTAAATATTACTCTATCAAAAATTCAACCACACATATCTCAATGCACATTATAGGCTAAGGGTGTAGCAGAGAAGTTCCTTATTTGGTAATGTCAATAAGTTGTAGGCCTCTAACATATTTGGCCTTGCATCAAAGGTCGCAATCTACCCATGAAAACCTTTTTTGACTTTACATTTAACACAAATAAATTCTCTTAACATATTTTTAACCTTCTTGTACATAGTTTTTGAAGGAATACAATAAGAAGAGTAGTAACAAAACTTTAGAGTAAATGTGAAAATTACCTATGAGGGTAAGACATTTGGTTATCTCATATGAGAGTCTTTTTCTCCACTCTCAACATAACATAATTCCATATCTCAACCCATGAATCTTCAAATGTAAAAATAATGCCCATAAACTTGAACATTTCCATATGATAAATCTATCTCCACTAGTAAGCCTCAAGCTAATTGGGTTTAGGGCCATATTATTTCCTATAGTACTAAGCATTAGCCCACTGAATGCTAGAGGCAAATTCCATCTAGAAAACCTTGAGTCATTCCATGTTATTTTGTTATTTATTCTAAAAGAATTTTAAAGCAGGAGTCATCAATAGTGTGTCCATTGATAAGTTGGTCTTGGGGTAAATGGGGGAGAGAATATATTTATAGGCCTCAATTTGTGATAATCTCAAGGTTGTTAGCTTTTGGGATAAATATGAAATTTTCTCTAGTCATATCCCTAGGATGTTAAGACTAAAACCTTTCCTAGGGTGGGATAAGCTAAATGGTTGCATGCATACTTGATATTGATGACTAGTTGTTTATCAAGTTATCACATAAAGGGACCTTAACTTGGTAATAATAAGTATTGATGTTTTACCCAAATGGTTGGAATGGCTTGCATTTTACTTCTTATGATTATTTGTTTGCCACAAGAATAGGAGGATGAGATCATCTTGTTGTTGATTGGCACAACACCTTGTATCCCAATCATAACTCATGTGTTTGTGCATGGTGGGACATCTTAAAGAGGGCATAGAAGTATAATGTGTGATAATTTCATGTTTAAAACTTGATTACACATTTAAATAAGCTTTAAAAACCCTTTCATAATGTATTGTGTATAAATTTATAACATTATAAAATACTTTGGATGTTATTTGTTCTATACAATTTTACTAGGATTGCATTTATTTTTTTTGAAAGATATGATGTTTAAATTACATAATTTTTTTATGGATTAATCTTATTAAATTCCTAAATAAGGCATTCAAATTAATGTAGTACATCCTAAAGTTGAACTAGTGAGCAAGGAGCTTGGAAAGTTATAAGGCAAGAATAATAATTTTAACACTATTTAAGTGTTCCTTATCTTCTTTGACTTGCATAATATTATTTTATTTATATGGAAATAACCATCATTAAAAATTCACCAATTATTCTTGTTAAATAACTACTAGAGCATGTTATGGTTTAGTCTTTGAGACACTATCAAGCTTGTTATGCATTTGATTGTTGAAATTTTTGTTGGGAATTGTTTTGAGAGCCTTAGTCCTTGGAATGCACCTATTGTGATGTGGGATTTCACCCTTGTGGAATATTTTTTTAGGTTCCTCCACTCCTAGTCATAATATTGGGATAACCCCAGGCTATGTGTAACCTATTATGGGGTTGAACCTCTGGAGAAGGTTGGATTCCTTCTAATGAATCACCTAAACTAATTTTGTCATAGGGAAAAGCATTAGAAAGGGTAAAAGGACTCTTAAGAAGGATAGAAGGTGATGCACCAAATAAAAATTGGAAACTCCCATAAGATTAAACCCATACTATATCTATAGAATATAATGCTAGCTCACAAAACCTCACAAACCAGCTGATTGCATAAGTGTTTCATAGACTAGGTTCAAGTAAAACACTAATATAGACTTGAAATAGCTTGAAAACACACTAAAGGAGGTCAAAAAGGAGGACAATGGATATGGAAGAATCTCCTTCACAAGGCCATAATGCAAAACTCAATCAACATAGATCCAAGGTAAGAGATAGGTAAAAAAAGTATATTATTGCATTAAGAAGTAGTTATTACAAATGCTTGATAGGGTTTAACCTAATCAAGATGAGAATATTTTACAATATATTAGAGAGTCCCTTTCTCTTCAATATCAAAGAGTCATTCTGAGAGTATAGAATTTGAGAGAGAGCTATAAATGTGGAAGAAGATGGAAGATATAGAAAAAGGGGAGAGATAGGGAGCACACCATCTAAAATTATTAAATGAGTTGCCACCATCTTTTAATGAATGATCCACCATAATTTTATTAAATTATTGTTAATAAACCATAGAAAAAATAGCCTTCATTTGCTCCAATAATCTTCAAGCTCTTCTTATTGGCTGAGAAATACACTAGAAGACAAGAATCTATTTTGAAGATGATGGATCATGATCTTACCAAGAAAGGAAAATCCTTATAGGATTTGAGAAGAATTAAATTCTCTAATATGCTCTCCAATACCCAAATCCCTTTGCTTTGATCTTTTATGCCATCTCGCACTTGCTTTCATTATAAGGATAAAGACTTCATATTTATATACTTGACATAGCCATAACTAAGTATGATTTTAGCAGTTGTAGGTACCTACTTGTCAAGGATGTGACCACTTTGGAAGATAAGACAATCTTCCATATATTGTTTATATCTTCACCTACTTCATCTTGAATATATATTTACTATAGATTGCAAACCAATCTCATTTATTGATTTTCCTATATCTATCATGTCAATGAGAACCTACAAGTTGTATAGTCTTATTTTGAACTATATTAGGTTTAAATAAACCTATTTTGCCTTTAAACCCTATCAGAGCTGAGAAGTCACTATGCATGAGGATAATTCTTCTAAAAGAGTAATTAGCACACCATGGAATAATCCTATAGCTTTTAGAGAATGGGCTTGATAGGTTTTAAATCATCAACCAGAGGTCCTATCTGAGCTTTAATGGTGATGGAGTTTCATCATTAACAATCCTAACTATATGAATATGTATGATTAATCATTTTTGACCAAACTTAAATGGTGACACATCCCTTTGAAACATTGATTTTGGTTCAACCTAGGTCACAATTGTTCTATATGAAGTCACTGGCTTTTGACTTTTGACATTAACCATTGATATTGAGTTGGGTCCTCGAGATTATGATACTTGTATTATTTACATTAATCCTTAGGATCATATAGTTATTCCATCCATTATTTCACTTTCACCATGTGGTAGCTTCACATTCATCCCTAGGATATGTTGACTCTTTGACCTCTTGCTCATCATCGATTAGCATCCCCACAATTGGATGAGCACCATTGGATCTGATTTATCATTCACCATCAATATTCCTTTGCATAGATTAAATGTGTATCATTAATTTACCTATTAGGTACCATGCTCATGACACTTGGGATATTTTCATTTGTTCTTGGGATCCACTAACTAGTTGACCTTTCCCTCATAGTTGATCTACTTTGGTATGATAGATCATGTATTATTGATCAACTTAGACCCACTAACTTTTCTTATCACCACATGCCATTATATCTCCATTTAGGTACCTAATATCTTGACACTCGTCATCCCCACACTAAATTTTAGGATACACTAACCTTTTGACTATGAGCTCATCATTGATCTTTCATACATGATTTAATACACTCCGTTGGATCTTCTCGACCCACTGACATCACTGATCACCTGCTTATCATTGGATCTTGACTCAAGATTATATTATTTAGAAACATGTCATCCTTGTTTTTATCTTTATAATTATTTGGGGATTTTTGAATTCAAACAAGTATTCATTATGACTTTTATTTAACACCCCATGCACATCTCATTCTACTTGTTTAACTTTAAACACTTGTAACTTGAGATATACAACTCATCAAATCATGAAATTTATAGAAAATGTTCAAGACATGAATAAAATCATATTTGTGTAGTATATTATCTTTGAGAGGCCTTCAAAGTAAACTTATGAAGTATGCAACTAGACTGACCTATCCATTTCTTCATGACTTTTGATGATAGTTTGGTCCATTTTCTTCACTTGCTCAAGTCATTTGATCATTTGGTCAATTAGGAACTCTACTCAACTAATCTATCCAAGTGAAATCTTTATATGTGAGATAAATTTTTCCAACATATTTGGTGACTTAACTAGGAAGCATGCTTGTTATGCTTGATAACCTAGACCATTTGTCTTGACTAGTCCATTGTGCATGGAGTCTCCTCTCTCCTTCAACATATTGATTTGAGGCTAAAATTAGTTATCAACCTCTAGATAACTCTTGAAACAACAATAACAATAAAAAATAACAAAGGCAAGTACATGTAGTCACTTGGAGGAAAGGAAAACTAGCTAACCTACTAAATAAATGTGCACATAGGCACTTAGAGAAAAGCATGAAATCTACTCTAATATATACAATATTGTAAAATAATTTACAAGAACCTCCCTCTTGGGTAAAATGGGAAACTTTTAGTATCATTCACTGTTAATAGACTAAGATGAAAAATACCTTGCTTTGTAAGTACCAAAATTGATAAACCAAGCAGCTTGATGGCTAATCCTTTTGATATGCTCTCTAACAGATGAAATGGAACAAACATGTATCTAATGTAGACATATTGGTCTACGTCTTCCAATATTTGTTCATGCTAGACTATAGGATCATTTTCTTGATGTTTCTCATCACCCTTGAGAAAGCCTTACATGAAGACTTCATTTAGGCTATTAAGAGCAACTACACTTGGTTCACTTGGTGGTTCTAAAAGACCATGTTCTTCCACCTTATCCTTGTGTAAATCAGGACTGATCATGATTAGAGAATCATACTCATAATTTTTTGGAGTAAGGACATGTATTTTATCCTCTTCAAACTCTTTGGTTATGGCATTAAACCACTGAAATAACTCTTCAGACTCTTCACTAGTATGTTCATCAAATTGCATCACCTGAGCACTTGAGATGTCTCCTTCATCAACCTCACTCAAGATTTCATCTTGTTCTTCAAGTAAAAATTAGGGTTGATTTGACCATATAAGTTCTAAAACATCACATTCATCTTGAATAAGGTTTGATTTAATTTCCTTTAGCTCCAACATATAAGGGTTATCCTCAACTAACATCTCATCTTGAAGTGGACCAACTTATAGTACCTAATTCTGATCCTCTTCTTGATCTATGTAGAATGGACCTTTAGTAGTCCATTTAAAGTCTACTCTATTTTCAACTTGAGGATTGTCCTCATTAGGATCCAATTAATTAGTGTCAAATCCATACCATAAAGGTTGGTTCAAACCTGCTTCTTCCCCTTTTTAATGAAGTGGGCTACCTATTATGATCTCCTCATCATAGACACTTGAATTATTTTCTTTAATCTCACCTATGACTACAATCTCATCCTCTATCCTTTGTAAATCAAGCTCTTTATCCAAGAGGGAGATGGGGGAGGGTGAATAATTTCACCTTGCTTGTAGCTTAGGAAAGTGCCCTTCTAGCTAGGGACTTTGAATGGCTTATTTGGTGGCTCTTGAACTAGTGTTTGGACCTCCATAACCAACACCTCCTCTTTCTTATTTATGCTCTTTTGAAATGATTTTCATGATGGAAATGAGTATATAATAGACAATTTTTCTTCCTTTTAAATGTTTATAGGAGAGGGTGGATTTACAAGAGAGGGCATGACATAGCTAGGGTCAAATGCGTTAGAGAATATCCATGATGGAATGGCTTCATTCTCTTGAGTGGGAATGGGTGTAGGGGTAGGAGATGTCAAACTTATTAACTCAAGTTTGACATATTATTTCTCCTACTACTCAAACACTTTTTCAATGGATAATACCCACTCTTTCAATTCTTGCTTCTTAACTTGTGGATAGTCAACTTCCTTAATTAGTGCCCACACATTCCAAAACTCTTGAAAGAATATATTTATCCCCTCCAAGGAATAAATCAAGAATTCTTGTCCAAGTTTAACCCCTCATTTATTTTCATGATTGTTCTCCCTTGGTCTAATATTTCCTCTCTAAATTTTAATAAGGATGGACTTTGACAAGGTTGACTAAGGGGTTAGTTAGGAAATCTTAAAGGCTAAGCTTAAGGCTCTTAGAGGTGAGAAGACACATAAGACTGATCCAAATGATCATATTAATATTCATAAGATATCAACACATTATATTCATTCTATATTATGCTCCTCATCCTTACTATGTCCTTATTCTTACAAGATGACCATTGTTCACCCTCATAAAATGACCATTTATTCTTGACCAAATGAAGATCACTCTTTTCCTCTTATAAAACATGGATAGGGATGATAGAAAAAACTTCTAAACCCCTACCAATCTCCCTTATCAACTCAATATAAACTAATAATGCTTGTTTAACCCCTGATGGGGATGAACAAGATAAGCCTGGTCTTGACAAGGGGAATTAGAATACTCATTTGAATGTAAAGGAGTCTGACCTATTCATATGTAGGGGTGGGAGGATGAAAAATGACATGATATGGCTTATAGGCTATTTGAGGGCCACTTTGGGGGAACACAAATATTATTTTCCTAATAAGTGTGATGTTAAGGTAGAGAATAAGCATACTAATCAAAAGATGGTTGATTATACATACCATATTATGATGATTAGGCACTTAGGCTACGTAAACCAACTAATGAGTACTCAAAGTCACAATTAATGTTTGCACACATGCCTCTAAATGTTGATTGGATGAAGAGAACACCAAAAATCTTCACCAATGATCAATGTAGTAGGTCCCACTAGGCATGCCAAAAATTATTGTGAAATGAGATTGCATCCTTGTGGAAGATTTATTTAGGCTCCTCCACTCCTAGTCACAATATCAAGATAACCCCAGGCTGTGGGTAACCTATGATGGGGTTGAACCTTTGAATAAGGATAACATCCTTTTGATGACTCACCTAAACTAATGTTGTCATAGGGAAGAGGGTTAAAATGGGGAAAAGAGATCCTAAGAAGGCTACCATGTGATACACCAAATAAAAATGAGAAAATCCCATAAGCTTGAACCCACACTAGATCAATAGAAGACAATGCTAGCTCACACAACCTCATAGACCAGCTGATTGCATAAGTGTTTCATGGACTAGGTTTAGGAAAAATACTAATCCAAACCTACAATAGCTTGAAAACACCCTAAAAGAGTTCATAAAGGAGTATAATAGATATGGAAGACTCTCCTTCACAATTCCATCATGCACAACTCACTCAACATAGATCTAAGGTAAAAGATAGGTAAAGAAAGTATATTATTACATCAAGAGGTAGTTCTTACAAATGCTTGATAGGGTTTAGCCTAATCAAGATGAGCATAATTTGTAATGTTGATGCTTATAATTGTGTTGTTTCTAACACCAAAAATGGGAATTTTTAGGAATGTGGGACTTGCAACTTGAAACAACCTCTAGATTTTAAAGAAGCTGGCTCTTCTTTATCTTCAAAAGTATTTTAGGGAAAAAGGATAGAAATTAAATAGAAACACAAATGCAACGAAATAAAATCTAACTATGGTGATGTGCCTAAATTTAATTCAACCCTTAATTCTAAGCATAGTGAATCTATCTTTAGGATTCAATTACATTAAAGAGCAAACAAGGCATGATCAATGTAAAAGATGAAAATAGATAGGATCAAAGACTCACAACTTAGATGATTTTGTAATAACATAAAAAATATCAACAAAGGCACATAACTCAGTCTTCTTTTTATTTTTTTAGTCACATAAAAGGCATAGAAACATGCACAGTTATACAAACTTTCTAACTGAAGAAAATAGAAAAAAGGCAAATGATATTCCTAGCCATAGCAAGAAAGTCTAAAACTTCTTGATAACAATCTCTTACAAAAAATTCTCTCTATCTTCTAATCTTTTTTTTGGCAATCTCTGCACCCATATTTATAACATTAGACTAGCTCTAGATTGCCCGCACATTCCCATCCAATGGTCTAACTGAACTCTAACTAAACTAGAAGTGTCTAACAAAAGATATTTCCTTGATCTGAAACATTTCATCTCCCTGTAAGTTTATTGGCTGAAATAGATACACAAGGTGCTTTCCATTGTGAAATGAGTGAGGACACTTGGTAGTATCTAATTTTTCACTTAAAACCATCTCATTATTTAGGTGACACCAAAAAATGACACTTGGCAGCTTCCATGGCACTTACAGAAAACACACGGCACTTTTCACGTAACTTATACTCTTTATATGTCTTTGCTCAGGAGTGTTCCATCTTTGACATCTGTCACAGTCTGCTGCTTCAAAACTTTAACAACTTATAGAAAATGGGACCCACAACACTTCTTTCCTGAGTAGCTTCAAAAGCAGAACAAGGACAGGTGTCACTTTTTGTGTATCTTTAATAAGGGACATGTGGCAGCTTTTGTTGCTTTAACTAGGGACACGTGGAGGCTTCTATTGAGCTTTAGCTAGACCGTAGAAATATTTAGGACTCATTTTGGATTCATATGAATGGTGACACTTGGTGGCTTCTGCTGACTTTAGAAACAAAAATCGGGACCCACCACATTATTTAATTTAACAATGAAACAAAATGAAGATATTTTAGATGTTGACACGTGGTGGCTTCCACTTTCTTTAGCTAGGGATACATGGCATCTTCCATTGTTTTTAAAAAAACATATTGAAAACTTTTGCAGTTGTCACTTGGTGCCTTCCGCTTGACCCTGAGCAAATCTTATTGAAAGAAGCTTTCAAAACTCATAATAAATTTGAAATGTGGATGCCAACACTTGTCGAGTTCCACTGATTTACCATAAGACATGTGGCACATTCTGAGGAACTTATAGAAATTATAAAGTGTGTCTCAATTGATGACACTTGGTAGCTTCCATGCATCTTTAATACTTAGACAAAATTTAGGTAAAAAGAAACATGTGCCCACGCTCTGTGTCAAAAAACTTCACTACCTCAAAACTGAAATGCACAAGGACAAAACCTAGAGTGCACAACTGAAACTCAAAAGATAAAAATGTAGAGTTTTTTACTCTACAATTCTTGGCGACCTCAAGGACTTTTGAGCCTACTCAAAAAGAATCCAAAAAATGTATAAAAATGTGACAAAAATCATAACTTTAGTAAGGCTATCTGATAAACAGACCACTCATCATCAAATAATCCTTGCTTATTTTGCAATTCATGGAAGGCTAAATCAAGGTTGATGATATCCTTATGTGAAAAAATCTTTAAAATATAAACTGTGGCCTTCAATTTAAATTCAAGCTGGGACATGGGAATCAAGACAGTGTCCACTTTAGGTATTTATGAATCATCTCTTAAACCCTAGAAAACTGACTGATCATTTTTCCTAGCTAACAACAAAGGTTTAATCTCAACAACCATCAACACAGTGTTGCTATTAGGAAAAGGGGAGGGAAGTCCCAATTACACCAGATCTTTAATTTGTTGTTTCATTTCTTTGATTCCTTCTTTCACCACATCTAGAAGCTATCTGCAATTGATTGCTACAGAGTTGTAATTGAGAAATTCATTCACTCTTTTGGTAGTGATCATTCTGTCACTAATCCCTATTGCTAATAATGTTCCATCAGTTGCATCATATAGATTTTGTCGCAGCATTTGAGAGTCAAACACTCTCAAAGAGATAGTGGATAGAGTGTCTTCAACTGAAGTCTCCACCTTTTTGCACAATTTCTATGCATTTAGCAAAAAGGTTAAAGAGGGTCTTAGCTAAGTAATCTCCTCAAAGATTCTTTTCCATATTGATACATAAAGCTCCTTAACCAGATTCAAAACCCCTACATTATTTGGCCTATTAGCCAACTCAAGTGTTAATTGTTATGTCATTTTTCACTCAGCTTGAAGTTGGGCCTGTATAGCAGTGGTATTGTTCTGCTCATTCAGTAGCTTTTGTTGAAGTTGAGTGACCTGTAGCAGGCTTTCCTCACATTTTTCCTATAATATCGCCTTTTCCCACCTTAAGGCTATCACTACATCTTTCACCTGCATTAGCCCTGCTTTCAAAGAATCATTTAGACCTAAATATCCTGGTGAGTCTGAAAATAAATAGTATCTTACAACTATTTATTGAGACTCTCTATTTCATTATTCTTGGTATTGATTTCTATAGTCAAACTGCTACAATTCGCCTTCTCTTGGGCTAGATTAGCCTCCATCTTCTGTAGCTTCTTTGATATTTTCAAATAATCATTAGCTACTATAGAAGTGGATTCATTTAGAAGCTCAACCCTATTTTGTGGTCTAAAAAGGGACATGTCTATAGCCACTGCATTCATTATATAATCTTTAGGTTGCATCTTCTCATTTGGTTAGACTACATTAGGTGACAAATGGGTCACTGTTAGTTGCTCTTGGATTGGGTCAAATTGTGACCTCATATGTGGTGTAGCCAGGGCTTTATTATCTTTGATCCTCTTTGTCTCCATTCAGGCTTCCCTTGCCTTCTTAGTAGCATCTGCTTGAGTTTGGAAGGTAGAAGGAGAGGTAATGTACCCACACACAAAAGGATAACCTTGTGGTAAGCCATATGGAATAGCCAAATGTTGGCTAGGGGTAATCTAAGGAGGTACTTTATTTGGGATAGAGGGGGGGAAATGAGGCAATGATGTGGCCTGAGTATGGATAGATGGGGCAAAATGAGAAATGGGCATAGCAGAGGTGGCAGGGGATATTATTTGGCTCGACGAGATTGTCACCCCAAGAGAAGAAGAGAGAGATTGAGAAGAAGGAGAAACAACACTTATCTGAGGAGCAGCCAAAGTACTCTATGGTTGGTGTTGTAAGGGTTCTTCCCCCTCCTCTGAAGCCTCAGCCTCTTATGTTTCCTTGTCATTTCTTCTTCTGGTTGTGCTTCCTTCTCTTCAACATTTACCACTACTTCTAGTGGTAATTGTACAAAATTGGGAACCCTAAATTCTGACACTGAAGGAGAAGCTTTGGGTGGTGAGGATACCACACTCTTTTGTTTTTCAATGACACTGAGAGATTAGGGCCAAATAGTTATAGTGACTATAGCTAAGGTTTGCCTTGAGGTCTGCAATGTATGACTGGATTCTGCTCTGGCTTTTGACTCTCTACCATATGTCTGCAATATGCTTGTAACAAGGCTAGAGATAGGAGATGGATGACATTCATCCCATATTTCTTCTCATTTCTCATATGAATCCACATTACCAAAAGAATGAGTAGTCTCACAAATCTCTTGCCTATACTTCTAATAGGCTTCTATTTTCTCAAGTTTTTAGTCTTTGTTCTTCAATGCCCTTCTTAAACCAGAAGTCATTCTGATTTTAGGGTCAAAATCTATTTTCTTATCATAAAATGTCTCCCATGGCCTGGCCTCTTCTAAGTGTAAATCTATCAATTCCACATATAAATTAGGAATATCTTCCTAAGGGTTTCTTCTATTTTCCCAAAAGGGACGGCCTTCATGCACAATTCTAGTAGCAACCTTATTATTCTTTACCCATGAAGTTATGAAACCATTTGGGTCATATCCCCATTTATCTTCAATTAGAAAGAAACCCAAAAAGGTTAGCTTTCTCAGCAACACGAGCTCAGCATCTTTGACCTCTAGGGCCATGTTGTTTGTTACCCATGGAACATCATACATTTTCTTCTTTTTCTTCCCAGTGCCATATTCATTATCCACCATAGACACTTGCCTGGTGACCTCTAAGAATGCTAACCTAAGGGTCAAAATCTTAGGTAGAAACACTGGTTCTCCATTAAAACCATGGACTCTAATAATAGTATGATGGTATCCAAAAAAGTAATCACAAGGAATAGTGCAATTGGTCATAAGGCTTGAGACACTTGGAGTCAATCTATTTACAACCAACTTTGGGCTTAGATGACAAAAAGCAGGGGCAACAAAAAGTTCCCAAAATTTGTATGGGTCACTAGTTTTGGACAAGATGTGTCCATGCAGACACAGGAATGGTCCGATATAGACCAAAGCTTGGGTCATACATATTTAGATGCATGTGTTGGGAAAAGATGCTAGAATTTTGATACAACATGAGATGAAATAGATAAGAGGAATACTTGAAAACCCTTTAGATTTGAAATGGGTGAGCTGATCAACCATTGAATATGCAATTTTCTTAGAGAAATCAAGCCGATACTCTTGAGTCTTGTCAACAATTTTTAATTTGAAAAGGATGGCCATTTGTGCTTCATAGATAGTTATATCATCTTTCATTCCAAAAATGAATTCCATCATAGAAAGTGCCTCTTGGCTGGCCTACACAAACTATGCTCTTGTTATTGGTAGTGTCAGCACAATGGTATCATCATCACCTAATTGCAATTCTGATTTCAAAAACCTCAATTGAGTATTGACGTTTGCCCACATTTTTTGCATTTTGGCAATGGTGGGAAATGTGGCTATCTTGTCATGATACAGGGCCAACATATCTTTGATAACCTTTGGTGTAATTTTTAAAATGAATGGACC
The DNA here is from genome assembly GCA_037957365.1 of Torreya grandis. Lineage (NCBI taxonomy): Eukaryota > Viridiplantae > Streptophyta > Pinopsida > Cupressales > Taxaceae > Torreya > Torreya grandis. The sequence continues at coordinate 152,161 of JARHVA010006317.1, forward strand.
CTTTTGTATGGTATTTAAGGGTGCATGAAACAATTTGGAGCATATTTCAACCAAGTCAGGGCATGGATGTACACCTGGGACAATGAATTATGCCAATTGGGAAGTCCATATCCTCATTGTGAATGTTTCATATTGTCTAGCCTTGGCCCTCTGAATACACCTTTGATGTGCCCCTTCTCTTAGAGTTTTGCTAGGCTTTTGAAGAATTGGTTCCATGATTCCATCTGTAAAATCTTTCACCTTTGCTGGGTCATTTGTATAACCAACTTCAAGGACTCTAGTCCGTGGATAGGTCTTTAAAGGTTGTGTAGGGGCCGAAGCATATGATTTGCTTGTGAGAAACTTATCAATGGATTCGTAAATCTCATACCTTTGTTGCGAAGATTGTGTTCCCTCTATATCTATATCTATACTTGGAAATAGTGAACTTTGATAATAGGTATGGAGCTTTGCAATAGGGAAGGCACTTTCACTAAGCAGGTTTGCTATGAATTGAAAATGCAAGTAACAGGGATTTTCTAGCAAACACAAGAATGTTTGAGACACTTTTAAGCTTTGAATCTTGTTATGGGGTATTTAATGACCTACCAAGTCTCAAAATGGGATTAAAATTAGATAATTGTTAGCAAATCTTACTAAATCTTCATGGGACAGCAAGTTAGACACGTCATGAAAGTGGTTGCACAAGGTACCTTGGGGAATTTAAGGATTTGGAAGAATTTTAATGTGTCGAGAGTTTTGAAAGTTTTGAAAAAGGCTCTGAGTCACGGCCATGTGTTCAAATAACACTTATTTAAAAGAAAGAGTGGAAAATAAAAATGAGAAAACAAAGCAACAAGGAAAGGGAAACTATCTAACTATAATACATTAGAGACACAGCTTAACTAAAATGTTTCAAGTAGATCCCATCACAAGAATCTCTTCAAGTTCACCTTCCATTGTTTCTAGCTCAAACAAATTTTTCTATTTACATGCACAAATTTTATAGGGGCCAGTCCACAATGCTTCAAATTTAGTATGTTGACTCGGCTTGGCAGCTCTTGCATCCCATTTCAAAATAATTGAGCCTACTTTGAAATGGGGATTTGAAGTCCTTTTTATCAAAGCAGTCTTTAATTATTTTTTGATGCTTTATTAATGAATCATGTGCTGCATCTCACTTTTCTTGAACTTCTAAGAGTTCAGCAAGTATGACCTATATGGGGCCATTTTCCTCAATTTCAATCTGTTTTAATAGTTGGAGAGCAGGAATCTCCAAGCTTAGGGATATTATAGCAGGCTTGCCATAGACCAATTCATATGGGGACATTTTCATCACCTACTTAGGTGTAATTCTATCAGCCCATAGTGCTATATTAAGCACTTTATGCCACTCTTTGTGATGATCAGCCCCTATTCTCTTGATGAGTCTAATTAGGTTCTTATTGGTTGATTCTGCCAAACCATTACCCTAAGGGTAATAATTAGAGAAAAATTTTAGATAGATTCCATGCTTTAATGTAAAGTCAGATACTTTAGACCCTAAAAATGCTTTAGCATTATCTAAAATTAGGGTGTGAGGAGCCCCAAAGTGAGTAGTGATACTCCCTAGAAAATCTAGGATCACATTTTATGTTGCTTCTTTGAGTGGCACTGCCTCAGTCCATCTGTTGAAATAATATGTGGCAGTTAGAATCCATTTGTGACCCATACTTGACACTAGATTTATCATTCCAATGAATTCAAGACACCATTGAGAAAAGGGTTCATCAACAATTATAGGACTAAGGGGCATTGCTACATTCCTTCTCATCCCCACATAATATTGACAAGATTGACACTTTTTTACCAGTTGATAATAGTCTATAAATAAAGTGGGCCAAAAATAACCTACCTCACTTATCTTTATAGTTGTGGTTCTTGCATAAAAATGTCCACCTGAGACTCCATGATGCTTTTCATGCATTATTTTCTTAGCCTCATCTTTCTCTATGCATCTTAAAAGTTTGACATCAGTATTTCTTCTAAAAAGAACTTGTTCAATTAAATAAAATGGACCCATTGCATCCTATAGTATCTCCTCTTGTCCTGAGGGAGTTCTTTTGGGTAAATCCCATGTTTCATAAAATGAATCATGTTTGTGACCCAAGAGTTCTGATCAATTTCTTGTATCCTCAATACACGTTCCCTTTCTATTTCTGAATCTGTTTCTTCAGGTATCATCTTTACAAGCTCTTGAGTCATGTATTAGCACAACCCCCTACTTCTAACTAACTTAGTGGGTTTGACCTCTACATCATACTCAAGGATCTTTTTTATCTAGTTTGCTCTTTTTTCAGTAATTTCACCCTCCATAATGTATACTCTAACACTTGGGTGAGCCACAAGTATCATAATCTTACTTCCTGATACTATATGCCTAAATTTCTTGAGGGATTTTACCATAGCATATGCTTGTTTCTCCATAAATTTGTATCTGGTTTCATATTCCCTAACAGTCCTTGAGAAAAAAGCTATTGGATGCTCTCCCTCCTGTCTATCATCTTTCTATGTTAGGACAGTAGCAATACTGAGCTCTCCTCCATAGACATACATTACAAAAGGCTTAGAAAAGTCTGGGTTTCTAAGTACCAGGGCCATTGAAATTACCTTCTTGACCTCTTTAAAGGCTTGTCTTCCTTTTGTAGTCCACTTGAATTCCAGGTCTTTCTTCAACAAGAGTGTCACTGGTCTCACTAAGCCTGCAAAGTCAGATATGGACCGACTGACAAAATCAATCTTCCCCAAAAAAATTTAATTGCTTTCTTATTTACTAGTAGGGGCAAGTTCATTATGGCTGCAACTCTCTCTAGATCTACGGAGACTCCTTATTTGGATACTATACGTCCAAATAGTTTGCCTTGAGGTACTGCAAAGATACACTTCTTAGGATTCAGGGATATTTCAAATCCTTGACATTTCTTAAAAATAGATTCTAGATGATCAAAATGATCAACGGGATTTTTAGAAAAAATAGTGAGATCATCAAGATAAATCAGGATGATTTCATTTATAAGTTCCCCAAATGCTACATCCATAGCTCTTTGAAAAGTGGCTCTAGCATTTGGCAAGCTAAATGGCATCTTAGCATATGCAAATTTTCCCCATTTGGTAGTAAATGCAATCTTATGTTGGTCTTCATCAGCCAACCAAATCTTATTGTATCCAAAGAAACCATCTAGCAAGGAAAATCTCTCTGATCTACCCACAGTCTATAAAATTTGTTCCATAGAGGGCAGGGGATAGTGATCTTTCAGAGATGCTCTATTCAAGTCTTTGAAATTCACACAGAGTCTTATGTCACCATTATTTTTCCTAACTGGTACTAAATTGGATACCCAAGTTGAGTGTTTGATTGAAAAAATTATTTTAGAATCTAAAAGTTTCTACAACTCATCCACCATTAGAGATTCAATCCTTGGATTTACTAGCCTCTGCTTCTATCTGACTGGCTTAGATCCTTCAGTTAGTTCTATTGTGTGTTGAATGATGTCTCTATTATATCCATGAAGGTCTTCATAGCTCTAGGCTATGACTTTATCATATCTTTTGCATAAGTCAAGTAGTCTTTCCCTGTCCTCTTGAGTTGCATAATTTCCAATTTTTAATTTTCTCCCTTCACTCACCTCTATTTTAGAATAATACGCTTTATTTACTTGGAACCTTTTCTTCTCTAGGCCTACATCTTCTGGATCAAATATATTTTCTAAAGTGATCAAGCCTTTGGGAAGCTTATTATTCTTTAATTGTATAACTTGGTATCCATATGCCTCTTCAATTTTTGGTTGTAATTGATCAGCAAATTCCCTTGATTGTTGCAAGAATGAGAGTAATTGAGAATTATTTTCAAATACTTGCTAATTCTCATCATTGTCTAGGATAGTTGGCCTTACTATAACTTTTACTGGCTCATTGTTAACTAATAAACCAGTGGCTGGGTCAAACTGTTAGCCAATCTGTGCCGTCCTATCAGCTTCAAAATTTTGGGTTCTAGGAACTGCTTCAATATTGAAAACTTCAAAATATTTCATTAAGTCCCAAATTTTGTGTCTATAGGATCTCATCCTTACATTTTTGGCTATTCCCTTTTCTCTAATCTTTTCACCACTAGTTCTGAATCTTCTTTGACTATCAGATTCTTTACTCCCTTTTTCTTGAATAATATGAGCCCATGTACTAAGGATTCATATTCAGCATCATTATTAGTATAGGCAAATTGGAAACAGATAGCTCTCAAAATTTTCTCCCCATTTGGAGCAACAAGACAAATTCCTTCTCCAGCAACACTTTTACTTCTAGCCCCATCAAAATTTAAGGTCCAAATTTTTTAATCTTTTTCAGATTTTTGAGTAGTTGGCATTTCTTCCCTTAAAACATTTGGGATTTCATGGTCTTCATCAAAAATGACATAAATGCCCAGACCATTAGAGTCATAATTTCCATATGGATCACTATGCATCATAGCTAACAAATGGTTATTTTCCTCTTTTTGGTCATGTTCAGTTCGGTCACCCAACTCTTCAACAAAGACCTTTTCTTCCTTATTTAGCATAGCATGAGCTACCTCTAATTTTGAGGTTGGTTCATTGGTGATGTGATCCTTAGATAATGGCTCAAATATTATTTTCATCTTTGAACCATATTTGGTTTTTAGGATGAGGTGAGACCAATCAAGTGACATATAACCTCCTATCTTGGCTGTGAAATCTCTGGATAAACATAGGCCAAATACAGGGGATATACCTATGACTACTACATCTTGATTGACAATTATATTAGGATAAGTATATAATTGCAATGGGATTTGTTTAATTCTCCCTATTGTTTGCACTGATTTGCCATCCAACTACATAACTCCTCTAGTAAGTGTCTCATACTTTATTTTTAGAGCATCAGCTTTTGCTTAGGCATTATTATAGTACTAGCCCCTGAGTCTATCATTTCATTATGTAATAGTTTCTTTCCAACTATCAAAGTCAAATAGAAATGTTATGATTTGGATTTTTTACCTCTGGTGCATTGTTTAAAAGGGTTGTTGTCTGCAGAGGAATCGAATTTTTGAACTTTTCTTTTTCAGCAAGTCCTTCTTTGGTGCCAGTATGTTTAGGCACTGTTTGACCTTACAGAGCTTCTTGTAATAGTTTATTTTGTTTAGGAATAGATCATATGTCCCATATTGACACTTGTGTTGGGGTCCTCTTCAGTTGATCCACCACATTCATCGGTCCCAGAGTTTGGGTTCTTAGAAAATAAGGATAACTTGCTTTTTCTTGAACTTGTCTAGGAACTACTTGGTTCTGCACTGGCTGAGGCACTTCTTATCTAGCAGTTGTGTTTTGATGACCTTGAAATGGAGGAGGCACCATAACTTCATTATTTGTGACTTCAAACTATTCCATCATCCTTTTCTTTGATCTAGTGTAGTAATCTAATTGTACTACTGGCTTCTTGGAAGTGGAAGCTTCATTCAAGAATACTGACTCTTAATCTTCAACCCATGAAAACAAAGCATGTTTAGCGGATATTTCTTCTTGTTGTTGTAAGGACATCCCTTGCATTTGAGCCATTAGGGCTAAATTTTGCATACCAGGGGAGTGGTAGGCTTGAGTATCAGAAGTACTTGCAAATTGTCCATCCATTCTTCTTTGCTCATCTACCTTTTCTTGTAGATTACCCATGGGACAATCTCTGGGCATATGAGCATTATTACAATGGAAACACTAGGCATTGGTGCCATCTATATAATTATTCTTCCCTTGAACAATCTCCCTATTTGGATTAGGGGGAACAGTCTGTGAGGGTGTAGGGACTACAACTAATTGGTTTGTTGGCTGAGGGTTATGTTGCCTTTGATGACCCTGATACTGGTTTGGCTATGGTGGAAATCTATTTCCTTGGTAGCCTTGATATTAGAGTTTAGGATAAGGATTTTTCTATCTTTTTATGTTAATTAACTCATTAGAAAATGTCCTTAAGATGTTCTTGATATCATCCATCTCAGATGACTGGGCAGGGACAAGTTCTTTAGCAGGTTGTTGAGGATATGTGTACATAGACATAGGTGGGGCTATGGAATTAGGGGTTTCTTGAGGCAAAGGTAAGGTAATCTCTAGAAACATGGGCATGGGAGGCCTTGGGGGCAACTTTCCAGCATCTATTAAATTATTTTCAACTCTAACTACATAGTCATAAGCTTTTGGTAGAGTCTAACCTCCAAGTGACTAAATCATTACTGATATATCTGAATTTAAAGCTTTAAGTTAAAATACTATAGCCATACCTGGTAATGGTCTTTCTATAGTAGGAATCCTTTCCCAAGTCTTTTGAAATCTTGAATTGAAATTAGTCATTACTTCTTGTGGTTCCCTTTTGATAGTAATCAATTATTGCAACAAAGAAGATTTATCACCCTTTTCTTCAAATCTTTCAAAAAAAATATCTCCAAGTTGATCCCATGTATATATTATATTTGGGGTCAAATATCGATACCATTCTAGAGCCTTCCCTTTAAAATAAGTTGCTAACAATCTTATGGCCACATTATACTGTGTGAACACATGGATGGCATAGACATCAAACACATCCTGCAGATGTTCTTCAGGTGTTTTGAAATCTTGCCCACTAAATTTCGGTAGAGATTTGAAGGCATTTACTGTAATAGGGTCCTAAGAGGCTAGTGGTATTGGGAGAATCAGAGGACTGCCAGTGTTCCAACTTGCATAATTCCTTAGGGGTATAGGTGCTCCCATATTTACTCTTGGTATTGCTATAAACTGATTTACCCTTCTTCTTGGACTAGTTATCAAAGGTGAAAAAAGAACACCTAGATTTATAGCAGATTGAAATCTTGTTACTGGTCCACAGCTCTGACTCCTTGTAGCTTTTTGGTTTATACGATCTTAAAATAAACTTCAAGATGGTGTCTTATCGGGCATGCCAAAAACTATTGATGCTTAGAATTGTGTTGTTTCCAACACCAACAATGGGAATTTTTAGGAATGTCGGACTTGCGACCTGAAATGACCTCCAGATTTTAAAGAAGCTGGCTCTTCTTTATCTCAAAAGTATTTTGGGGAAAAAGGATAGAAATTAAATAGAAACACAAATGCAATGAAATAAAATCTAACTATGGTGATGTGCTTGAATTTAATTTGACCCTTAATTCTAAGCACAGTGAATCTATCTTTAGGATTCAATTACATTAAACAGCAAATAAGGCATGATCAATGTAAAAGATGAAAATAGATAGGATCAAAGGCTCATAACTTAGATGATTTTACAATAACACAAAAAATATCAAAAAAGGCACAGAACTCAATCTTCTTATTAATTTTTTAGTCACATAAAAGGCATAAAAACAGCACAGTTATACAAACTTTCTAACTCAAGAAAATAGAACAAAGGCAAATGATATTCCTGGCCATAGCAAGAAAGTCTAAAACTTCTTGATAACAATCTCTTGCAGAAAATTCTCTCTATCTTCTAATATTTTTTTTTGGTGATCTCTGCACCCATATTTATAGCATCAAACTAGCTCTAGATTTCCCGCACATTCCTAATCCAACGGTCTAACTGAACTCTAACTGAACTAGAAGTGTCTAACAAAAGATATTTCCTTGATCTGAAATGTTTTGTCTCCCTGCAAGTTCATTGGCTAAAATAGATACACAAGACACTTCCCACTGTGACACAGGTGAGGACACTTAGCAGTATCTAATTTTTCACTTCAAAACCATCTCATTATATAGGCGACACCATAAAATGACACTTGGTAGCTTCTGCGATACTTACAAAAAACACAGCACTTTTCTTGTAACTTATACTCTTTATATGTCTTTGCTCATGAGTGTTCCATCGACATCTATCATAGTCCGCTACTTCAAAACTTTAACAACTTATAGAAAATAGGACCCACAACACTTCTTGCCTGAGCAGCTTCAAAAGGGGAATAGAGACAAGTGTCACTTTCCACATATCTTTAACAAGGGACACATGGCAACTTCTATTGCTTTAGCTAGGGACATGTGGAGGATTCCATTAATCTTTAGCTAGACTGTAGAAACATTTGGGACTCATTTTAGATTCATACAGATGGTGACACTTGCCAGCTTCTACTGACTTTAGAAATAAAACTTGGGACCCACCACAGTCTTTACTTTAACAATGAAACAAAATGAAGATATTTTGGATGTTGACACATGGCAGCTTTCACTTTCTTCAGCTAGGGATACGTGGCATCTTCCATTGCTTTTAGAAAAACATATTAAAAACTTTTATAGTTGCCACTTGGCACCTTCTGCTTAACCCTAAGAGAAGCTTATTGAAAGAAGCTTTCAAAACTCATAATAAATTTGAAACGTGGATGCCAACACTTATCGTGCTCTACTAATTTACCACAAGACACATGGCACATTTTGAGCAACTTATAGAAATTATAAAGTGTGTCTCAGCCAATGACATTTGGCAGCTTCCGTGCATCTTTGATACTTAGACAAAATTTTGGCAAAAATAAACTCATGCCCACATTCTGTGTCAAAAAACTTCACTGCCTCAAAACCAAAATGTGCATGGACAAAACCTAGAGCACACAACTAAAACTCAAAAGATAAAAATGTAGAGTTTTTTACTCTATAGTAATATCTTAGAAAGTCCCCTACTCTTCAATATCAAAGACTCCTAGTGAGATTCTAAAATCTTATTGTATATCTATATTTCAACCTAGTTGGAGGTAGGAGTGTTTAGGTCCTACTTCCAAATCTAGCTCAACATGGGACTAACCCCAAGATGTGGGTATCCTATAATGGGGTCAGACCTCTAGGATTTTTAATGAGACTAGCTCCTCTAATGCATCATTTTATCTCATTGCCACTACTAAAACCTAATAATGACCAAGGAAAAGGAAGAGAGAGAAAGGGAACATGAAATGGAAACCTAAACTAACAGTTGTGATGCACCTAATTTAGGGTTGATCCACCCTACTTAACTCTTAGAACACCAATGAAATAAGTAAAAGACCAAATTTAGGATCTCATATATCTATCATACATCAGTTTTTCATGAAGAGGTTAACCAAATGATCTAGGTTGAGGGAAATAAAAGGAGAGGTCTAAAATAAGACACTAACTAGTCACAATATCCACATGTGGGCTTTAATCAAGAGATGTAGAACACTAAACATTACCTACATAACTAGATGAACTAGTAAGTAGGTGAGATCATAATTTGATGATGGAGAAACTTCTACCACATACATAAATCTGACTTGTACACACTATATCAGAACAATGAAATCTAAAACAAAGTCTCCTATTCATCTCAAGAGGTTACAATCTCCATCTTGGTAGAGTTTGGTCATGCCCAAGAGAGGGAGTAGAGAAAATATAGAGAGGATCCATTTTTTGGCTCAAAAGCCTCTATATATAATTTAAAGAGAGAAAGAGATATGGGAATAATGCATTATATTTTGAAATAAAGTCCTCTAGATCAAAAATTGAGGTGGCAGCAATTGATTGCTTTCTATTTGCATGCCTTGATCAATAAATGGATCTCCTATTGTTCCACTAGTCTCTAAGCTCTTCTCATTGGCTAAGAGTGTCTTACTTTAGATAAGGTTTTATTTTATGATGACTAAGTCTATTTTAGTAGAATAAAATACCCCTAATTGCCTCTTTAAACACTAACTCACCATCTCGGGACCCTAAGTCCACTTGCCTATTCATGAGGACCAAATCTTTGAATCTTGATACTGATAATAATGCCATGCCTGAGCAATGGAGTACCTAGTTTGATGATGATGGATCCATGTCGATATATGAACCCTTTTTCATTTATGACATACCTACTCCTTTTTTTAATATCTACTATTGATGGAAAACCAATCTAAGGACATTAGTTTTCCTATAGTCTTCCATACTCTGATCGATGTTTGGTCCCATTTATCTACCAACTTGTCAACCTTTGTTGTATATCAAGTCTAAAAGACCTATTTTTCCTTTAAGGAGATTTTCTAGAAATGCTTGGTCCTTTTTACACATTATAGTCCAACTCAGATCATACTTGATCTTGACTCCATATACTTTTCACCAGCTCAGGTCCATTCATTTGGTTTACCTGAGTCGGGCTACTCCATCAACCTTAGTTGAAAATGTTTTGGCTCAATCCTTATGTTTATTGGCTATCAAAAATTTAGCTTGCTCATTGAATCCTTAACCTTTATTCACTCCATCAGATCTTCTAGATATGAAAAAATGTGAGCCCTTAGATCCACCTTTCAATTTCCAACCTTGTCCCCACTAGTGCCACTTGGCAAACATGGGTTAATCTTAAAGATCATATTGTCAACCTATCATTTCATTTACTTACACCACATATTGATATCTTAATCTATTTGAATATTTGACTCATCTCACACTATTGGATCAAGATGTATGATCAAGTGAGGACCATTTATCTTTCCAGGACCCATGTTTGAAAGTCAATGGCTAGTTCATGATCTAAAATTTGATGGTATGTGGGATGTCAAATGATGTTCATGTTACTATCATTGACATTTGTATGATAACCAAATTTAGGTTCAAAAAGACTTACTTTATTTGAGCTTAAACTTGATGTTAGCTTGAACATCTTACTTCATAGGTCCATCTTTGAAGATTTATATCTTGAGCTAGAAAGCTCGCACAGGCTCAAAAAATTTTGAGGATTATCTTGGCATGTAAATCTATAATTGTGCTTATTTCATTGGTAATATGAGAAATAATAATTAAGATATTAAATGCATAATATTATTGGTCTATTTGATTCTATATGACATCCTAACAATGGTCGAGGTCATTTGTATAATTATGGAAAACTTAGCAAAATCTAATTGAGGAGCCAACTTTGGTCATGTGTAACTTCATTTATGCTTCGATGAAAGATCTAGAATTTAATGCATAACAACTAGGGACCAAGATCAACAAAACCATGTGACCATTTTATCCTATAACTACCACATGTGAGATGTTTCCTTGTCAAGATTCTCACTTGGCTCTATTTGAACTTCCTTAAAATGGCCAAGTATGGAAAAATAGTGGAATTTCACTGAGGCTAATTTTAGATATCCATAACTTTTGATGTGATTTAGTAGAGGACCTAAAAATTGGTGCATATAATGTTGGCACAAATGTTAATAAACCCATATATGACCAAATCTCACTGAATCATCCATACATGGTAATGGTGATGTCAGCAAAGTGCCTCTTCATAATTTTTGTTACTAGGCCCAAGTGTCTAGGTAAACACAATGAAGAAACAGATGGATACCTTACATTTATAAACTTATTCCAAGCACTTTTGACATCCCATAGGGTCTCTATAATATGGTCCATGCTCTAAATCTCTTTTGATCCATTATTTTATCAAACCATAAAAGAGCTTGGTATGTTGGCCAAAAAATGGCTAACATCTTTGCTAAATCACATGGGTTACATGCATGTATATGCAAAAGAACCTAGACTATGTGCCTAGTTTATTCCATTGGGTATGGAGTCCCTACTCGTATCCAACATATTATCCTAGATTTGGAACTGTCTACCAATCCTACTCTAGCCTCTCTTGAAACAAATAAAAAGACCAAAAAAAGAAACAAAATGGAATAGAGTGCCCAAGGCACTTATTGAAAAGAAACTAACATAAAATAGGGAAAATAAAAAAATGTGATAAAAAATCACTTAGAGGAATATAAACAATATCAATCTAATACATACAGCCTAAAACTATGTGTACCTTTCTTTCAGGATCAAAAGGAAAGTTTGATCATTTTCTTGCCCCATGGGATGAGGAATTGAATGAGGCATGCAGCTCTTTGACTCTTGGTCTTGATGTTTGATTATTCCTTATTAAAACTATTAGCCTCTTTATCATGATGTTTAATGAGAACCAAGGAGATCCAAATAGGTCATCTATGTGCACCTAGACATCCTCAACTTTCTTATATGGCTTCTTGACTGTAACCTCTAATGGTGGTTTAACAAGGCATACCTCTTTTATTTTTGTGGTGTCTTTATTAATATTAGGCTTATCCTTTGATTCAAGTTCTTCAGGCTCATCAATGAGAGCTACATATTTTTCCAAACCTTGGTCATTATCCTCTATGGGAAATTCTTTGTCCACCTCCTCAAGCACTTAATCCTCAACTTGACCAAGATCTTTAAGCCCTTGAAAGAGCTTCATTTTCAACTGCCAATCATCTTTATCCTCCTTGTCATCTAGAAACACCATTTTTTAGCCTTCAATTCTTGATATATGAGGTCATCAATCTAGTTTTCTTCATGCTCCAAATCATTAATGTAGTCTTCATAATATCCCACCTACTGCACTATTTCCTCATTGGGATCTACCATCTTAAGCTCTTCAATTTCACTCATGAAATCATGGTACAGCTCCTGCCAATAGTATTCTTCTTTAGGAAATCTCTCTACCTCAACAATGGTGTTGTTTGGGTTGTCCTTAGGGCTACATTGTAAATAAATATTATCCTATACTTGATTTATATCAGCTACCATAATCTATTGAGAAAACTCTTGATCTTAGATAGTTGATATGTAATTAATAGGTTTTTGAGAAATAACCTCTTAATGCACATCTGAGACTTCTTCCTGTTGGATATCATCTCTAGCTTGCACTTGTTCTTGTAGCTCATCCTCCTTGACATCATTAAATATTGAAACATGTTTACTCTTACCAATTGGTGTCCCAATACTAATCTCCTCTTTTGACTCTGACAATTCATCATTAGTAGTTCTAAATTCAACATAGAGTTCACTGCTTACCTCTTCAAGGAGTGGCATAGGATATTTTGAGATGAACCCAAGGGATATGAGACATATGTGACACCTCCTTGGTTTAATTAATTATATTTTATAGTCATGTCCCCTTATTTCTTTGGCATACTACTCTAGATGGATTTCCAAGATGGAAATGACCTAGCTTTTTAACGAGGGAGGGGTGGGGATTAAATGACCTTAGATTTGCTTGACTACTTGATTTGGTTCCAATATGGAAAATATATAGGTCCTTCTTAAACCTTTTTATCCTAATTCTCTTCCTTTGTCCTTGTCTTTAGCTCTAAATCTCTAATCTACTTATTAATATTCTCTTAGAACATCTTCTCTCTAAGGTGGTTAGTATCTTCAAGGAGATAAGTAAAACAAGAAGGCTCTTGAGGAGGTATGAGAGATGTTTATAGATGTTTATATCCTCATCCATTTTGGGACTTCAAAACTATATTTGCTTTACTTTTCCCAACCCATGATTTCACCACTTGGTTCTAACTTGGAACCTTGAAGGAATTCATAAGGGGTTCTTGAGGAAGGATGGAATTTTGAACCTTAATAGTAGGCTATTCTAAAACAATCTCCTTTCTTTGACATCTCTCTTTAATAAAATTCCAAGAAAGAAAAGACTAAGAAACACATGAGGAACTTGGCATACTCAAAGGGTTACTTAGAATGGTCTCTTGAGGAATAATGGGAGGAAATAAGAAAGTTTAGGTGGTGTATATGAAGGCACATAAGGTTGGTCAGGTTTGACCTATTTTTCCTCAAGGCCTTTTAGCTTTTCCTCAATTCTTTTAATATAACCACCTACATCTATCATCTCACCTATGAGATTGTTCTAATTTAATATCTCAATAGGTGTCCATTATTCTTTTATTTGATACAATGACTCTCTCATGTGATGAATAAGGTGAGTAGGGAAATCTTAGTCATAATATTTCTATGAGCACATCTCTAGTGCATGACTGTCAAGGATTATTAAAGTTTGCTTAATTATTGGAATAGATAGCTCATGATAAGGTTGATAAGGAATAGTGTTATGATGGGCTTGTTGTCCATAAGGAGGATTAGAGTAGTATTATTGCATATATGACTAAAAAAGGTCTTCATATTGTTGGTAAGGATTATGAGGAAGGTAAGAGTTATTCCCTTGATAATAAGGATCATGAGAAACTTGCCAAGGTTCCTCATAGATTTGACAAAAATCTTGGTAGGTATTATTAGACTCATATGGATCATGAGGATCATATTGGGGATACTAATATGGAGGTGGATAATAGGGACATCCACCATAGTGTTCATATTGACATCATATATCAAATGAGATGCAAAACTAACTAAAATTTTCAATGAGACATACCTAGTCTATTCATAACCATAAGCTTTGATTTAGAGTTGCCATTGGTGCTAATTTGCTTTCTTCCAAAATATGATCAAAGGAAAAACACACCAAGATCTTTTCACTCTTTCCAAAGATGTTGGCCATTTTCATTGCCCACATACCAAGCTCTTGTATGGTTTGATAAAGAAGTGGATAAAAATGGATTTGGATCATGTACCATATTATATATATCCTATGGGATGTCATAAGTGCTTGGAACAAGTGTGTAAATTCAAGGGATCCATTTGGTTCTTCATTATGTTCATCTAGACACTTGGGCCTAGAAACAAAAATTTTTAAGAGTCACGTTATTGACATCACCATTACCATGTGTGGATGAGTCAAGGATATTTGGTCATATTGATTTGTTCACATTTGTGCCAAGATTATATGCACTAAGTTTTAGGTCCTCCATAAAATTTCATCAAATTTTATAGAGATCCAAAGTTGGCCTCTCAACCAAATTTCATTATTTTTCCATAGCCATTTTTAAGCAAGTTCAAATAGAGCCAAGTGAGAATCTTGAAAAGGCCATATCTCACACATGGGATAGTTTTAGGGGAATGTGGTCACATGGGTTTGTTCATCTTATTCATTAGTTTTTATTTTCTAAGTTTTAGATCCTCCATTGAAGTACAAATAAAGTTACACATAATTAAAGTTAGCTCCTCAATAAATTTTTCTAATTTTCCCATACTTAGCCAAATGAGCTCGATCATAACCAGGATGTCATGAAAAATCAAATATACCAATCATCTTATGTATTTAATATCTTTATTAAGATATCTTTTATGGCTATTAGAATAATCACAATTATAGATTTGCATTTCAATATCTTCTTTGAAAATTTTTGGGCCCACACGATCTTTCTAGCTTAAGATATAAATCTTCAAAGATGGACCTATGTAGTAATATGTTCATGCTAACTTCAAGTTTAATCTTGAATAAATTAATTCCTTTTGAGAAATTTTACAGTCACATGAACGTCAATGATAATCACATAAACATCAATGATGGTCATACAAATGTCATTTGACGTCTTATAGACCATCAAATTTAAGATCTTGAACTCGTCATTAGCTTTCAAACAATGGGTCTCAATAAGATCAACATTCCTCACTCAATATTACATCTCAATCTAATAGTGGTAGATGATTTAAACATTCATAATCTTGAGAGATTGACATGTGTCATAAGTGCATGAACTAGCAGGCTAATAGTAGGATCTTGAGGATTAACACATGTTTGCCAAGTGCCACTAGTGGGGACAAGGTTGTCAATTCAAAGGTGGATCTGAGGGATCATGTTTGTTCATATCTAGAAGATACGATAGAGAAAAAAAAGGTCAAGGGGTGAATGAGCCAAGTTGGATTTTCAACAACTAATAAACATAAGAATCAAGCTCAGAGAGTGTTGACAAAAGTCGATGGAGTAGCCAAACTTAGGAAAACTAAATGAATGGACTTGAGGTGGCAAAAAGTATATAGATCCAAGCTTGAGTATAATCTGAGTTAGCCCATAATGTGTAAAAAGGATTAGGCATTGTTGGTAAATCTCCTTAAAGTAAAAATAGGTCTTTTAGACCTAATATAAAGCAAAGGTCGATAAGTTGGTGGCTAAATAAGACCAAGCATCAATCAGAGTATGAAGGACTATAGGAAAACCAATATCTTAGATTGGTTTCACATCTATAGTATATCTATAAAAATGGAGTAGGTATGTGATAAATGTAAAAGGGATCATCTATCGATGTGGTTCCATCATCATCAAAGTAGGTACTCCATCGCCCAGCATGGCATGATTATCAATATCAGGATTTGAGGATTTGATCCTCATGAATAGGTCAAGTGGACTTAGGGTCCTAAGATGTGATATAGTATTTAGATAGGTAGTTATGGGTATTTTATTTTATTCAAATAGACTTAGTCATCATGAAATAAACCCTTGTCTCTAGTAAGACATTCTCAACCAATGAGAGGAGCTCAAAGACTAGTCGGACAGTAGGAGATATGTTTGTTGATCATGGCATATAAATAGAAATTAATCAAATGATGATACCTCACTTATTGATCTATATGAATTTTTTTCAAGATCTAATGCATTATTCCCATCTCTCTTTCTACTATATATAGCAGCTTTTGAGCCAAAAAATGGATCCTCTCTGTATTTTCTCTACTCCCTCTCTTGGGCATGACCAGAATCTACTAAGATGGAGCTTGTAACCTCTTTAGATGAATATAAGACTAAATTTTAGATTTAATTATTTTCGTATAGTGTGTACATGTCAGATTTGAGTATGTGGTAAAATTTTCTCCCTCATCAAATTATGATCTCACCTAGTTACTAGTTCATCTAGTTATGTTGGTCATGTTTAGTGTTATGCATCTCTTGATTGAAGCCCACATGTGGATGTTGTGATTGATTAGTGTCTTAATTTAGACCTCTTATTTAATTTCCCTTAACCTAGATCATTTGGTGAACCTCTTCTTGAAACATTAATGTATGATAGATTTATGGGATCCTAAATATAGTCTTTTACTTGTTTCATTAGTGTTTCAAGAGTCAAGAAGGGTAGATAAACCCTAAATTAGGTGCATCACCATTGTTATCTTATGTTTCCCTTTCATTTTTTATCTATATCTCTCTCTCCCTTTTCCTTGGTCATTATTAGGTTTTATTAGTGGGAATGGGTAAAAATGATACATCAGAGGTGTAGACACTGAAAATTTGCACACTACAATTCTGAATTTTGAAACACCCCTAAACTACCTTAGGACCCCCTTAAGACTAACTTGGACCTTTTACCCCTAGCCAATCCTAACCATGGTTAGTTTGACCAACTAACTAAACCCACCCTTTAACCCACTTTTTACCTTGGCACTCGACTACCAATAGTTAGGATGAATGTCAATGGTCACCCTGACTATCGATGGTCAGGACCCACCATCCTAAGCACAAACATGCAAACATACACCTTGCTATTCTAAAATTAGCTCATCTATATATATGTGCAGTCTATTACATGTGTGAATTATAATTATAAAACCAATTTAATGTCTTTTTTCACCTCTTCTTCCTTGCATATAAGAAGAAAGGAATAGCAGGTGAAAAGGGATTGCATCCACAACTATTAAGAGATTTTGCATCTAGAGCTTTCTTTTATAGGTATTCTTCCATCAATCTAGCAATCCAATGATCTATCCATCATGATAGAGAGATAAATTTCCACCACTCCTTGATCAATATCCAAGTATTGTTACTCTATTAGAATCATGCCAAACTCTATCAATGAGCCAACCACCTCAACCACTAATTCAATAAATCTTTTGCAAGATAATTATTTGTTTTCTAGTACTCAATTACTTTATTTTTATTTCAAAATCAGCTTAGCATAATCCAACTTCCTAAAATTACCTTTTGTAATCTCATTACTTAACTTATTTATTAGCGTAAGCATACACATAGTAACCATCGATAGTTTATCTAACTACTGACAGTCATTGTAACTATCGATGGTCACATCAACCACCGATCATCACTATGGTAAAAAATAATATAAAATTATTTTCACCCTCTTACCCTCAACCAAATCTAATTTTTTGTGTCCCTACCTGTTCATAGACCCCCAACCTATTTTTTGAAGCATACTTGACCTGTTTAGCACTAGTATTGACTTATTTATTGCTATATTAGCCATTTTTAGCCTACTTATTTATCAATCATTTCTTGTATTCAATTTTAGTACCTTTTGATTATTGATACAAGTACCTTATCTTCTATTTATAAACTTAATTGTTTAAAATTTATGGATTTATAAACCCCAAAGAAGCTCTTGATTTTGAGATCTAGCTAGAGCTAAGAAATCCACTTAGCTATCTATCTAATAAACAAATATTCTTAGTGTTGTCTTATTTGAAGGTCAAATCCCCTAAAACAAGAGGAACTAGCCTCATTAAAAATCCTAGAGGTCTAACCCCATTATAGGATACCCACAGCCTGGAGTTAGTCCCATGTTGAGCTAGATTTGAAAGTGGGACCTGAACACTCATACCTCGAACTAGGGTACAATCTATATCTACAATAGTTTTGGCACGCTTGATAGGACCAGGTTCTAAAAGAGTGGAAAGATCTTGGTGTTTTTTTCCTTTAATCAGCTTTTGGAAGCAAGAAAATTAGCACCAATGGTGACTTGAAAGCAAAGCTTCTGGTTATGAGTAGACCAAGTATGTCTCATTAAAAAATTTAATTAGTTTTGCATCTCATTTAATATATGAGTTCAATATGAATAACTATGGTGAATATCCCTATTATTTACCTCCTTATCAATATCCCCAAAATGATCCCCATGATCCATATGAGTCTAATTAGCCCTATCAAGATTTATATCAAAGCTATGAGGAACCTTGGCAAGTTTCTCATAATCCTTATTATCAAGGGAATAGATACTACCTTCCTCATGATACTTACTAGTAATATGAGGACCTTTTTCAATCAGATATGCAAGAATACTTCCCTAATCCTCCCTATTAATAGTAAGCCCTTCATAACACTAATCCTCATCAACCCCATCATGAGCCATCTATACCAAAACTTAATCAAACTTTAATAATCCTTGATAATCATGCATTATATATGTGCTCATAGAAATATTATGTCCAAGATGTCCCTACTCACCTGATTCATCATGTGAGAAAGTTATTACAACAAATAAATTAAGAATAGACACCTGTTGCAAGAGAAAATTGGAACAATCTCATAGGTGAGATGATGGATGTAGGTGGTTACATTCAAAGAATTGAGTAAAATTTAAAAGGCCTTAAAAAATAGTAGGTCCAACTTCTCTAACCTTATGTACCTTTATATACACCACCTTAGCCTTCTTATGTGCCTCCCATTCCTCCTCAAGAGATCATTCCAAGTAACCCTTTGAGTATGCCAAGTTCCTCATGTGTTTCTTAGTCTTTCCCTTATTATAATTTTATTCAAGAGAGTTATCAAATAAATAAGGATATTATTGTGGAATAACCTACTATTAAGGTTCAATATTCCATCCTTCCTTAAGAACCCCTTATAAATTCCTTCAAGGTTTCAAGATAAAACCAAGTGGTGAAATCATGGGGTGGGTAAAGTAAAACAAATTTGGATTTGAAGGTCAAAAATGGAGGATTATATAAACCTCTAAAAACATATCTCATACCTCTTCAAGAACCTTCTTATGTTCCTTATCTCCATGAAGCTACTGACCACCTTAGAGAGAAGATATTCCAAGAGAATATTGATAAATAGATCAGAGAGTTAGAGTAAAAGATAAGGATAGAGGAAGACAAGCAAGATAAAAAGGTTTAAGAAGGACCACTATATTTTCTATCTTGGAACCAAATCATGTAATCAATCAAACCCAAGGTCATTCAATCCCCACCTTCCCTCCTCAAGAAGCTAGGTCATTTCCATCTTCAAAATCCATCCAGAGTAGTCTGCCAAAAAAAAAGGGGATATGACTATCAAATATAAGAATTTGAACAAAGGAGGTGTCACATATGTCTCATCTTCCTTGGGGTCATCTCAAAAATATCCTATGACACTCCTTGAAGAGGTAACTGGTGAACTCCATGTTGAACTTAGAACTGATAATGATGAATTTTTAGAGTCAGAAAAGGAGATCAATATTGAAACACCACTTGGAAAGAATAAGCATGTTTTAGTCTTTCATGATGTCAAGGAGGATGAGATGAAAAAAAAAGTGCAAGTTGGAAATGAGATCCAATAATAATAAGTCTTAGATGTGCATCAAGAGCTTGTTTGTCAAGAACATCTTGATCACATATCAGATATCCAAGATCAAGAGTTATCTCAATATCTTGTGGTAGATGATATAGATCAAGTACAGGATCATCTTTATTTAGAATGTATCCATGAGGATAACCCACATAGCACCATTATTAAATTAGATATATTTCATAAAGAAGAATACCATTGGTAGTAGTTGTACCATGATTTCATCAGTGAAATTAAAGATCTTAAGATGGCGGACCCTGATGAGGAAATAGTGCAGAAAGTGGGATTTTCTAAAGATTCCATTAATGCTTTGGAGGATTAATAACACTAGATTTATGGCCTCATACATCAAGAAGATAAGGTTGAATAAATGGTGGTTTTATATGATAATGAAGACAACTTTAATTGTCAATAGTAAATGAAGCTCTTTCAAGTGCTTGAAGATCTTATTCAAGTTTAGGATCAAGTGCTTGAGGAGGTGGACAAATAATTTCCCATGGAGGACAATGACCAAGGTTGGTAAAAATATGTAGATCTCCTTGATGATCCTAAAGAAATTGAATCAAAAAATTATCCCAATCTTAATGAAGACACCATGGAAATCAAAGAGGTATGCCTTATTAAACCACCATTAGAGGTTGTAGTCAGAAATCCATATGATAAAGTTGAGGTTGTCTGGGTGCACATAGCTAACCTATTTATAGCTGACCTATTTATATCATGATAAAGAGGCTAATAGTTTTAACAAGGAAGAATCAAGCATCAAGAACAAGAGTCAAGGAGTTGCACACCTCATTCAATTCCTCATCCTATGGGATAAGAAAATTGTCAAACTTTCCTTTTGATCTTGGAGGATAGGTGCACATATTTCTATGTTGTATGTATTAAATTAATATTTTTCAAACTCCTCTAAGTGTTATTTTTATCACATTTATTTATTGTCCTTGTTTTAGGTTAGTTTCCTTTCAATCAGTGCTTTGGGTACTTTGTTCTATTTTGTTTCTTTTATTTGTCCTTATATTTATTTCAAAAGAGGTTAGAGCAAGATTCATAGCTAGTTCCAAATCCAAGTTAATATGTTAGATGCCAATATAGACTTTATTCCCAATAGACTAGACTAGGCACATGTTTTGGGTTCTTTTTCATAGACAGACATGTAACCCCTATGAGTCACCAAAGATGTTGGCCATTTTTTGGCCCACATACCAAGCTCTTACATGATTTGATAATGCAGTGGATAAAAAAGGATTTAGAGAATATACCATATTACAAAGACCCTATGGTATGTCAAAAGTACTTGGAAAATGTGTGGAAATATAAGGGATCCATCTGGTTCTTCAGTGTGTTCATCTAGACACTTGGGCCTAGTAATAAAAATTCTAAAGAGGCACTTTAATGACATCACTATTGTCATGTATGGATGATTTAGTGAGATTTGATAATATGGGTTTATTCACATTTTTGCCAAGATTATATGCACCAAGTTTTAGGTCCTCCTCCAAAGTTCATCAAAATTTATGGACATCCAAAGTTGGCCTCTTAGCCAAATTCCCTTAGTTTTCCATACTTGACCATTTTCAAGGAAGTTCAAATAGAGCCAAGTGAACATATTGACAAGGACATATCTCACATGTATATTAGTTATAGGGGAAAGTGGTCACATGGTTTTTTTCATCTTGGTACTTATTTGTTATGCACTAAGTTCTAGATCCCCTATCAAAATGAAATTGAAGTTACACATGATCAATGTTGGCTCCTCAGTTATATTTTGCTAAGTTTTCCATACTTAGCCAAATGAGCTTGATTGTTGCTAGGATGTCATATAGAAGAAAATAGAATAGTCATCTTATGCATTTAATATCTTACTTAGGAGATCTTGTATGACCATTATAATAAGTGCAATTATAGATTTACATGACAGGATCATCCTCAAAAAAAATTGGGTTTGCACAAGCTTTTTGGCTCAAGATATAAATCTTCAAAGATGGACTATTCAATAAGATGTTTATACTAACATCAAGTTTAAGATCAAATAAATTAATTAATTTTGTGATTAAATTTGATGGTCTCATGAACGTCAATGATGGTCATGTGAACATCATTTGACGTCTCATAGACCATCAAATTTAAGATCATGAACTAGTCATTGGCTTTCAAATAGTGGGCCCTAGCAATATCAATAGTCCTCGCTCGACCATACATCCTGAATGATAAAAGATGAGTCAAATAGTTAGATATCTTGAGAGATAAACATGTGGTGTAATAATTTGAACTAATAATTTGATAGCATGATCTTGAGGATTAATGCTTATTTTCTAAGTGGCACCAATGGGGATAAGGTTGGCAATTCAAAGGGGAATTTGAGAGCTTAGATTTATTTGTATCTAGAAGATCTGATAGAGTGAATGAAGGTCAAAGGTTCAATGATCTAATCTAGATTTTTTATATCTAATAAACATAAGGACCGAGCTAGGATAGTTTTGACTAAGGTCGATGGGGTAGCCCAACTCAGGAAAACCACATGAATGGACCTTAGCTAGTGGAAAGTATATGGAGTCAAGCTCAAGTATGATCTAAGTTGGACCAGAATGTGTAAAATGGACAAGGCATTGTTATCAAATCTCCTTAAGGGAGAAATAAGTCTTTTAGACCTAATATAAAGTAAAGGTCAACAAGTTGGTGGTTAAATGGGACCAGGCATCAATCAGAGCATGGAGGACTATAGGAAAACTAATGTCCTTAGATTGGTTTTCCATCTATAGTAGATCTATAAAAATGGAGTAGTTATGTGATAAATATAAAAATGACTCATTTTTTGATGTGGATCCATCATCATCAAAGTAGGTACTCAACCACCCAAGCATGGCATGATTATCAGTATCAAGATTTGAGTAGTTGATCCTCATGAATAGGTCAAGTGGACTTAGGGTCCTGAGATGGTGAGGTAGTGCTTGGAAAGTTAGTTAAGGCATTTAATTCTACTCAAACAAACTTATTCATCATGAAACAAACCCTTATCTTTATCAAGACACTCTCAGCTAATGACAATAGCTTGGAGACTGATGGGATAGCAAGAGATATGTTTATTGATCAAGGCACACAAATAGAAAGAAATCAAGTGTTTCCACCTCACTTCTTGATATGGAGGAATTTATTTCAAGATTTAATGCATTTTTCCCATACCTTTTTGTCTCTTTCTACTATATATAGAGGATTTTAAGCCAAAAAATGGATCATCTTTATATTTTCTATAATCCCTCTCTTGGGCATGATCAAAATCTACCAAGATGGAGCTTAGAACCTCTTGAGATGAATAGAAGACTATGATATAGATTTAATTATTTAGGTATAATGTGTACATGTCAAATTTATGTATGTGGTATAAGTTTCTCCCTCATCAAATTATGATCTCACCTAGTTACTAATTCATCTAGTTATGCAAGTCATGTATAGTGTTCTACATCTCTTGATCAAAGCTCGCATGTGGATACTATGAATGGTTAGTGTCTTACTTTAGATCTCTCCTTTCATTTCTCTCATCCTAGATCATTTGGTAAACCTCTTCGTGAAACACTGATGTATGATAGATATATGGGATCCTAAATCTAGTCTTTTACTTATTTCATTAGTGTTTTAAGAGTCAAGCAGGGTGGATCAACCCTAAATTAGGTTTATCACCATTGTTAGCTTAAGTTTCCCTTTCATGTTTTCTCTCTCTCCCCCCCTTTTCCTTGGTCATTATTAGGTTTTAGTAGTGGTAACAAGATAAAATGATGCATCAGAGGAGCTAGCCTCATTAAAAATGCTAGAGGTTTGGCCCCATTATAGGATACCCATAGCCTTGGGTCAGTCCCATGTTGAGCTAGATTTAGAAGTAGGACCTGAACACTCCTACCTCTAGCTAGGGTGCAATCTAGATCTACAATAAATCTGAGAGAGAGCTACAAATGTGGAAGAAGATGGAAGATATAGAGAAAGGGAAAAGAGGGAGCATGACATTTGAGATCATTAAATGAGTGTTCACTATCTTTCAATGAATTTTCCACCATATTTTAATCAAATCAAGGTTAATACATCAGAGACAAAATAGCCTTCATTTTCTCCAATCGTCTTCAAGCTCTTCTTATTGGCTGAGAAATACACTAGAAGACAAGAATCTATTTTGAAGATGATGGTTCATGCTCTTACCAAGAAATGAAAATCCTTAAAGGCTCTAAGAAGAATTAAATGCTCCATTGTGCTCTCCAGTCCCCAAATCCCTTTACTTTGATCTTCTACACCATCTCCCATTTGCTTTCATTATAAGGATAAAGTCTTCATATCTATAGACCTAACAAAGCCATGACTAAGTCTGATTTTAGTAGCTATAGGTACTTACTTATAGAGGATGTGGCCACTTTGGAATATAAAACACTCTTCCATATCTTATTTATATCTACATCTACTCCATCTTGAATATAGATTTAATATAAATTGAAAACCAATCTCATTTATTGGTTTTCCTATAGCTATCATGTCAATGAGAACCTATAGCTTGTATAGTCTTGTTTTTAAATATATTAGGTTTAAATAAACCTATTCTACCTCTAAACCCTATGGGATCTAAGAAGTCACTACACATGAGGATATTCCTTTTAAAAGAGTAATGAACACACCATGGAATAATCATGCAACTTTTAGAGAATGGGGTCGATAGGTTCTAATTCATCGACCAGAGGTCCTATCTGAGCTTTAATGGTGATAGATTTTCATCATTGATAATACTAACTATTAATGATTTTCAACTAAACTCTAATGGTGGCATGGCCCTTTGAAACATTACTCTTGGTTTGACCTAGGTTGCAATTTTTCTTTATCAAGTCCTTGGCTTTCAACTTTTGACATTGACCATCAATCTTGATCTGGGTCCTAAAGATTATGACACTTGTCTTCTTTGCATTGATCCTTAGGGTCCTAGAATCAATCTATCCATTCATTCAGTTACATCATGTGGTAGCTTCACATTCATCCCTAGGATATGCTGACTCTTTGACCTCTCACTCACTATCGATCAGCATCCCTATGATTGGATGAGCACCATTGGATATGCTTTATCACATACCATTGATCTTCATTTGTATGGCTCAAGTGTGTATTATTGATTTACCTAGAAACTAACATGGTCATGACACTTGGTACCTTTTTATTTGTTCCCAAGATCTGCTGACTAGTTGACCTTTCACTCATCATTGATATGATTTGTTACGATGGATCACACACTATTGACTATCTTGGACCCACTGAATCTGTCAATCACCACACATTCTAAGATACTTATTCAAGTAACTGATATCTTAACACTTCTCATCCCCATGATTAATTTTGGGATATGCTAACCTTTTGACTATGAGATAATCTTTGATGCATGATTTAACACACTCTATTGGATCTTTTAGACCCACTGATATCATTGATTTCCCACTTATCATTGGATCTTGACTCAAGATTCTATGATTTGGACACTTATCAACCTATTGAGTGAATATTTTATTACCAACTAACTAATGGAAAAATATATATATCAACCATAGCACAAAGAGATTTATACAAAAAGATTTGCAGTTTTACCATAGCAAATTGAGATAAATCTCTCTTCTCATCAAGGGGAGGTTCCCTGTAAACTAGTATAACTAATATAAGATAAAAATACACTCAAGGGTGGGATAAGACCATCCATCTCTCTTTTTTTAGATATGATGCTCACAAGGATAAGGAGAAATCCTGGGTGATTACTGAAGGCATTTCTCTTCTTTTAGAAATGATGTTCAGAGAACTAGAGGAAGACTTCTTGGTAGTAACTGTAACCACAAAAAACCCATGAAAGCACAGTCTTTCATTGCTTCTCACACTAATCAGGATGTAGGAACATAGTAGGATGAAGTGTAGCACAAAGTCTCCACCTCAACTACAATAGAGTGAAAGGTTACGAAGGGTAATGGGAGCTCAAAGTCTCACTAATATCCTTTACACTGAAACATAAAACAAATAAACTGAAGATAATGATGGAAGCACAAAATCTCTCACAGTTGGCTTCAAAAAACCATCCAAATTAACTCCACTAATTCTAATTATTTTATTAAATGGAAAAGACTGTATTTAGGAAACAAACCTAAGAATAATTTTCTAGATAGCACAAGCTATTTCAACACAAAGTATGAAAGGTAACTTGATTTCTTATTCAAATAAGAAAATATGATTGACAGTCTAAGCCCAAAGTCTCAAGAATGAATTTCAATTTGGGTAGAGTTTCACTTCTAATAATAGAGAGATCTCCTCTCCACAAAATGAGAGATTACAATATATAGCGCTTAAAGAAAGACTTGGCACTTTGTTTCACAAAATGGTTGATGTTGCATTCAATGCATTAGACAAAGGAAATTCTATGAAGGGGCCATGCTGAAGCAAGATATCAACCTAGATTCTAGTGTTCTAATCATCTCAAATGTCTCCTCCAAAGCATGAGTTGCATGGTCTTCTTTATGATGCTTACACAGTTATCCATTTGCCTTTACTAAAAGGGGGAAAATAGGCCACACCATTGAATGTTTACGCTCTCTGATGTCCACCTGGTGGACTGCTCCACCTGCTGGAATAACTCTCTTACAGATATTTTTGGATTCACTATAACTTTCCCTCTTTCCTTACTACACTTTGTCTTTTCTTGGTGATCTGAGCCCTCAGGCTATCTTCTCACTTTTTGCTAGCTCCTTTGGCTCCTTCTTTGGCTATTCACTGAGTTTGTTCTCAGGTCTGCATCTTTGAAAATCAATGGATATTTCATTACACTGAATTTGACATCCATGGGGACATCATTGGTCACTTAGTCACTTGAACTACTTTGAACCTTGAACCTTTGGAATGCATCAGTTCAATGGTTCAATGGTTCAAAGTGGTTCAATGGTCGGTGGTTCAATGTTTCTTGCAAAGGGCTGTGTTCACTTAGTCCTTTTTATGAGTTCAATGTATTTTTTGAACTAATCATTTGAACCATTTTCTTGGAATATTCTTCTAGAATCTTCTACTTTGAACATCTTTTGGAATCTTTCGTTCGAACCTTTGAAACTCTTCAAAGCCTTTGGACTCAGTTGAACCTTTGAAGCGCTTAACTCTTTTTAAACCTTTGAACCTTTGAACCACTTTAAACCTTTCTAAGTTTAAAGGTTTAATGGTTCAATGATTCATTCCAAATATTTGAAGCCTTCCAATGGACCTTTTGGTTGAACCTCGATGTTGAACCATCCTTGAAATGCCTAAGTGTTCAAAGAAAGACTTGTTTCTTTGTGAAAGCCCGTTGGTTGAACCTATTGAACCTGTTGAACCTGCAAGTTCCTTAGCTGAAAATCCTTGAATAATTGAAGAACTTGGCTGGTCAGAACATTTTTTGAAAAATGAAGAGATAATTTTGGCCTATAGGACCAAAATAGTTTATATGTTGTCCACAAAAAAAAGTGACAAATTTTAGGAACAATAGTTGGCTCCAGTTGGCCAACTTCTATCGATTGTAAAAATAATCAAAGAGAGTAGAATCCAGACTCTTCAGTGCCTTCATGTATGCCATGGGCTATGGATTCATGCCACCTAAAAATAAAAATATGCCAAAAAATGAAAATGAACAACACAAAAGAAACTAAAGACTATACATATGTACAACTGCACTTATCTAATACTTCAAGGGTTGAAGTGCTTCAGATGCTACCCACTGTGAGGTAGTGAAAAAGATGTGACATCTTGATACTTCAATAGAAAACTATTTTCACCATTTAAATGATGAATGGAAAATGGGCCTCTCCATAAAGAATCAAATTTCCCAATCATTCCCTATGGTTCTCTTCTCTTGTCCCATAACAAAACTTGATCTCCAATCTAAAAATCATGAATCTTTACTTTCTGGTCAAAGAGCTTCTTTACCAGACTCTAATGTGTGAAAATACGGTCCACCACCATAGTTTATTTCTCATCTAGTTTAGTCAAGCACATGATCCTTTTGTTAATGGAACCTTCAAAGGTTTGATCTTTGACTGCCTTTGCCAACTTCAGTGCTGGCAATTTTAGGCTGATTGGTATCTTTGTATTGAGACCATATAGAAGTTGGAATGGTGACATACCTATTGCCCTCTTAGGTGTAATTCTATCTCCCCATAAAGCATCAAACAATTATTTATGTTAGGTTCTCTAATTGTCATCTACCAGCTTCTTGATAATGGTCACCAGGTTTTTATTGCTTGATTCTGCTTGGCCATTTCCTTGTGAAAAATAGTCAAAAGAGTGGGAGAGGATAATCCCATAATAAAATTAGAACTGGGTAATCTCATGAGAAGAGAAATAGGTTGTATTGTCTATTACAATCTTGGTTGGGACCCCAAACTTGGTAATGATGTTTTCCTTGAGAAAATTACATACTACGTTTGAAGTAGCATGCTTGACTGGAATGGCTTCCACCTACTTGGTGAAGTAGTCTATGTCTGTGAGGACATAATCATGTCTAGCACTCAAGGATGGATTTATAGTGTTAATGAAATCAATCCCCCATTACTGAAATGGCTCTTCTATCACCATAGGCTTGAAAGGTAATGCGGCCAATTTAGATCTTCCAATGAACTATTGACACAGTTCACATCTACGTACCCATTTATATGCATCTTAAAACAAAGTAGGCCAATAGTACCTAGCTTGAAGAATCTTATGGGTAGTTACGGGCATAAAAAAATGTCCTCCACAAGCCAAATTGTGGAAGGACTCTAAAATTTTGTTCTGTTGCACTTTATCCATGCAGTGAAAGAATACCCCATCAAGGTTCCTCTTATACAGACCATTTTCCCACAAGACAAAGTTAGCAGCTTTCAACTTAACATTCCTCTTTTATTTTTGAGACAAGTGAGTAGGACACTCACCATAGGTAAGGAAATGAGAAATATTTGAATACCACTCATTCGCAGTGGTGACAAAGAAAACTATTGGCATGTCTTCAACTTCTATTTCTTTATGCCCTATTTCTTCTGATATATTATCAGTAATTAATTAGAAGAGACCCCTTCCCCACACAAGCTTTATTGGTTTGATAACCAGATCAAACTCCTAAATTTTAGCAATCTAATTGCCCCTTTTGGTTCCAAAATCCTACTGAGTTAGTATGGACTTGATTGTTGTATCAGAAACTAGAGCAATAGTGTGTGAGTTTAGGATGTAAAAATGGAAGTGCTTTACCACTTTTACCATAGCATAATCATGCTTCTCCATGTTTGAATACTTTAGCTCATGATCTTTAAGAGGATAATTCATGAAAGATATGGAAGATTCCACACCTTCTTTATTCTGTTGAACCAAAATGGCTAAAAGCATGTGTTCAAAAACATAGCTATACATCATGAAGTCTTTGGTGTAATCAAGACAAACCAAAATTGGGGCATGGGCAATAGCTTCCTTGATGTCTTGAAATTTTGACTTGCCTTCTTCCATCCAATTTAAAGTGGCTTTGCCTTTCATCATATTGACAATGTGGCGAGTCTTTTTTGCAAATTTAGGAATGAAATTTTGCAAAAAAATTACCTTTCCAAAGAAAGAGTGGACTACGGTCTTACTGGTAGGAAGAGCAAGCTCTTGAATAGATTTTACCCTTTTTGGGTCAATATTTATGCCTTCTCAGGATATAGTGTGTCTGAGAAGTCTACATTCTATAACCCCAAAAATAGATTTCTTGGGATTAAGAGAAATACCATTCTACCTACATCACTCTAGCACTTGTTTTAGATGATGAAAATGATTAGGATGATGTTTAGAAAATAATATCAATTCATTGAGGTATACCAAAATGAATTTTCCCATTTCATTTTTGAAAGCAAGATCCATCACTCTTTGGAAAGTGGTGCCAGCATTGATCAAGCCAAAAGGCATTCTGCGATATGCAAAATTACCTCAAGGTATTGTGAAAGCAGTCTTAAGTTGGTTTGCTTCACCAACTTCCACTTGATTATATCTTGAGAAACCATCTAACATTGATAACATCTCAGTGCCAGTCACTATCTACAGTAGCTGATCCATGATGGGCAAGGGATAGTTGTCCTTTAAAGATGACTGATTCAGATTTTTGAAATCAACACACTGGGAAATTTTTTCATTCTTCTTTCTCACAGGGACTATGTTCACAATCTAGATGGAATGATGGATTGGGAAAATAATTCTTGCATTCAGCATTTTTTGTATCTCAGACAAAATCGTGCCTAATATCCTGGGGTTGTACTACCTTTGTTCTTGCTTGTGAGGCAATGACCCAATCTTGAGAGGAATATTATGTTGGATTTTTTTAGGTCTGAGAGACTTCAGATCATCATAAGAGTATGCAAAAACATTAATTTAATGGTGAATCAGAGTGATAAATTTGAGTTTTTCATCAGGGGTACAATAATTCCCAATGTTGACTATTTTTAGATTGTCTTTTGTACTCAAATTGATTTGATCAAAATCCTTGGAGGATTTTGAATTCATTTGTTGTTCCTTAATAAACCTATCATGCTTGTCAAAAAAATTCTCAAGAAAAACTAATCCTTTGGGAATTTTATTCCCTTTGAGCTGAAGGAACTCTTCATCAGCTTTTGAATTTGTTTCTAGAGCTGATTCTCATGGTGGAGATTCACTACCTTCAAAATGAAGCTTTTCAAGGCTGTCCTTCTATTCTAGAAAAGTAATGATTTGGTTGTTTCCATTAAACACCTACCAATAGTTGGTATTATCAAGCACACTTGGTTGAAAGACTAGTTTGATAGTGTACCTATTTTCTTTGAAATCTTGGTGAGGGATCAAGAGAGTTACAAAGATGACTAATGAATCTGCTCAACTGTTGAACTCTCTGGGCACTAAAAAAATATTTAAAACATCAAAACTTTCAATTTAATTCTAAACTAGATTATGATAATGTCACAATCTCTCATTTTTGGTTTGATACATGTTCCTCACTTGATAAACCACTAGTTTAGTGTCTCCATTGGCATGAAGAATTTTAACACCTTTATCTTGAGCAGCTTTTAAACTGAGTAGCAGTGATTCATATTCAGTAGTATTGTTAGTGTTGTTGAACTACAACTTATATGTATAGGATAAAATATCTCCTTGAGGATATATTAAAACAACTTCAGCTCTAGAATCAGTAGAAGAATTATTGCCATCAAATTCTAGAATCTAGACATCATCAGAATTTGATCTTTTTTCAGATTTTCCTTTCAAGAAGGGAAGATCCCTTTTCATGTGTACTGCACCCTACCAATTTTTTTGATGTCTTATCTAAATTTTTTGGATTGTCACTTAGTAATATTTCATCTACTGAAATAGGAATGTCTTCAGTAGACAAAAATTAATTACCCATACCTGAAGACTCAAATAGAATTTGAACTTTAGGGGCTGACATTTGTGAGATAATATACTTTACCTCCTTAGAAAGTAGCTTTTTCATGATACCCTTGATATGGATCCTCACCTTAGATAGGTCCATGCTCAATTCTCTACCAACATCCTTGAAAAAAATTCTCCTAAGAAGGATGTCGTATGAGGCTGGGACATCAGCCACCAAAACTGTCATTTTGATTCTCTTATCTGGAAAAGCTACAAATGTAAATTGAGCATCTCTGATTTTTCTCAGCAAAGGTACTTATTTTTTTTCCATGGAGAAACATCTCCCAAAATTTTTAGTCAACGTGAGACCAAGAGATTCTGCCACCTTGGTAGGCATGACATTGTCAAATACACCTAAGTCTATAATGCAATTGTTTAGCTGATGACTGTTTATCAACAAGCAAACATAAAATAGTTATTTTTTCCTAGGGGTAGTTGGAGGATTAATTACAAGATTATTTTAGGTGGATGTGATCTTGGGGGGACTGGGAGTTACTTTTGAAATATCTTGTCTTATAGGGACAGTTTTATTTTTAACGCATTAAACTAACCTATCCAACTACTCAGGCTTGAATTGTGAGAATTCAAACTTAGACATTTGAATTTTGGTCTTCTTAACATGGTCAATTATATCAAATAACTAAAATAAATTAGAAATACGGAAAGTTAGTCCATTAATCTAATCTTTATTGGGTATAGGACTGGACTGTGAATTTGAAGTAGAAGGTGAAGGAATGTTTGGGGTACTTACTTTTTTAGTGATTACTGGGTCCTTTGATTAAAAAGGTAGAGTAGTCCCCTACTTAGCAATTGAAATTTCTAGTTGAGATCCTTCCCCTATTTTTCCCTTATTATCTTGGTGAACTAACTGGTTTCTGGGACCTGGTAAATACAACGTATGATCCATCAAATGCTTCTGACTTGCTTCTAGCTTCTTCCTGATAATTTAAGAAACCAATGTTGGAGTTGCTAGCTAATTCTTCTTCCCCTTCTTTGAAGAGATTAGCATCATTTTCTTAGTTCAACTCAGGTTGGAAAGAGAAATCAAATTCAGTTTCAAGATATCTAATTGCTAAGTTAGCTGGAGCCACTTCAATGGCAAGCTTCCCCTGTGGGGGAGAAAGGTGATTTGGTTGCCCTTGATTTCTAGTAGAATTTCCTTGATATGATTGATTAGGAAAATTCCTCCTTGGTATATCTCTATATGAAGGAGGAGTAGAAATCCCTTGTGCCATTTTTTTTGAGAGCTAGCAACTCATTTTCCAGCTTC
The DNA here is from genome assembly GCA_037957365.1 of Torreya grandis. NCBI lineage: Eukaryota > Viridiplantae > Streptophyta > Pinopsida > Cupressales > Taxaceae > Torreya > Torreya grandis. Next base: position 184,841 of record JARHVA010006317.1, read on the forward strand.
TGCACCATAGGATCAATGGTTCCTGAAGAAGAATATTTAGGAGATGAAGAAGATTTACTCTTGTTAATATCTCTTCTTATCTTTCCTACCAAGATAAGGTCATCTTCAACCTCAATGGCTGAATCTTGAGATATAGCAAGGTCTATGTGGCTAGCCTACCTCGACAAGCAACTCACTTCAGGAAGTTGAGAGTTTATGAAGAAGCATTTGAGATTTTTTGGTATTAGCTGAGCAATCATGGGAATTTTGTTCCTTAGCTTGTAAAATTATGTTATGAAGTCCCTCATAGGTTCATGAGGCTCCTTCTTCATCTATGTGAGATGAGCCAATAGGGCATGCACATCTTCTACAGGCTTGAACTTTGCTTCAAATTTGGCTTTGAGGGTGTTCCAATCAGTCACAATTTGATCCTACAGATGATAGAACCAGTCTGTAGCAGCACCTTATAATGTTTCTACAAATAGCCTAACTATTATGTTCTCATAATCCATGCCTATCATACCATAGGCTATGCAAAAGGCTACAATATGTTCATCAAGATGAACTCTCCCATTACCATAGAATTTGAGGAAATTCTTCCTTGAACTACAGGGTAGTTCATGTAAGGGTGGATTTAGATTCATAGGACCAAAGATATTACCCCAAGGGCCTTAGGCTCCCATGATATGACTATTGAAAGGAGGGATAACAAATCTTTGAGAGGTATGTATGGACAAATCTCTGTTATCAAAGGAAAAATAAGTTTTGCCTTGTATTGGTGACCTGATGTTGGTAGGAGGAAAACTCCTAGTTCGTTAGAGGTAAGGTTATGGATGAAAAGGATCAAAATTACTCAATTGCACCAACTCAAATACAAGGTCAAAAATACCTCAAGCTCTCTGGCTTTGCATATACTGTGAATCTACCAAAGTGTAAAATGGAAATGGAAAAAAACTAGAACTAGTTCAATTTGAAGCTTGAGGCTTCAAACTGCACAGAACTTCCCTAGCAAAGTTGCCAAAAAACTATTGGATGAATATTTTGTCACTAGCTAACTGATGGAAAAATAGATATATCAACCACAACACAAGGAGATTTATATAGTAAGATGTGCAATTTTACCACAGCAAATTGAGATAAATCTCTCCTCTCATCAAGGGGAGGTTCCCTGTAAACTCCTATAACTAATATAAGCTGAAAATATACTCAGGGGTGGGATAACACCATCCATCTCTCTTTTTTTATAAATGATGCTCACAAGGACAAGGAGAAATCTTGGGTAATTGCTGAAGGCATTTCTCTTCTTTCAAAAATGATGTTTAGAAAACTAGAGGAAGACTTTATGGTAGTAACTGTAACCACAAGAAACCCATGAAAGCACAATCTTTCATTGCTTCTCACACTGATCAAGATGTAGGAACACAGTATGATGAAGTGTAGCACAAAGTCCCCACCTCAACTACAATAGAGTGAAAGGTTAAAAAGGGTAATGGGAGCTCAAAGTCTCACCAACATCCTTTACAATGAAACATAAAACAAACAGACTGAAGACAATGATGGCAGCACAAAATCTCTTATAGTTGGCTTCAGGACACCTTCCAGATTACTTCCACTTATTCTAATTATTTGATTAAATGGACAAAACTATATTTAGGAAATATACCTAAGAATAATTTCCTATATAACACAAGCTATTTTAACACAAATTCTGAAAGGTCACTTACTTTCTTATTCAAATAAGAAAATATGATTGACAGTCTGTGCTCAAAGTCTCAAGAATGCCTTTCAATTTGGGCAGAGTTTTACTTCTAATAACAAAGAGATCTCCTCTCCAAAAAATGAGAGATTAAAATATATATCACTCAAAGAAAGACTTAACACTTTGTTTCATAAAATGGCCCATGGTGCATTCAATGCATTAAAAAGAGCAAATTCTATGAAGGAGCCATGCTAGAGCAGGATATCAGCCTGGATTCTAGCATTTTAATCATCTCAAATGTCTCCTCCAAATCATGGGATACCTAGTCCTCTTTATTATGCTTACATATCTATCCATTCACCTTTACTCAAAGGGGGAAAAATAGGCCACACCATTAAATTTTTTCACTCTCTGATGTCCATGTGGTGGACTGCTCCATCTACTAGAATAACTCTCCTACATATATTTTTGGATTCACTGTAACTTTCCCTCTTTCCTTGCTACACTTTGTCTCTTCTTGGTGATCTAAGCTCTCAAGCTATCTTGTCACTTTTTTCTGGCTCCTTCGGCTCTTTCTTTGGCTATTCACTGAATTTATTCACAAGTCTGCATCTTTGAAAATCAATGGATATTTCATTACCCTAAATTTGACGTCTGCAGGGACATCATTGGTCACTTAGTCACTTGAACCACTTTGAACCTTGAACATTTGAAATGCATTGGTTCAATGGTTTAATGGTTCAAATTGGTTCAATGGTCGGCAGTTCAATGTTTCTTGCAAAGGGCCACATTCACTTAGTCATTTTTATGAGTTCAATGTATTTGTTAAACCAATCGTTTGAACCATTTGCTTGGAATATTCTTTTGAAATCTTCCACTTTGAACATCTTTTAGAATCTTCCATCTAAACCTTTGAAACTCTTCGAAGCCTTTGGACTCAGTTGAACCTTTGAAGCACTTAACTCTTTTTGAACCTTTGAACTACTTTGAACCTTTCTAAGTTCAAAGGTTCAATGATTCAATGATTCATTCCAAATCTTTAAAGCTTGCTGATGGACCTTTTCGCTGAATCTCAGTGTTGAACCATCCTTAAAATGCCTAAGTGTTCAAAGAAAGATGTGTTTCTTTGTGAAATCCCGTTGGTTGAACCTATTGAACCTACTAAACCTGTGAGTTCCTTAGCTGAAAATGCTTGAATAATTGAAGAACTTGGCTGCTCAAAACATTTTTTGAAAAAAGAAGAGATCATTTTGGCCTGCAGGACCAAAATAGTTGATATGTTGCCCACAAAAACAAGTGACATATTTTGGGAACAACACAACCCTATATTTATCTTTAAGATCCTTTGGGGTTTTTTGAATTCAAATGGCTATTCACTATGACTTTTATTTGATTCCCTTGTGCACGTCTCATTTTGCTTGTTTAACTTTAAATGCTTGTAACTTGAGATAAATAACTCATCAAGTCATGAAATTTGTAGAGAATGTTCAAGGCATGAATAACCTCATGTCTACATATTTTTTTAGCTCTGAGAGGCCTCCAAAGTGAACTTATGAAGTGGGCAACCAGACTAACCTATCCATTTTTTCATGATGTTTGATGACGGCCTGGTTCATCTTCTTCACTTGCTCAAGTCATTTGATCATTTGATCATTTGGTCAATTAAGAAATGTGATCATTTGATATATCTAGGTAGAATCTTTGTATGTGGCCCAAATATAGCCAACATCACCTAAAACCATTAATCATGGGGATGAATACAATTATATTAAAACTTTGATTTTTAGATTACATGGTCTGGCACATAAAAATGCATGGATTGTCTTGAATTATGATACATTTACTAAAGTGATTTAATTTATCCTTTCAAACCTAAGCTCATTTATTACTCTATTAAAGCATGATTAAAGTTTTGACTATATAGTGTATTTCAAATAGATGGAAGTTGGAGTTGAAGAACATAATAGTTTAATGGTTGAGATAAATTTGTGCCCTATTATGAGGAGCACTATGTGCATTGAAGATCCACTTTTCGGTTTTTACAAAGCCTATGGGAAAATGAGGGTATAATGAAACCCTAATGAAAATAAGTGCTCGATATGGACTGGCTAGATAAAAATTGAGCAACTTAGGTGTAGTAAGAGAAATAAAATTAGAATTATTGGCATTTTGGCACATATCTTCTTCTAAACTCTGAGACACCATTCTATAACTATCATTTGTTTTAATCAAGGCCATATGATCCTTGCTAAATTATTATCTTTAATTCAATTTTCTATATATATTTGTATCTATATTTAAGTGTATAAACGTATATAGATGTATATGTATTACCCTAAAGGATTCATGACAAGAGTTCATATTGTCATTATCTCTGTCTTTTAGGTAGATGTTGTGTATGACTGATTAAAGTTGGGTATTATTTATACATGGTTAAATTTCTTTGTTATTTTTCATTGATTAATTCAAACAAAATTTTAGGCATTTAGTTACGAATGTACTTGAATAATTTATGGGTCTTCAAAACCCTTAAATATTTAATAAACCCTCATAGGGTTGAATCCAAGGATGAAAGCTAGTGTTTTGGCTATAATTAAATGGGTAGGATTAAAGGAGGTTTTCCTAGTGTTTGGTAAAAAAATATTCATGATGTTGTTTGTGATGATTCTACCATATCTTTTGGTTGAAAGGTGTGTTTAATTTTGTTTATATAACTTTAGTTCTTCATGATAAGAAGGTTTAAGACTCTATTATATGTATAAGCTCTAGATGGAATCAATATGACTTTACATTATTCCTCTTGACATAATGTTTTTAATCTAAGATTATTATTGGTATCAAATATCCAAATTATCTATCGATAATTTTGCTTAAAACTGAATTGTATTCTTTTATGATGAGAAATTTGGCAAATATTTTAAATTTATTAACCTTACCTGAAAGTTGTATACTTATCCACCTTGTTGAGTTTGATAATTTATGATTTGAGAAAATATTCTTTTTTGCATAACTATTTTAATTTTTTTTACCTTATCAGTTTGTTAATAAAAATCCAAATGGTAATTTGCATAGTTTGTTAAGTACAACTGAGATTTCTTTATAAATATTTCTATTATTTATATGAGCTAATAAAAGGTAAAAGTCCTTATTTGGATTTTATCATGCCTTTACTAAGTAGCTCCAAAAATGTGAATATTTCATTGATAAGGTTGTAACAATTTTAGATTTATGATGTCCTTGAATAGTTGATAAAATTTGCATTTCTCACTTCCTTGGTTTACTCATGTTCTACAATTGATTTCTATGCAAAAGGAAAACACAAAGTATAGTGAGATAATGGGTATCATGTTACATATTATTTAATATGGATACATGGGACAAACTTATTTGGATCTAATCTTCATGATTTGTTACTTTTAGATAGGTGTTGTAGATTTTAGAAGAAAATACAAATTCCAATTTTATTCACATAGCTCTGCTTGTTTTTTTGTGTTAGAATAGGGTGAAAGTAGTCCCAAGACATGAAATATAAACTTATTATATGAAATAAGTCATTATTATGGTTTTAATTTGATTATAAACTACCCTTAATACAAGTATTGAAATGTATAATTGATAGACAGGTTCTTACTATTGTCAATAAAATTAAGGGGCACTAATCCCTGCCTCTTAGTCTTCATTTAAAGGAAATGCTACTAAATAGGGTTACCTAACTCTTTATCACTTCCTAAAAGTAATAAAATATGGATTTATCAAACATTTTTAGATTCCTATTTTTAATGGAACTACTCCATTTTTTTATAATCTACCTTTTGAAACTTAGAAAATTGGTTATTCCACTCTAGTGAATTGAATTTGGTTGCACATGAAAATCAATCCAAAGTTTATTTATAACATAAAATTATTATTCATATGTTTATCTAACCTTATATTTTAATGTATCCAACTATAAGTATCTTTTATGCAAGATATATTGTATATATAGATGATTAGTGAGTTGGAATAATGACAACAATAAGCTCTTGACATTATTTTTTGCATTAAGAGTATAGTATTTTCATAGGGGAAGTAGAGTCTGAAGTTGTTAGAGTAGCTAGAAAGGTTTCATGGTGTTATGAAAGGAATATTATGATATTTTAATCTTTCTTAGCATTTTTTGTTAGTTTCCTTACAATCAGGAATTTAATTGACTCAACATCCATTTTTTTAGGGAAATAGCACAAGGTATTAAAGTTATGTGACTAATATGAAAACTTGTCTCAGATTGGCATTGAGTAAAGTAAAATTGTCTTGTTATAACTTGTAGTATGAGTTATGAACCCTTGGATTGTCATTTATATTAATATGATTTAGTAATGCAGAAATTGGTCAATATTGAACTATAATATATTGAAGATTTAAAAATGAGTAAAAGAAAATATATTTTTATTAAACAATATTCACTTGATGATTACTCTCTTTATGGAAGAATATAAATTGATATTTTAAACTTGTAGATGTATAATTTGAATATTAGTTAAAGATAGTTTTGGCTTCTCATGCTTATTTTAGATAATTTTTTTCCCTTTACACATAAGTGGGCGACTTCCATGGTTAAGGGAAAGGAATTTCAATTATGTTATGCTCAATAAATATAAATAGTATTGCATATTTTTGGACCCCAAATTGTGGTTGTCTTTTTTTAGTGGCATAGAACAAGCATGGCATGAAAAGGGCATGACATGAAAGAGATATAGGTGTAGAAGACCATTACGTAAGAGACCACGGTGCAATAAGACCCAATCAAAGGGGAGGCATAATAAATAGAGAAACTAATAGTGAAGGGCTCAGAATATTAGAGAAAGACATTAGGAGTGTGAAGGAAGTGGTAAATGGTTAAGGAGTGATTCTCAAGGATAGAACAAAATTCAATCATGCATGAGTTTAGTACTAACCTGCATGAATATATACACTTGGAAACAAGGATACAACATAAAAAAAGAATATAGGGGTGGGCCTAAGTTCTTAGGAAAATAATGTAGATGGTTCCTATGACTCTCATTCTGTAGACACCAAAATAGTGTCACCCCCACTTGTCCCTTCCTAACTTTAACATGCCTAACCTATACTTTATTAATTTAAAATACTTATTTTAAATTAATCATCCCCCCTAGACACCTTACCTTGGATTCCTAGCTCTTAGACCATTTATCACCCTATGACTAATCATAATTACCTAAGACCTATTTTAACTCCCCACTAATTCTCATGCCTATTAAACCTGCCTTTAGACCGTTCAGCAACGACAACCAAACTTGGCAGATGGAGGAATGGGTAAAAGGCTAAAAATAGCCTTTTTACCCATTCTCTAGCCACTGACGTCAATCAACAGTCGACCGATGCCGGCAGTATTGCCGACGTCAGTTGCTTAAAACTAAATTCTAACCTCGGCTGCAGCCCGAATCTGAATTATCTTGTGGCCTGAATGCGAATTCTCTTGCTCTCGGGATCCAAATTCTCTTGCCCCTTAACTCCTTACATATCAAAGGTAGGCTTTAGGATGAGGCATCATCATTATATCATCACTCTCCAAGCTAAGAAACTCTGTAGAATTCACTCCACACCAGGTTGAAATGTTGCATGACATCTCTTACATCAGCCATAATGGGAACAAATCTTCTACACTTTTGGTTCTCCACCAAGAGCTCAGTATTATTCTAGTTTATATTTCAGTATTTTTAAAATGCATTGGTGATTATTCCATTGAATATTCTTGAGTACTATTGATAGACAACCCAACTTTCTTCTCGGAGAGGCTGAAAATCCTTCCTCTCATTCTTATTCTCTTTCCACCCCTGTCCTCTACCTTAGCCATTTCCCAGACCATATTCACTATCCTGCAATCCTCCACAAACCATTAAACTCCCACAGACCTCCCAGACTCCTCTTTTGACCAAAGACACCAACCAAAAAACTCGTCCAAATCCCATTGCCCCTATCGACATCGACAGCATAACCGACATCGGCAACTTTACCAACTGACACCGGTAGGACTACCGACATCGGTGACTATGGAAGACTAATTATAGGATTCAGGTACACATTATCTATTTCTCCTTTGTTAAGTCTTTCATTATTTCTTTCCATTAAGACATTCTTTTTATCAACTAGTGGACTGTCATCCCTCCAGGAAGTCTTTGCACTTCTGGGACCGAGCATATAGCTTAGCAATCCACCATATCTGTCTCTAACATTTTTCTTTATTAATTTTTCTTCTTATCTATTGGTGTCATCCTCCATAGCCAAAGAGGAGCTCCTTCAATGTCTGGATAACGGTGCACAACTTAATCTGGGTACGTACAAACCCCTGACCATTAACCCTTAGTTTCTTATTTCTTCTGAATGTGAAAAGCAAAAAAAAATGAGTTAGAAACATTCTAGCATGCCTGGTGGGACCCTGGAGTTTTCCTTGGGTTCATTTATTTTTCTTCTAAAGGAAAACTTTCATATAGGTGCATTAGGAAATTTTCTCTCCTTGTATCCTTCTTCTATCTCCTTATTTTGAAAAGACACCATTAGCACAAGTTAAAAATAACTTCTTCTTCTTGTCACTTCTTTGCTGCATCTTAGAGTAGTGAAATTCATGCTCTTAACCTTTTCCTAATTGTTTGCATCTGAACAAAAACATTTCAATTTGGGCTAAAGTCTATTGCATTTCATTCTTGCTTGAATGCATATTTAGCCTTCTCATCTAGTAATTAAAAATGCATTATGAATAAATCATAGTGCACATATGTTACACAACCTGACCACATTCACAAAATCAAACATCTAAACATACCTGAGACAAGGCCCGACTAGGATTTCATCACCTAGCAGATACCTTACCCTTCCTGGCAATCCTACTTGGACTTCACTACCAAGGGGAGAACCCACTCTGTTCTCTGGCAGAGTATAAACTATAGGGGAAGTATATATTGGCTAAGTGACCCAGCTTGACTATGGGCTCGTGAAGTGAGGGGAACAAGCCCCTATCACCAAGCCACATACGAAACCTAACACAGACTTTTGAGCACCAAAACATAACTCGAAACCAACCGTAGACTGCCTCTTTTAGACCTGTTCTAAAAGCCCAACTTCCCAAACATATTCTTCTAAGGCATAAGCCACCACGACTCTAAAATTTATTCTTAGGAATTAACGTTTAGTGGTTGCTTGCTATCATCTATTTTTCTATTTGTATCTAATTTTTTGAGCTGGTGAGGTTGCATTCTGAGATCTAAAAATAACTTAGACTTTCTTCTTTCTTCCAAAAACTTTTAGTTTTTTGAGTTTTTGGAAATACACAGTAATCGACATCAGTTTTTCCACCGATGTCGGCAACTATCTTCACCGACATCGGTTATCTGACCGACATCGGCAACTTACTTCACCGACATCAGTTTTTATACCGACGTCGATCACTGTCAAAAAAATTCTTCTCAAAAAACAAGCTAAAAACCTAACCTTTTTGCTGTTAAAAACAAATTCTAGTTTTCTGAGGCTGAAACATACAGTTTTTAGAACCTAAATCTATTTTACCCTGGATGGTTTTGACACATAATCAAACCAAAAATCTTGTTGACCACGCAAGGCAACAACCACTCCCGCCTTCACCTTCTATATCAAGTCCCCAAATGGAGTATAATTTAGAAACTAAACGTACTCCTATCCAACCAACCCCAACTCAACCCTCTATTGTTCTCGAAGGGGACCAAGACTTTGAAAGGTTCATTAACCTCAATGTTAAGGCTCTTCAGCACTATCTCGTGAGAAGTCAAATGTGAGATCCTTCAGGCAACCCAGTTTATGGGATGCCAACTTCCTTAGTTGAAACGGTAATCATATCAACAGCCTATGTAACCCAACCCATGGTCACCCAGGCCATTACCTCAACTAACAACCTGACCATGACCAATATTCAAAGTGTGGCCTTTCCTTTTTATTTTTGGACCTACCTCCATTGGGCTTTCTGTACCCCCTCAACCACAAACCATTCAACAAAGTCCTACGCCATTCCAGAACTTAATTGTCTCCATCCCACCTACTCTTGCACCTATAAATACAAGAGTGACTATTTATCCTTCAGCTAGTGTTGCCACCATCCAACCACCTTTGGCGACATCAAGTCAAGTTTTGCCCTCTAGCTTCATGACACAACCACCCTTGACTTCAACATCAATCTCTATGACTAGTTACCAATATGTTGTGTCTATACACGCGCAACCAACTATGTCATACACTCCACCTAACACCTTCCAAATGCCTTACAACCTAGGGGGCACCCCACCTACAAATCCATCAAACGATCTAATCAAGATGTTGATGGATAAGGTGTCTAATCTTGAGGCATCCATTTTGGGTTCAAGAAATGTTCTCTCATATGAACAAATCTGTAATGAACCTATTCATCCTTCAGTCCCAATCCAACCATATCCTAGTCAGTGGGAACTTCCCAAGTTTACTTGCTTTCAGAGTAAAAATGACCCACAGCAACATCTATGAGTGTTTAGACACGCTTGTTACCTTATAACACATGATGATGCATTATTACTATGCACATTTCCCATGTCACTTTCTGGTGTTGCCCTCGATTGGTATAGTTTTATTACCAGTCACTCTCTATTTACCTTCACTCAACTAGCTCAACTATTTCTTGACCACTTCTCAATCAACATCACTAAAATGGTCTCCATCACGGACCTATATTCTATCAGACAATTCGATGATGAATCAATAGCTGATTTCATTGCCTATTGGAGAGGCTTAATCAACCAACTCTCCTTTTCATCACCTCAACCTAAGCTCATTGAGCTCTTTTCACAAGCATGTGCTAAACACATCTCATCTACTTTGTGGGTCCAAACATTCCACACATTTAATGAAGCTTTCACCATGGCTAGGAAGCTTGAACTTCATGTTGTCAAAGAAGATAAAGTCAAACTGTGTAGTAAAAATAACAATGCAAAATCCAAGGATCCTTCTTCCAAACCATCTTCTTCTTCCCACTCTGAGTCCAAAGGAATGGCAAATGTTGTGGTCGTTAGACCATCATCTTCAACAACAACCAACCAACCTCAACCTTCAACATCAGAATACATCACATGACAATTCCAACAATGATATGTATAGCGTCAATATACTCCAATAAGAGAATCATATGCATCCGTGTTGGATAAACTAGTCAAACAGGGAGTCCTCAACCTCCCCCAAATTTGACCACCACCTCAATTTGATCCCTCGCATGCCATCCCTGCATGGTATAGGGAGAATGACTTCTGTAATTATCACCGTGTCAAAGGCCATGACACAGACAATTGTAAAACCCTCAAGAATGTCATTCAGGACATGTTAGATAAAGGTGATCTTGTCTTGGATAACCTAAACGTGCCACCTAACCAAAACATAGACATCTTTAGACAACCTTTCCCTAACCATCCCCCTAGTCAAAATAACATTCAGACCACAGCTGAAGACCCCCAAGAATGTAATATACACACGGTCGATATGGTTTCGCCTTTCATCCCTAACCAACCTCTTCCACAAATTGAAGAGGTTAGTCAACCTATCCCTCCACCATAGGAAGAAGAGCCTTCTTCTCCTAATAGCCCTCCATCTACCCCTCTTATATTGGAGGATGCTTTAACCATACCAATGCCACTATCCCCACCTTCATCCTTCCTACTACCAATGGAGTACCATACCTTTCCTGCTCTTCAACCACAAATAGAAGGTACAATCATCCCTACCCTCTATCCTCTTGAGGAGTCACATTCTCCAATTCCTTCTCCATCGAGAGAAGAACTTGTCTCTTCACCTACTTCAACTGAAGAGTATCCAGTAATGGCTCTCTCTCACCTTTGGCCTGAGATTGCCACATCTAACACATTTCCACTCTCACAACCACCCAAATCTTCTAAAAAACCAATTATAAAGCCTAGCACAATAGCTTCTAAACCATTCTCTCGACTGACTGAAAACTTAGGATTTCTCCATTCAAGGAACTTAAAACATGAGGCATTGTGGGAGTGACTTAAAGCTCCTTATCTTACACATCCCACTTCATCTAGTACTAATGACCCTCCTTTGACAAAATCTCCCAAAGTTTCCAATGAGGACTAGGGTTCTACTTCCAAATCTTCAGAAGCTCAACCATTTACATCTGAACCTAAACCCTCACAAACATCCACAATACCAACACCGGTTAAATCCCTCAGTGTTCACCCCATATCTAACCTCACTCACCCAAAATTGAAGGTAGATTTGAATCTCTCTCCCCATAATAGTAGTCCTCACACCGTATTAAATAAGGCTACTAAACCACATCAGAGAACTCCTCCTCCACCATCACCATTGCCCTCTATTTTGGGCCCTCGTCTTTCTACCTTAATAAGAGTGCTCTCTAATCCAACACCTAACAAAAATAAGTTGCCTCTATTACTCCCTTTACCTACCAAAAACATACCTCCTCTAAAAAATTTAACACCCCTCACAAAGAAAGTGTCGTCTACACAAGTGGCCACACCACCAACCCAAAAGGTGGTACAAAAATCTCCCTCAATAACTCCAAAACAAAAGTCATAAATACCTAGTGCATTAACAAGCACGGACCCATTAGTGGGTTCATATGCTTTGATACTACATAGAATTTTACAAATTTCTAGCATCACTCTCCCACCTATTAAACCATTTCAACCTCTCGGACCAAAACCGTCTTGGTTTGACGACACTAAAATCTACCTATATCATCGCTCACCTGGGCATGACACTAAAAATTGTTGTGCCCTTAAGGTTGTCATTTGACATTACTTAAAAAAGGACACACCTCACATTGAGGTTTCTTCTGACCACTTTTTTGACAAATCACCAACATCATCTCATGCCTCTCAAACCTCTTCACCTAAATCAGGGTCCCCATACAAGACTATGGTCCCTCTACCACCTTCCACTCCTTTATTCAAAATCAACACAATTAATGTGGCCACTAGGCCCCAAACTGTGAAGGTTAAAGGAAAAGACTAGACTTTTACACCTTTGACATATCCATTATTCATCAAGACCTCTCAACCAACACAACCCAAGATTTCTATTTTGGGCACATCCCAATCAGCATCTTCCAATCCAATTCATAACTCCATGGTGAAACAACTTCACCAAACCCCTGTGAAGATGACTTTATATGACCTCATTCAAAGCTCTCCACAACATCATCAAGCTTTAATCAAAGCTTTACAAATAGTGGAGGTCCAACCTGAAGACCCCCAACCACTGGTTGCTTTAGTCAAATCATTACCAACCATTGCCTCCATCACCGTCCCTAATTCTAAGATTCCAAACTCTAACCTGGAAGATCAGGATCTCACCCTCTTAAACTAAGCCTACCAGGGAAAAGCTTTGCAAGATTCATCCTCACGTCACACTCCTTGACAAAGAGGAGCTTCATCATCTTCTCTCCATCTCATTTATCCAACCCACTGATTATCTGTAATGGGTATCAAACATTGTCCCTGTCATAAAGTGACTGGGGGAATTTGACTCTATACTAACTATCACGACCTCAACCAAACATCAACCAACCAAGCATCGACCAAACATCAACCAACCAAGCATCGATCAACACATGACCAATATGGAAAGAAGCAAAAGGGGCAAGTTTGCTCCTAATTAGCTCAAACCTTACATAATAACGCATGGATCAGGCACTTATCATTTGTCTTCTCTTGAAGGCCAACCAGAACTTGAGCTTCCTAATGCCTTACATCTATGACCATTCTACTGTTAATTAAGTAATCATTCACTTAATGTTTAATTTGAGCTCATCCCTTGAGTAATCCCTGTCATCGTCATTCCCATTCCATTCAACCCTTTTTCCTACAAATATTAGTTAATCCCTTTTGCATTAATACTTTGTCCTACTAAAAGGGAAACCCTTAAACCTCTATAGGCTAGTCCATGACTAAAACTTCAGTCCATAAAACATATAAAACTGGGATGCTTATTCAAAAGTCATAAAACTATAAATGTTTTTTGCTCCCTTGAAGGACAGCTGCATAATTGTTGTAATTCATAGACTGCTCCCTTGAAGGACAGTTTTCAAAAACATTCAACCATACAAAGCAAAATATGGACCACTCCCTCGAAGGATGGCTATACCCAAATTTTGCTACAAATAGCACTCTCTTAGAAGCTTTCTGCATCGATCAGCTTCACATATGACCACAAAACAAAACAACATCCCCACGTAGACTTCCTGCATCGATCAGTCTACCAAAATATATATATATATATATATATATATATATATATATATTAAGTCATGGACTTGCCTATAGTCATTCTCAGGGTCACCTATAAAATGGGCAAAGTTATCCTTGCTAAAAAGGGTTACGCTCTCCCCACATCTCACATAATCAAACCTATTACCCCAACATACCCAAGAGATTTTGAGCTCACTTAATGTCAAGTGATTCGAGTACTTCTCTAACACAAACAATGGTCAATGATGTAATGCATGAATGGGGTTTTTGTTTGCAATAACCCTATCTATGCTATCATTATGGTTTCTTATCAATGAAAGAGCAAAACATCTTTCACTTCTTACATACCTTTGTCACATCTAACCAAATCATTTTCTAAACCAAACCAAACCAAACATTTTTCAAACCACTAACATGACATCATGATATCATAACCCATTCACACTAGTCTCTATGGAAAACAATACACATGGAAACTAACAACCAAACACAATTTATGTCAAGCATACACCATCACCAATATGGAAACTTGTTGAAGCATAAATAAACTCATTTCATTTTTAGAATACATCCATCACCAATATGGAATATTGCTAGGGATGAAAAACCATATAACCTATGTTACAGAGTACACCATTACATAATATGGAAAAGGCTGTAACATCATCATACACTCATCATTTCAAGCATATACCATCAGACATATGGGAAGTGCTAAACCATTAACATGACCAAACAAATTATCAACCTCTTTGACTCTATCTTCCCTTTTTGGGAGAACTACATTGGCCTGAGGCCCTTGAAATAGAGGCTATGTAGGCAGCACTCAATTGACACAGAGTCTTCTAGGGTTAGCTCAGCCATTTGCCCATTTGTCTCCCTAATGACGTCAGCCATTCATTTGTTCACCTACCTGATGGACAAACTATTTCACCTTTAACCATGACTTAACCTAGTCAAAACTCAGTCCATAACCTTGACTCCCTCCCTTTTGGGGAGAACTACATTGGCCTGAGGCCCTTGAAATAGGGGCTATATAGGCAACACTCAGTTGACACGGAGTCTTATGGGGTTAGCTTGGCCATTTGCCCGTTCATCTCCCTAGTGATGTTGGCCATTCATTTGTTCACCTACCTGATGGACAAACCATTTCACCTTTAACCATGACTTAACCTAGTCAAACCCAATCCATAATCAACTCTCTTCTTCCCTTTTGGGAGAACTACATTAGCCTGAGGCCCTTCAAATAGTGGCTATGTAGGTAGCACTCAGTTGACATGGGGTCTTCTGAGGTTAGCTCCACCATTCCTTCATCCGTCCATCTAATGGACAAACTATCTATACCAACCCAAAATCATGACCAAGCAATCAGCCCTGACACTGAATGAGTTACCTAAACTTCTTATGGGGTACATTGGAGATCGCATGCATCTCCCCATCCACAACAAACTACACTTGAGATGACTTATATCTCAACCTAACTCGACCAATGACCTTGGAGATTACGACTATCTCCTCAGACCACGACCACTTTTGAGACAACTTTGCCTTGGTTGTTTTGATTGCATATATGCTACCTCATGAATAGTTAGCAAATTATATGCAACCCACATTATGACCCTTGCACGTATTGTCAGATCATGCTCCAGTTGATCCTCAATATTTATGACATTTTTGTGTTTTCCAGGAGCACTTCCTGAGCCCGCGATACTTGGAACACGATGACCATTGGAGCTACAACTTGGATCGAATAACCCAATCAGCTACAACTAAAATCTAGGGCCTAGTTACTTCGATTTTATCACTCCTCAACCTTGCCTATGAAAATTTGACCTATCTATCATGTGAAGTGGTATACGTGCAATCCTAACTATTATAGCGTTCACACTCCAACTTCACCATACCCATCCACTGCCTATCAAATCGGCACCCGATATCAGGTCACCTTCCCTCGACTCCCACTTTGAGGGGGAATACCTCATCCCATACTTGGGGAAACCTACACCTCATCCCATACCTGGGGCAACTTACTCCTATTTTTGTCTTGGAGTTCATCAAAACAACCAACAAGACAAAAAGGGGCAAACGTAGACACCAAAATAGTGTCACCCCCCCATTGGTCCCTTCCTAACTTTAACATGCCTAACCTATACTTTATTAATTTAAAATACTTATTCTAAATTAATCATCCGCCCTAGACACCTCACCTTGGATTCCTAGCTCTTAGACCATTTATCACCCTATGACTAATCATAATTACCTAAGACCTATTTTAACTCCCCCACTAATTCTCGTGCCTATTAAACCTGCCTTTAGATCTTTCAGCAATGACAACCAAACTTGGCAGATGGAGGAATAGGCAAAAGGCTAAAAAAATCCTTTTTACCCATTCTCTAGCTGTTGACGTCAGTCAACAGTCGACTGACACCAGTGGTATTGCCGACGTTGGTTGCTTCAAACTAAATTCTAACCTCGGCTGCAGCCCGAATCTAAATTCTCTTGCAGCCTGAATGCAAATTCTCTTACTCTCAGGATCTAAATTCTCTTGCCCCTCGACTCCTTGCATATCAAAGGTAGGATTTAGGATGAGGCATCAGCATTCTATCATCACTCTCTAGGCTAAGAAACTCTACATAATTCACTCCACACCAGGTTGAAACATTGCATGAGGTCTCCTACATCAGCCATAACGGGAACAAGTCTTCTACACTTTTGGTTCTCCACCAAGAGCTCAGTATTATTCTAGTTTATATTTTAGTATTTTTAGAATACATTGGTGATTAGTCCATTGAATATTCTTGAGTACTATTAATAGACAACCCGACTTTCTTCTCGGAGAGGCTGAAAAGCCTTCCTCTCATTCTTATTCTCTTTCCACCCCTGTCCTCTACCTTAGCCCTTTCCCAAACCATATTCACTGTCCTATAATCCTCCACAAACCATTAAACTCCCACAAACCTCCCAGACTCCTCTGTCGACCAAAGACACCAACCAGAAAACTTGTCTAAAGCCCATTTCCCCTACCGACGTCGGCAGCATAACTGACGTTGGCAACTTTACCAACCGACGCTGGCAGGACTATCGACATCGGTGACTATGGAAGATTGATTACAAGATTTAGGTACGCATTATCTATTTCTATTTATTTAAGTCTTTCATTATTTCTTTCCATTATGACATTCTTTTTATCAACTAGTGGATTGTCATCCCTCTAGGAAGTCTTTACACTTTTGGGACCGAGCATATCACTTGGCAGTCCACCATATCTGTCTCTAACATTTTTCTTTGTTAAGTTTTCTTCTTATCTACAAGTGTCATCCTCCACAGCCAAAGAGGAGCTCCTTCAATGTCTGGATAATGATGCGCAACTTAATCTGAGTACGTACAAACCCCTGACCATAAACCCTTAGTTTCTTATTTCTTCTGAATGTGAAAAGCAAAAAAAAAATGAGTTAGAAACACATTCCATTGGAGATCACTGCCTAGTCACTATAAGTGTCGTAACTATTTTAACAACCTGGTTGGGGAGAACCAAGTATAAATACCCTCGTTTAGAGCTTTGTAGTGCTATCGATCATTGTTGTATAATGATTGATTATTTTTTAATGGCATTCTATCGATGTAATCATGGATATCATTATAATCTTGTTTTGTACTCTAATATATAGCTTATTTGTATAATTGAGTTGCACTATACATTCATTATGTAACTTGTGGATCTGTTATGGATATGATGAATAGAATTTATATTATTTGAACATGATCAATGTGGAATATGGATATATTGGTAATGGTTATTTTAATCATGTTTGTGTAATTAATTGAACTTAAGACCACATATGTGTATTTCTTTTTTTGGTTAGTCATTGAATAAGTTATATGTTTGAGCACCTAAGTATTAAAAGTACACTTCCATGCAAAAAAAATCATGGTAACTGGTTTCTTTCTATGTGATTTAAGTGATCATGCAATAACTCTAAGTCTTACACGAAATGCCAGCATGCTAGCTTGTTGGGTTTTAGTCACTTCAGCATGTGCCTAAGGAGAGGTCTAAATAGGAAATTAACCCAACATTTTGGTTTCATTTATAGGACCCATAGCACTTATTGTGTAATGATGGAAAATTCTCAAGTGATTATCTCTTAAAACCATTTAATGATGGCTTACCAGTGTCAAAAATAACTTTATATTTCCACTTCTTGAAATAGGAGTTTATTTGCATGCATGGGTTGAACAAAATTTTTGTAGTTCCTTATATGAAACATTCTTTATGGAATTTCATGTTCATTTACATTCTTGGATCATAGCTTATACTTAAGATAAGTCAAGAAATAATAGACAGAAGACATCATGGATAATAGAGCATCAAACAGCTTTAGCACACTTAGGAGTGTTATGGATGTAAGTTATTGATGTTTGGTAGAGAGGGGTGTTAAATAGTACATCTTGGAATACACCATCATAACTTATTCTTGTATATAATAACATAACTTATAGTTTTTTATAGAACCATGTGGTTAGTATTTCAAGCATTTCCCACTAGAGATGAAGAAGTTGTTTATTGACTCTGGATTTGAATTTTTCTCCATGGAAGGCTAAACTTTCCCTTGCATGAGAAGCACAGTTGGTAGGGGAATGTAGGGGTATTTATGAAGGATTGTTGGTTTAGAATGGTAAAAAGTTAGTGGTAATTATAGAGGTGCAAAAATGATGAATCTCGATGAAGGATTATAGGTGGACGCGATATAAGAAGTGGATGGGAGGACTCAAGAAGTGTTGTTAAGATCTGTAAGGAACTAGAAGAGCACAAATACTCTCAAAATTTTGAACTAAAACCAACACCATATCTAGTGTCTATGGGATAAATAAGTCAGGCAATAGAGACTGAGGAACCCAATTGAGCCAACCCAATTCCCCAACCATAGTGTGAGCTTAAGATTTTGAGCTAGATGAATTAATTATACACAACTTGGATACAGATAGCATAGAATCAAAAACTAACCTTGTAAGAGAACCTTTAGTTTAGAAAGTGTTAGACACTAGTATATTGACTCTCTCTTTTCCTTTATAAGATGCATTCTTGACCCAACTTGGTATGCCTAGTGGACCCAACATAAGTAGTGGGAAAAGTATTGGCTCGAATATGGTGAATCAACTTGCCTTAATGCCCAACATCTCATGTGTTTCTCCTACAATTGGAGGTGTGGGACGTGGATTAGGTGGTGGTTTATCTGGTGGAATAGGAGGAAAAATAGGAGGAAGTGGTGGGATTCCCCCAAGGAATAAAAGGACTTAGAAGTTCTCAACAGCCACTATTATAAACACCTCAACCACCCACCATGTATTATGAAATAATGCTTCATTTTATAGATTATCTAGGTGTGGAGAATGTCATTAAACATGTTCACAAGTGTGAACTTATTTTGAGAGAGAGACATAACCTCTTATGATAGAAAATCAACATAATTTACAACCACACTCCTAGAGTGAGCACATAAATGGTATAAGAAATATGATCTACAACAAGTAGTAGTTGGTTATGACCAGCTTAAGGTAGAATTCCTCCAAGAATTTGATATTCTAGAGTTTGAGCAACAAATTATTGTTGCACTAAAGGATAAAAAACAAGATCTAACTGAGAGTGTGCATAAGTATGATGCATGGTTCAAGACACTCATGTTTAAGATTTCATTTGAGATTAATGTCGCTCAGCATGCTCAGTGGTTCATGGGAGGTTTGTTTCTCCCCTTTAGATGAACATTGTCTCAAATAACCTTTACCATCCCATGCAAGGCTTTGGAAGTTACCCTCTGTGCCAAAGCTATTAGAAGCATTGATATGGGAATTAGCCCTTTTTTGGAGTCTCAAATATCTAAAATGGAATCCCAATTAGAAAATATAACTACACACAGTGATCATGACACTTGTAGTGGCCTATGGTGTATCGATTATGAGTCTGAGGGCCATAACAAAAATAATTATCCTTATAAATATATAGTGTTTTACTAAAGTAGTCATGTGAGATTTTCTAAGATGAACATGATGTTTGAGATTGTACTTTATTTAAATGGGACACACAATCTAAAGTGTCCACTTACTATAAGATATGTAATTCATATACCCATGACACTAATGATTGTCATCTCATCAATGATATTCATGAGGCGCATGTGCATGGTACACATCAGGCTTCTATTTCAAATAATCAAGATAATGGTGGTTATCATGGGCAAGATTGAGGTTGAGGATGAGGAGGTGGAAATTTTCCACCATGGACGTGCTACAAATGTGGTTTTCTAAATCACTACCAGTGAGACTACTTGGTCTATCCAACATGTGTTTTTTTTAAAATGAGTAGAATTTGGAGGAATGTCCAAATTTATACATGGCCATCACAAAAGAGAGGAATGAGAAGGGTGTCATTATGATATGCATTAAGAATCCACATTATCAACAGCACCCTATCACTTCAATAGCCCAATAAGTTAATATTACAACAAATAATGGTGGACATCCCTAGTTTACATCCACTCCACCTATTGAAAAGGTACAGTGCAAAGAGACTTGTGCAACTAGGTATCTTGATGCTAAAAAATAGAAAGAAATACTCCAAGATACTATGAATTTTTTAATGGAATTATAAGGTGAGATCCAATTTCTTAAATACCATGATGTTGCTCGACATGATGATATGCAGAAGGCCACATATCCTCAAGATGCAGTGTGGGATGACTTTCAAGAACTTTTCAAGTACTTATTGGGTGAGGATATTAAACCCCTATTACATAAATGGATTAAGAAATAGATTTCAAATCCTACTAAATATCATCAACTAAACCATGCTCAATGATAATATACTCCCATTCATCTTAGCCTGCAAGAGGACAAAAAAATATTGGTGAACATTACCATTGATGGATGGGTGATTCAAGACATTCTAGTCAACACCGATATCGACTTCAATATCTTTTCAAAGGATGTATGGAAAAATATGGCTAGCCTAACCTTATAACCTTCACTTCATGTTTTGTTCATGACCAACTAGACCCATGCTTTTCCCTTTGGTGTTCTTAAAAATGCCACTATGGAATCCTCAAGGTTCCTTTCAAATCTGACTTTAAAGTTATAGAATTGGTAGATGTTGATGACTTCCTAGCCATATTGGGTCATCCTTGGTGTTATGATAACAATGTCAATTTAAGCTTCAATAAGAGATATATCAACTTTGAAAGTATTGATCAAGGTGTCATCATCCTATTGGACCAAACATATGGAGCCCCATATGTTGAACCTATTAACATTGATGAGGATATTAATCACATATACAACATCATATCTTGAGGTAGTGAACATCATGATCCCAACCCTGATGATATCCTATGATGAATGGATGCATAGTCCCTATTTTATACTATGATTAATGCCTATGATTAGTGGGCATAAGGTGACTAAAACCTTATTGGGAGAGTGTGTGGTTCCATTGGTAGTCATGAAGACACTTGGTGTAAGTATCACAAGTGTCATCAATTTATTCATCTTGTCACTGGGCAAGTCATGCATGGACCAATTGTGTCTATGTCATTTGAAAGGATAGATGAATATTTGTTGTTCCATGAGTAAATGGAAGTCTATGAATTCATCTAGTGACTAGAGGCCTTCTATGAATCTAATGTTGATTATGTGTGATCACTTTTTCACATTCTTGATGGAATAATAGCAAGGTGGTAGTGAACTCATCATGAGTGTCTTCTTTATTGGTATTATATACATTTTACCTTATATCATCGATTTCATCATGACAACCAGATATAAGGCACTATCATCTGTAGTGGTATTTAAGCACTGGAACCTCACCTAGAGGCATGTGAGTCAATGTGGTGTGTTGATGAAACATTCTTACTAGAATACCTATGGGTCCATGCATTTTATGTCACTTAACACACTTGGGCCATAGGTTGTTATGTTCATGAGAAGTAAGATCTAAGTACCCTTTTTTGGCACCTACTTAAGGACAATATGGTTTTAGCATATCTTATTTGTCTCTAAGGATGGATTTGTACTTTACACTGCAAAAAATGTATCAAGTAGTCATCGGTGACCCCAATCCCTTTGAATACTAAATATGAAGCAAATATGATGTACCAAAAGAAGGATTGACCATTTTTAATGAGCCTATTAAGAAAACATCTTCTTCTACACTAGAACCTAAAATCAATCATGAACCCTGAGAATAAATTCAAAAAGGTAAGCAAAAGGTTGTGTTCCAAGTTGATGAAGGTATAGGATCTACTCCACCTAAACCATAGAGTAATCATTTAGATATACACACAGAGTATGGTGATAGAATATTATTGACATAATTCCATATACACAACACCCATACCTAGAACCACTATAAACCATACATCAAAACATTAGCATGGAGGACACACCAAAGATGGCTACTATGAGAAATTACTAGTCTGATAATGAAATCTCCAAAATTTTTGAGCTACTAAAAGAATATCAAGATGTTTTCCCTAGGAATTATAGTGAGATGAAGTGAATTCACTCATATTTAGGTAAAATTCATATCAAACTAGTTGAAGGCACTCACCTAGTCAGGAAATGGCATTATCGAATGAATCCTAATTTGTATGCATGGGTTAAAGAAGAAATTGATAGTGTGTTGCATGCAAGAGTCATTACTCTTATCGATGAGTCTGAATGGGTCATCCCTATGGTGATAAGAATTAAAAAAAAATGGGCACATCAATATTTGTGTAGATTATAGGTTACTTAATGTAGCTTACATTACTGATCCTTTCCCAACACTTTTCACTAAAGAAAACCTTGAAGGTGTTGTTGGGTGTGAAATTTATACTTTCACATATGGCTTCTCTACGTACCATCAGGTTCAAATCACATAGGAGGATAGACACAAGACTACATTTTCTACAAAGTAGGGGTCTTTTTCATATAATTTCATGTTGTTTAGGTTAAATAATACCCTCATTGTATTCTCCAAAATAGCCATTAAGGACTTTATCCATAAGTTATTTTAGGTTTATCTGGATGATTGGATAGTATATAGCTTGGTGAAAGACCACTTTTCCAATCTATATCTTATATTTGAGCACTGTAGGATGCTTCAAATTTATCTTAACTTGAAAAAGTGTCTTTTTGTTACTCCCTTTAGTGTTCTCTTTGGTTAGATTATTTATCTATATGGACTTCTAGTGGACCTCACTAAGATTGTCATCATCCTCCATCTACCAGTGCCAACTACCCAACTAAAGGTTTGTGCCTTTCTAATTCATATTGGGTACTATCAAAAAGTAATATAGAGATATTCTAGGATTATACCACCTCTAAAATATCTCCTGAAACATAATGAACTCTTCATTTAGACTTGCTTTTGCCAAGAATATTTTGTAGCCTTAAAAGACAAACTTATCACTGTACGAATTTGCTAGTTCCTCGACTGAACTAAACCATTCCATGTCCATGTCGATGCTTCTATCATGATAGTCCATAAAATACTTGCTCATCTTGGTGAGGGTAATCTAGATCACCCTATTTACTTTTCAAGTAGAAAGCTTACTCTAGTTGAAAGGAACTAAAACACTGTAGAGAATGAGGTACTCTTTATGATCTATGGTCTTCAAAAGTTTTCATAATATCTATTGGCCACCCCTTTTATTTTCTTCATAGACCATGAAGTATAGAAGTATCTAGTTAAAAAAAATTGTTCTTCATGGTCTCATTTGCTGCTAGATTGTGTTATTTTAAGAATTCTAATTCTCCATCATGGTAAATCCTGGTAAGGCCAATTGTGGTCCCAACCGTCTCTCAAGAATTGATTCTATTTAACTAACTTGCATCATCAAGGATGACTTACCTAGCATGAAATTTCTTCATGTCTCACACATTTTTGAAGAGTTATAGGACATAACAATCTTTTTAACTACTAGATCAGCTCCAATTCATTTAAGTAAGCAAGCTAAGAAGCAATTAGCCATTCACACTACTCCATTCTACCTCATCGAAGGAGACCTATATAATCTTGATCGAGATGAATTCTTTCAACTATGCATCATGAAACATGAGCACACTGATGTGCTCTATGAATTACATGAAGGTATTATTAGAAGACATTATGTTAGAGAGTCTACTGCACATAAAGTTTTTTTAGCTAGTTTAGGTGGCCAACACTTTTTAAGATGCAAATATTTACGTGTGTCAATGTGGCATTTTCCAATGTGTGGGGAAGCCCAAATATAAAGATGCAATGCCACTTCATCTTATTATATTATAAGAACCTTTTGATAAATGGTCCATTGACTTTGTTGGCCCCATTAACCCAGTTGGATGGCATACTAGTTCACTCTATGTTATCACTACAACTGATCATCTCACCTATTGGACTGAAGTTATGCCAACATAGGATTGTATATGGCTACTATAGTGTGCTTCATTTGAGAACATATTACTACAATTTTTGGTTGTCCATTAAGTTTTACTAGTGACTATGATACTCACTTCCTAAATAAGACTATCTGAGTATTATTAGTTGAATTCATGATTTCTCACCATAAGACCACACCATATCATTCCTAGGAAAATGGAATTGTTGAGGCATTCAACAAAATCTTGGGCACAACCTTAATAAATATATGTAACATTTGATTCATTGACTAGGATGATTAGGTGTTTACAGTTCTTTGGGCCTATCAGATAACTTACAAGTGCTTCAACAAAAGTATATTGTTCAATCTTGTGTTGAAGAATGAGGTAGTTCTTCTAGTATAATTATTGATTCCCTCTCTTTGCATTACATACATTGGATGGATAGATAATGAAACATCATTTAAAGCACACCTAGATGACTTACTATAATTGGATGAAGCTCATTTTCTTGCACATTGAATTTAGGACATAGATAAACACAGACGAAAGGTGTGGCATGATCACAACCTCAAGCATATGACTTTTACTCTTGGAATACAAGTATTAATTTATGACTCTAAGTTCACACACCACTCTAGGAAGCTTCATGTTCATTAGATTGGTCCTTTATTATTCATAGTATCCATCCTAATGGTGTGTGTTTTGAACTAGGAATTTGACTAAGAAGAGGAGATTAGTATGGTGTTAGTGAATAAAACCAAATCAAAAACACACTAAGCTAACATATTCATGCCTAGTTACTAGGGTGAGCTTAGTAATAAAAATAAATGACAAACACAACTAAAAATTAGGGTAAAAATAACAAGAATCCCTTCACCTTCCTTGGATGCTCCAAATTCATTTGTAGTAGTGGCTTGCTCAGCTTTGTGTTCGTGAAGTCCTTGGAAATGGAAGCTTGGCTACCTCCATCTTTCCTTGGCACCTTTGGCTTATGGCTTGGCTTGGCTTTGAATCAATTTGGCATGGTAACTCTATTTTTATGAACCTTTGTAATCTATTCTGCATTATAACTTTGCATAATCATGTGTTTTAAAGATATTTGAGTATAATAACTTTGCACAAAAATATCTTAGAAATGATGTGGTAAGGCCTCCTATTTATAGATTTTTGAGATTGATCAGAATCAACATTAACCATCCATCTCAGGATTGAGATGTGTGGCTAAATATTAATCCAATTTTGAAATTAATATTGATAAATAGGCTCATCAATATTTGGGAAAGAGGAGAAATTAAGAGGCATGGAGGGCTTTGATGAGGCATGAATCTTGATATTTGTGGCATTTATGGCCTAGGGATGTCTTCCCAAGAAATGAGGTCACTTGATGATGCAGATATCTAATATGCATTTCTAAAAATAAATATTCAACAAGTTTCCATAGAATTCTTAATTAAGCTTTAACTTGGATTAATTAGATCTAAGCATGATTAAGCACTTTGTGCATAAATTACTCAAATTGATCAGAATGCCTTGTTATTGGTCCAAAATTTGACCAAATTGGAATTGGAGGTCAATGTCAAATGCATTAAATCCATTATCCCATTTAGGATGTTATCAATATAAAATAAAAAAGGCACATGTCTTATATAAGAGATTTGATAGGAAAGAGCAATCCAGAGCACCAAGGTGTAAAATTGGCATTTTGACTTGAAATGAACTGATCAAAGTTAGTTGGCCCATAAATTTCACTACCCCATTTAATGATACTCTAGCCAAAATCGGCACTTGAATACATTAGTTTCACATATTTTAGCATGTTTTAGTGTTATTAGGCCAAATTATGCATTTTGGTAGAAATTGGTCAAAAGCCAAAATATTCATAAGGACTAACTCTCAATCCAATGAACACTCAAAAATAATACACAATTCATAAAAAACATGATGATAATATTGATGTATGAATATGGATAGACTCAAGAATAATGTGCATGAGGAATCACCCATGAATGCATTTAGACTGAGTCAAGGTAACAATGCCAAAAACAAACAAATAGGCAAGTGAATAAACAAATAAACAACCTAAAATAAATAAATAAATAAAAATCATGAAAACAAAATCAAAGGAAATTATCCTAATAATGACAATGCCCGGCAAGGTAGATCAAGGATAACTGACTAGGCTTAGACAAGACAAATATTTTTGGATTTTTTGAAATGTTATGAATATTTTTGGAATTTTTATGTATCTTAAATTGATCAAGAATGACAAGATACCTTCTCATAAAATTGTGATAACATTTGTCGTAGGTTTCTCATAAAATTGTGAGAGCTTATGGAAAAGGGGGACTGAGGTGACCTCAACATGAATTGAGAATGACCTAAATAGTCCTAAAATGACCTCAATTTATAGTAATTCTATCCACATAAAAGGTAGGGAAAAACCAACTAGGTCCCAACAAGTTCTCAAATCTAGAAAATGGCCAGTCAAATGAAAATAGTAATGGCTAGGTGATGCGGTAATACATGATAAATAAATGTTGCCCCTAGTTTACCTATAGGTGGTTATAACTAGGATACAATGGCATAAGTCAATGATAATAATTTTCCCATAGGTGGTTATAATTAGTAGAAATACTGGTGAAACACTAATTTTCCCATACGTAGTTATAATCAAGCTCACATAAACAAACTTGATAGGATGAAATATATCTTACGAGATCAATTATCACACTACTTTCATAGACTGTAATTGAAACATGAATTGGATTAATTATTAAAGTGTGATCAAAATCCTCTCACAAAAATCATAGGAAGAACCAAATAAACCAAAATCAAAATAAGATATGGTAGGATGACTAAAAATAGGCTTTTGTCTAGATAGGAATGGAATGGTTAGATGGCACAGTCATGCTAAGGAGAATGATGGTTTGATAAATTGGATAAAATGGGAAGAGGGTTTCCCCCAAGTGAGAAGGTGATTGGTTGAGATATGCAATAATGGTAAAAGCATATGTAACAATGGCAATGACATGGCAATGTGAAATAGTATGGTATATATTTTTATGCTAGGTGTGGTAAATAGCATATGGCTATGTTTTTCCCGTTGAGATGGAGATGCACATCCTATTCAATAAATGATACAAATAGAATACTCGATCATGTTAATTGTTATCCCACACCTCATTTTAATAGTTTCTCTATCAAAAATGGCTTGTAGATTTGATTATTAAGAATGCCTTTATTATCTTTGTTGATCATTGCTTTTGATTCCTTCAAATGTCGAGACAAGGTATATTTGTATCCTCTACAAAGGAAAGTGTGACAATGTATGGTAAATAGGGAGAAAATTTGGATGATAGGCTTTCTTATGAAATGAAATGGTAGATGATAATGGAATTTGGAATGGTTGGGAAACAAATAAAGATCAGGACATTCAGTCACACGTAATGTTGATGATTTTGGATTCAACATAACTTTGGTTGTGGCAGGGCCAAAGACTTGTTCTCTTGATAGGACCACCTGATTTTTCTATTATTTGATCTCAAGAGTAGCTACCATCTAATTAGGCTATAGATTGGAATCTATTTTGATTTTATCTTTGATTTTGTCTTCATCAAGTAGTGAATAAATTTTGTGCTCAGTTATTAGTGCCTCAAAGAGGTTTTCACCAATGAAGTTGTCTTGATTATCCTATAACATCTTTGAGAAGGTTTCACTAAGGAATATTGACTTTTGAATTTGATAGTCTTCTAACACTTTCAAAAAAGTTTCACTAGAATATGTTGAGTTGTGACTTTGATTGTCTCCTAACACCTCCAAAAAAGTTTCACTAGGAGAGTGTTCTTCTACTATATGAATGTGTTCTTGGCCTCCTTATTCTTCTTCAACTACTATGTCACCATGGATTCAGTTTAACAAAGTTTGATTCTATCTATCTCAATCGACACTTGTGGGAGATGGAATATCAATGATATGGCTATTTTGGTTAATGGTAATGGTTTGTCGAATAGTAATGGAATGGGGAGAGGCTACATAATCCTCATAGAAGATACTAGGATAACTTGTGTCAAAGCTAAAGTACTCATCCTCAAAAACTATAAAAGGATCACAAATATATTCAAATTGATCTAAAAGTCATGCATAACCAATGTTGTAACAACCATGAACATATTCTTCTTCTAAATATGATTCTAACTCAAGGGACTCTGAATATGATGTTGAGACTGATGTTGATTCAAATTTTGATGGTAAATCAGATGTTGATTCAAGAATAGAACCTAACTCTAATTTTGATTCTTCATTTGATGGGTACTCTATTATAATGATGTCTTGTTGAATGTTTAGTATTGGATATGTAATGACTTGTGACATGGGCTCCACAAAGACTAATTTGTCAAAGTGAGACTCCTTTAAGATGGGAAAAATGTCAAGAGATAACTCGTTAGAGACTGGCTTGTCAATAGGAGGCTCTTTAAAAATAGGCACATAGTCGAGGTAATGATTTTCCCAAAGGTGGTTATAGTCATTAAGAAGTGACTTGAAAAATATTGGTTCATTAGTGTGAGACTCCTTGATAACTAGTATAGGATCAATAGGTGATTTATCACAGGTTGCCTTATCATAAGTGGTTTGTTCAACAAAACCATCTTGGATTGGTTGGTTGTCTTGGCTTTGGTTTCTAATGAGTTAAAAAATACCATTTTATAACATAGTTTGGTCTTCAAAGGATTAGATTGGTTGAGATTTGGATGGGACTAGTTCTAGATGAGGAATAACTTGTGGTTAGATAATGGTAGGGCATTAGGGAGCATGACTATTTACATGATCCAAAGGATGAAGTCCTAAAATGGTAATGATATGGCATTGTGGGGCTTGATTACTTGTATAAGCTAAAGGACTAGGTCATGGAATGATGAAAGGGTGTTTTGGAGCCCAGTTGCTTATACAAGCTAAAGGACTAGGTCTAAGAATGGTAATGGTATTCCTTGGATATTGTAGAGATTGATATCTCATATAATCTAAAGGAGGGTTATGGGTAGTCAATAATTGGATAACAAAAGGAAATCATGGAATTTGATTGCTTATACAAGCCAAAGCATCCAAGTATTTCTCACAAACCATATCATCCCAGTCATGAGTTGGCTCATAAGCTAGTTCTTGAGTATGTTATGTGTACTAATTATTTCAAAGAGGGTATGGATTTGTATCCCAAACAACATTATCTATAGTTAGGTCTTCAAATTTATTCTCACAAGCCTCTTCATGCCAATCAAAGTTTTGATTTGGATTTTTTGGAATTTGACTATGTTCCCCATATGGAGTATTGTAGGGAGAATAATAAAACTCCTTAGAAAATCTTTCTCTATAGGGGTTCCTAGTGGGATTTTGTGTGGCCATTCTACCATAAGTTGGATTGTACATGAATCCACCATAAGTGTAGCTAGACATATCTACGTAAATGATGAAAGCTCTAAAAAAAAAGTCTTAGAGTTCTACAAACTTTGAAAAATTTTCCAAAGGACAAATGGTTCTAACTTGGTCTAACTTGGTCAAAGGGGTAGAGTTGTATCTCCAATATGGTATGAAAGTGGAGCTGTATCTCCAAAATTATTTGTGTTAAAACTTGGCATAAAATAGTCTAACATCAAATTTCTAATGTCAAATGTTATACCTATAAAAGGTGAAGCATCTGAATAAAAATTGGCATGTCAAAGGTCTAGGTCAAATTGTTCCAAACAAGGTCTAAACTAGGAAAGGGAATAGTTGAATTACTAGGTCTTTTGTCCATACATAGATTCAAAAGCTAGGCTCAAACAAATAGGCATATGCTAGGAATTTTGGCCAAATGGCATCAAAATCTAGACTTAAACAAAGGTATGATGTGATTTGATTTAATCCAACAATTTTGGAAACAACTTTGACATAAACCTGACACACAAAATCAAACATAAACATGATCAGTTGGCATAAGGCATAAGACAAAATGATCTTTGAGAATGGTTGTGTTTTCCCAAATAAAAGCATAAACAATGATAAGGATAGGTACTAAACATATAAACCATCAATATCTTTCAAATTTGGGTAATTGATTAATCAAATTTATGCAACCCAAAAGAGAAAGATCTATGTATCAACCCCACAAATTAAGTCTTAAACAAAAATTAATCAATATTTGAATCCAAACTTGACAAGGCTAATTGAAAACTCAATGATGAAAACTAGGATTTGACTAAACAAGGTAGACAAGATTAGATAGCATGACAGCACAAGACAAAGGTCCAAATGGTATACATGACATGGTTTGAAACAAATGGTTTTTGATACAAGGTGAAACAAGTCTTGAAATAAATTGAGCAGTATAATAGCATAAGCATGCTTGAATGATTTGATCTATGTTATGACTCAAAAGACTCGAAGGGAAAGTGTTTTTAACTTGTTTTTGGCATCATAACACTACCCTCTTCAACTCAAATGACACACACATAAACAAGTTTAGCAAAAATTTCAAGGCACAAGTGTGGTGTAAAACGACTAGCATAACACCTCTTTAGACAAAAGAGTGACGTATAGACAAATTGGTTTTGACATGGATTTATGAACAAACAAACAAGTTTTAGTCTAAAAACATACCAAGCAAAAATGACCAAAATACTATAAGTATAATCATCCAAATCCTAGCAAGGGTATGGCAATGTGCAGTTAACTAAACTATCAAGTTTCAAATGTCTCTAGGGAATCAATTGCATAATGACTTTTATCTCAAACAATGTAAAATAAAGGCACAAAAATTAGGTGACCATGGCATTGGCTAGATGTAAAAAGGTCTAGTCTTTTTTACAACCACTACATCCTATTATTTGTTCAGTGTAGTGTGATGTCCAAATGTAAATACATCTCATGTACAACTCAAAAGGAGTAAGTGAATTCAATGCTGGGAGATGAAACCATAGGTCAAATATTCCCTAAAGAACTCATGGGAGGTGATGAATTCCCTCTCACAAGCCAAGTTTGCATAAAATAAAGAAAGCATAAAATATAAAGACTTTGATGAGTTTTTGGGGAGTGCTTTAGACAACATTCTTTCTAAGCCTTGGACTAGGCAATTTACAATAAGAATGGTACTTTTGATTCTAAGGGTTCCCTAAATGGGACAAATGGAAGATCATACATGCAACACCCCTCTCTTTGCTAAGCAAAATTAGATCAAACAACTATTGAAGACAAAAAAAACTTTTAGAAAGATGAGCTCATTTCTAGGCACCAAATTCAAAAGATTAAGTGGTGTTCATTTGACCCCTTGGTCCTAATATTGTGAACTTTGAAAGCTTAACTTATGAAAAAATTCACTTAAAAATCTAAATGTTTCATTAATCACCAAAAACAAGATTCCTAATCCATTTTAAAATCATGCCAAAGATGTCTTAATATCATGTTTTAACAAGTTCCAAGTCCGTTGGTTACCTGTCTACCCTTAAGGCATCACCCCAAAATCAAATATGTTAGATTAGAAAAAAATTAAATAGAATTTCAAAATTTTGTGAAAAATCTATGAAACTTGAAGCTAAACTAATGTCAAATTCTAAAAATTTAGGAGAAACACATGGTTTAAAAAAAATCATCCAAAACAGAGTTCATATGACCCCAAACCAAGAATTTTAAAATGGTTTATTAGCTCTCAGGTTTGTGTTTTTAATAAAAACACAGTGACTGACGTCAGTTTTATAACTAACGATGGTTACACTTACTAATTGATAATAGTTATCTAACTGACAATGGTTATACCAACAGTGACCAATGATGACTATGTCAACTGATGATGGTTTTACTAACCGACGATGGTTACTATGTAAACCCGTGACAAAGAAAAATAGCAAAACAAAGTTAGAAAATCAAATTGCAAGAGTTTTAATGATCCAAACAAAGATTTTAAAGTTGTAGAATGATCTTTTTCATGTGTGGGATGTGTTTGGTCCCATCGAGCATGCCATTATGTGAACTAGGAATCTGACTAAGAAGAAGAGATTAGTATGGTGTTAGTGAATGAAACCAAATCAAAAACACACTAAGCTAACATCTTCATGCCTAGTTACTAGGGTGAGCTTAGTAACAAAAATAAATGACAAACACAACTAAAAAGTAAGGAAAAAATAACAAGAATTCCTTCACTTTTCTTGGATGCTCCAAATGCCTTTGTAGTAGTGGATTGCTTGGCTTTGTGCTCAGGAAGTCCTTGGAAATGGAAGCTTGGCTACCTCCATCTCTCCTTGGCACCTTTAGCTTATGGCTTGGCTTGGCTTTGAATCAATTTGGCATGTTAAAACTAGTTGCATGAAGATTTATAATCAATTATGCATTATAACTTTGCATAATCATGTATTTTGAAGATATTTGAGCATAATAACTTTGCACCAAAATAGCTTAGAAATGATGTGGTAAGGCCTCCTATATATAGATTTTTGAGATTGATTAGAATCAACCTAAACCATCCATCTCAATATTGAGATGTGTGGCTAAATATTAATCTAATTTTGTAATCAAAATTGATAAATAGGCTCATTAATATTTGGGATAGAGGACAAATTAAGAGCTGTGGAGGGATTTGATGAGGCATCGAAGGATGAGTCATAATATTTGTGGCATTTATGGCTTACGAATGTCTTCCCAAGAAATGAGGTCACCTGATGATACAAATATTCAATATTCATTTCTAAAAACAAGTATTCAACAATTTTCTATGGAATTCTTAATTAAGCTTTAACTTGGATTAATTAGCTCTAAGCATGATTAAGCACTTTGTGCACAAATTACTCAAATTGATCAGAATGCCTTCTTATTGATCCAAAATTTAATTGGAAGTCAATGTAAAATACATTGGATCTATTATACCATTTAAGATGTTATCAACAATAAATAACAAAGGCATGTGTCTTATGCAAGAGATTTAATAGGAAAGAGTAATCTAGAGCACTTAGATGTAAAATTGGCATTTTGACTTGAAATGAACTAATCAAAGTTAGTTAGCCCATAAATTGCACTACCCCATTTAATGATACTCTATCCAAAATCAGCACTTGAATACATCAGTTTCACATATTTTAGCTAGTTTTAATGTTTTTAGGCCAAATTGTGTATTTTGGTAGAAATTGGTCAAAATGATAATTGGAGGTTATTGGTGGCTAGATTTAGGTGTCTACAATTTGCCACTTTTTGGGAAGATGTTTCAAACCATAAGCAAAGCAATGTCTTTTTAAATAATGAGAGATGGCCTATATGCCAACAAGAAGATGATGATTAAATAACAAAGCTCCAAATGATTTTGGGAAGCCTATGATGATGCCCCCTCGAGGGAGTGGTCATCACATTTGTTGATGGATGGTCCCTCAAAAAGAAATAAGAATAAAGGTGAAATTAACCCGTGGTAGAGATTAATCCAAATGATAAAATGCTTGCATGCATTGATGTAAAAAGGATATTTTTTTGCCCAAAGGCAGTTATAATCAAGAATAAAATTCAAAATAAATATTTTCCCATAGGTGGTTATAATCATTAAGAAGACCTAGATTGGTTAAAGCTGAGTGTGCCCTAGTTAGGGCTGATTAGTAATCATAACTCAAAGATATAACCTGGAATATAGATTAAATATGAGTGGGTGCAAAGTGATGAAAGAGATGGATAGAGGAATAAGATTGATCATTAAAAGGATTAAATTGTACCTACTAACAAGGAGATGTTCATCCTGATTAACAATGATACAACTAGAATGGTCAAATGAGTTATATTGATCAAGGTGGGTGGGAGGATTTACTAAGGAAAAACTTTTGTGGCTCCATTGATTGTAGACCTTCCTGAAGCTAATTTTTTCTATATCATGTGATGGTAGGCTTCATGATAGAACACCATGAAGACTTAGCCAAAATATTCATAAAGACTAACTCTTGATCTAATGAACACTCAAAAATAATACACTAATGATAAAAACCATGATGATAATATTGACGTATGAATATGGATAGACTCAAGAATAATGTGCATGAGGAATCACCCATGAATGCATATAGACTGAGTCAAGGCAAAAATGCCTAAAGCAAACAAATAGGCAAGTGAATAAATAAACAAACAACCTAAAATAAATAAACAAACAAACAAAAAACATGAAAACAAAAGCAAAATAAATCATCCTAACAATGGCAATGCCCCAGTAAGGTGGATCGAGGATAACTAACTAGGCTTAGATGAAACAAATATTTTTGGATTTTTTGAAATGTTATGAATGTTTTTGGAATTTTGAGATATCTTAACTCAATCGAGAATGACAAGATACCTACTCACAAAATAGAGAGAGCATTTGGCTTAGGTTACTCACAAAATGGTGAGAGCTTATGGAAAGGAGGACTGAGGTGACCTCAACATGAATTGAGCATGACCTACATAATCCTGAAATGACCTCAATTTATAGTAATTCCATCCACATAAAAGGTAAGGAAAATCCAACTAGGTCCCAACAAGTTCTCAAATCCAAAAAATGGCTAGCCAAATGAAAACAGTAATGGCCAGGTGATGCGGTAATACATGATAAACAATTGTTTCCCCTAGTTTTCCCATAGGCAGTTATAACTAGGATATAATGGCATAAGTCAATTATACTAATTTACCCATATATGGTTATAATTATTAGCAAGACTGGTGAAACATTGATTTACCTATAGGCGGTTATAATCAGGCTCACATAAACAAACTTGATAGGATAAAATATATCTTACCAGATCAACTATCACACTACACTCATAGATTGTAATTGAAACATGAATTGGATTGATTGTTGAAACGTGATGAAAATCCTCTCGCAAAAAGTATGGGAAGAACCAAAATAACTAAGATCAAAATAAGATTGGGTAGGATGACTAAAAATAGGCTTTGGTCTAGATAGGAATGGAATGGTTAGATGGCATGATCATGCTAAGGATAATGATGGTTTGATAAATTGGATAAAATAGTAAGAGGGTTGCCCCCAAGTGAGAATGTGATTGGTTGGGATATGCACTAATGGTAAAAGGATATGTAACAATGGCAATGGCATGGCAATGTGAAATGTTATGGTACATGTTTTTGGCCTGAGTGTGGTAAATAGCATATGGTTATGTTTTTCCTATCGAGATGGAGATGCACATCTTAATCAATAAATGATACAAAAAAAATACTTGATCATGTTATTTGTTATCCCACATCTTGTCTGAATAGCTGCTTTATCAAAAATATATTGTAGATTTGATTGTCAAGAATGCCTTTGTGATCTTTGTTGGTCATTAATTTTGATTCCTTCAAACATCGAGATAAGGTATCTTTGTAGCCTATACAAAGGAAAGTGTGACCATGTATGGTAAATAGGGATAAAATTTGGATGATAGGTTTGTTTAACAAATGGACTAGCAAATGATAATGTAATGTGGAATGGTTGGGAAACAAATGAAGATTAGGACATTTAGTCACACGTAATGTCGTTGATGCCAGATTCAACATAACTTTGGTTATGGTGGGGCCAAAGACTTGTTCTCTCAATAGGACCACCAAATGTTTTTGTTGTTTGATCTTGAGAGTAGCTACCATCTGATTACGCTATATATTTAAAGTTATTTTGATTTGATATTTGATTTTGTCTTCATCAAGCAATGAAGAAATTTTGTTCTTAGTTATTGGTGCCTCAAAGAGGCTTTAACCAATGAAGTTGCCTTGATTGTCTCATAGCATCTTTGAGAAGGTTTCACTAAGGAATGTTGACTTTTAACTTTGATTATCTTCTAGCACTTCCAAAAAACTTTCACTAAAAGATGTTGAGCTATGACTTTGATTGTCCCCTAGCACCTCCAAAAAGGTTTCACTAGGAGAGTATTCTTCTGCTATATGAATGTGGTCTTGGCCTCCTTGCTCTTCTTTAATTGCTATGTCACCATGGATGTAGTTCAACAAAGTGTGATTCTATCTATCACAATCAACACTTATGGGAGATGGAATGTCAATGATATGGTTATTTTGGTTGATGGTAATGGTTTGTGGAATGGTAATGGAATGGAGAGAGGCTACATAATCCTCATAGAAGATACTAGGATAGTTTGTGTCAAAGCTGAATTACTCATCCTCAAAAATCTTAGAAGGATCACAAATGTATTCAAATGGATCTACAAGGCATGTTTAACCAATGTTGTAACAGCCATGAACATATTCTTCTTTTGAATCTAATTCTAATTCAAGGGAATCTGAATCTGATGTTGAGACTGATGTTGATTCAAATTTTGATGATAAATCCAATGTCAATTCAAGAATAGAACCTAACTCTAATTATAATTCTTCATCTAATGGGTACTCTATTGTAATGATGTCTTATTGAATGTTTAGTATTGGACATGTAACAACCTGTGATGACATAATGGGCTCTACAAAGACTGATTTATCAAAGTGAGACTCCTTTAGCATGGAAAAGAGGTCAAGAGATAACTCATCAAAGATTGGATTGTCAATAAGAAGCTCTTGAAAAATAGGCACATGGTCAAGTTAATGATTTACCCAAAGGCAATTATAGTCATTAAGAAGTGACTTGACAAAGATTGGCTCGTCAGTGTGAGACTCTTTGACAACTAGTATAAGATCAATAGGTGATTTATCATAGGTTGACTTATCATAAGTGGTTGGTTCAACAAAACCATCTTGGATTGGTTGGTCGTCTTTGATTTTGTTTCCAATGAGTTTAAAAATACCAATTTTGAACATAACTTGGTCTTTAAAGGATTGGATCAGTTGAGGTTTGGATGGGACTAGTTCTAGATGAGGAACAACTTGTGGTTGGATAATGGTAGGGCATTGTGGAGCATGATTTCTTGCATGATCAAAAGGATAAAGTCCTAAAATAGTAATGATAGGGCGTTATGGGGCTTGATTTCTCATACAAGCCAAAGGACTAGGTCCTATAATGATGAAAGGGTGTTGTGGAGTCTAGTTGCTCACACAAGCCAAATGACTAGGTCTAGGAATGGTAATGGTATTCCTTGGATATTGTAGAGATTGATAGATCATATAATCCAAAGGAGGGTTAGGGGTAGTCGATGATCAGATAACAAAAAGACATCATGGAACTTGATTTCTTGCACAAGCCAAAGCATTTGAGTCTTTTTCATAAACCATATCATCCAAGTCATGAGTTGGCTCATAAGTTGGTTCTTGAGTATGTTCCATGTACTGATTATTATAAGTTGGATATGGATTCGTATCCCAAATAACATTATCTGTAGTTGGGTCTTTAAAGTTCTCCTCACAAGCCTCTTCATGCCAATCAAGGTTTTGATTTGGATTTTATGGATTTTGACTATGTTCCCCATATAGAGTATTATAGGGAGAATAATAAAAATCCTTAGAAAATCTTTCTCTATAGGGGTTCCTAGTGGGATTTTGTGTGGCCATTCTATCATAAGTTGGATTATAAGTGACTCCACCATAAGTGTAGCTAGACATATCTACTTAAATGATGAAATCTTTGAAACAAAAAGGCTTAGAGTTATACAAACTCTTAAAAACTATCCAAAGGATAAATGGTTCAAACTTGGTCTAACTTGGTTGAAGGGGTGGAGTTGTATCTCCAATATGGTCTGAAAGTGGAGTTGTATCTCCAAAATTATTTGTGCTAAAACTTGGCATAAAATAGTCTAATGTCAAATGGCATACACACAAAAGGTCAAGCATCTGAATAAAAATTGGCATATCAAAGGTCTAGGTCAAAGTGTTCTAAATAAGGTATAAACTAAGAAAGTGAATAGTTGAGTTACTAGGTCTTTTATCCAAATGTGGAGTCAAAAACTAGGCTCAAACAAACAGGCATATGATAGGAATTTTGGCCAAATGGCATCAAAAGATATACTTAAACAAAGGTATGATGTGATTTGATTTAATTCAACAAGTTTGGAAATAACTTTGACATAAATTGGACACATGAAATCAAACATAAACATGATCAGTTGGTATAAGGTATAAGACAAAAGGTTCTTTGAGAAAGGTTGTGTTTTCCCAAATAAAAGCACAAACAATGATAAGGATAGGTACTGAACAAATAAACTATCAATAGTTTTCAAATTTGGGTAATCGATTAACCGAAGTTATGTAACCCAAAAGATAAATATTTTTGTATCATCCCCATGAATTAAGGCCCAAACAGAATTCAATCAAAGTTTGAATCCAAACTTGACAAGGCTAACTGAAAACTCAACGGTGAAAACTAGGATTTGACCAAACAATCTAGACAAGATTGGACAGCATGGCAGCACAAGAAAAAGGTCTAAATGGTATACATGACATGGTTTGAAACAAATGGTTTTTGATACAAGGTGAAATAAGTCTTGAAACAAATTGAGTAGCCTAATAGCATAAACATGCTCGAATGATGTGATCTATGTTATGCTTCAAAACACTCAAAGGCAAAATGTTTTTAACATGTTTTGGGAAGAATAACACTACCCTCCTTAATTCAAATGACACACACACAAATAAATTTAGTAAAATTTTCAAGGCACAAGTGTGTAAAATGGTCAGCATAACGCCTCTTTAGACAAAAGAGTGATGTATAAACAATTTAGTTTTGACATGGCTTTATGAATAAATAAATAAGTTTTATTCTCAAAACATACCAAGCAAAAATGACCAAAATACTTTAAGTATAATCATCCAAATCCTAGCAAGGGTATGGCAACATGGGGTTGACTAAACTATCAAGTTTCAAATATCTCTAGGGGAATCAATTGCACAATGACTTTCATGTCAAACAATGCAAAAGAAAAGCCCAAAAATTGGGTGACCATGGCATTGGCTAGTTGTAAAAAGGTCTAGTGCTTTTTACAACCACTACATCCTACTGTTCACTTAGTGTAGTGTGATGCCTAAATGCAGATACATCCTATGTACAACTCAGAAGGAGTAAGTGAAATCAATGCCAGGAGATGGAACTCCAGGTCAAAGCTTCCCTAAAGAACTCATGGGAGGTGATGAAGTCCCCCTCATAAGCCAAGTTTGCATAAAATAAAGAAATCATAAAATAGAAATACTTTAGGGTCATTTTCAATATCACCCAAACTTTGATGAGTTTTTGGAGAGTGCTTTAGATGACATTCTTTCTAAGCCTTGGACTAGGCAATTTGCAATAGGAATGGCACTTTTGATTCCAAGGGTTTCCTAAAGGGGATAAATGGAAAAACATACATGCAACACCCCTCTCTTTTCTAAACAAAATTAGATCAAACAATTATTGAAGACAAAAAACTTTTAGAAAGATGAGTTCATTTTTAAGCACCAAATTCAAAAGATTGGGTGGTGTTCATTTGACCCCTTGGTCTTAATATTGTGAAATTTGAAAGCCTAACTTATTAAAACATTCACTTAAGAACCTAAATTTTTTATTAAGCACCAAAAACAAGATTCCTAATTCATTTTAAAATCATGTCAAATATGTCTTAATAGCATGTTTTAACAAGTTCCAAGTCCGTTGGTTACCTGTCTACCCTTAAGGCATCACCCTAAAATCAAATGTGTTAGATTAGAAAAAATTTAAATATATTTTTAAAAAAATTGAAAAATATATGAAATTTTAAGCTAAACTAATGTCAAATTCTAAAAATTTAGGAGAAAACACATGGTTTGAAAAAAAAAATCATCCAAAATGGAGTTTGTATGACCCCAAACCAAGTATTTTAAAATGGCCTATTAGCTCTTGGGTTTGTGTTTTTAAGAAAAACATAGTGATTGACGTCAGTTCTGTAATTGATGATGGTTACACTTACTAACCAATTATTATTATCTAACTGATAATGGTTATACCAACAATGACCAATGATAGCTATGCCAACGGATGATGGTTTTACTAACCGATGACAGTTACTATGTAAACCCATGACAAAGAAAAATAGCAAAAAAAAGTTAGAAAATCAAATTGCAAGAGTTTTAATGATCCAAATGAAGATTTTAAAGTTATATAATGATCTTTTTCATGTGTGGATTGCATTTGGTCCCACTGTGCATGCCATTATATGAACTAGGAATTTGACTAAGAAGAGGAGATTAGTATGGTGTTAGTGAATAAAACCAAATCAAAAACACACTAAGCTAACATCTTCATGCCTAGTTACTAGGGTGAGCTTAGTAACAAAAAAAAATAATAAACACAACTAAAAAGTAAGGAAAAAACAACAAGAATTCGTTCACCTTCCTTGGATGCTCCAAATGCCTTTGTATTAGTGGCTTGCTCAGCTTTGTGCTTCTGAAGTCCTTGGCAATGAAAGCTTGGCTACCTCCATCTCTCCTTGGCACCTTTGGCTTCTAGCTTGGCTTGGCTTTGAATCAATTTGGCATGGTAACACTAGTTTCATGAAGCTCTATAATCAATTTTGCATTATAACTTTGCATACTTATGTGTTTTGAAGATATTTGAGCATAATAACTTTGCACCAAAATAGGTTAGAAATGATGTGGTAAGGCCTCCTATTTATAAATTTTTGAGATTGATCATAATCAACTTGAACCGTCCATCTCAAGATTGAGATGTGTGGCTAAGGATTAATCCAATTTTGTAATTAAAATTGATAAATAGGCTAATCAATATTTGGGATAGAGGAGCAATTTAGAGGCATGGAGGGTTTTGATGAGGCATGGGAGGCATGAATCCTGATATTTGTGGCATTTATAACCTAAAAATGTCTTCTTAAGAAATGAGGTTAGTTGTTGATGTATATATTCAATATTCATTTCTAAAAACAAGTATTGAACAAGTTTCCATAGAATTCTTAATTAGGCTTTAACTTGGATTAATTAGCTCTAAGTATGATTAAGCACTTTATGCACAAATTACTCAAATTGATCAGAATGCCTTGTTATTGGTCTAAAATTCAACTTGATTGGAATTATAAGTCAATGTCAGATGCATTGGATCTGTTATCCCATTTAGGATGTTATCAACAGCAAATAACAAAGGCACGTGTCTTGTGCAAGAGATTTGATAGGAAAGAGCAATCCAGAGCACCTAAATGTAAAATTGGCATTTTAACTCGAAATGAACTAATCAAAGTTAGTTGGCCCATAAATTTCACTGCTCCATTTAATGATACTCTAGCCAAAATCAGCACTTGAATACATCACTTTCACATCTTTTAGCATGTTTTAGTGTTTTTAGGCAAAATTGTGCATTTTGGTAGAAATCGGTCAAAACCCTGATTAAAGGTTATTGGTGGCTAGAATTAGGTGTCTACATGTGTCACTTGAAATGATTAGATGGATAATTTAATCTTGGTCATTACAATATTATTCAATAGATATCTTATTTTGATGCCTAAATCTTTCTTGTTTGTACCAATAAAGCATATGCCATTAGTTTAATAAATCACTGCCTTAGTTATGCACCCTTTTTTAGATTTATAATCATTTGTAATTTAATACTTCTATTCTTGTGGAGAACCACGAAGCATAATTAGTGTGGGGTAA
Source organism: Torreya grandis (assembly GCA_037957365.1). Taxonomy (NCBI): domain Eukaryota; kingdom Viridiplantae; phylum Streptophyta; class Pinopsida; order Cupressales; family Taxaceae; genus Torreya; species Torreya grandis. The sequence continues at coordinate 226,688 of JARHVA010006317.1, forward strand.
AGGGTGTTACATGTATGAAGTGTCAAGATATGGTATATAGGGATACATGTGGCTGTAAAGGCACAAAATCAAAAGTTTATAAGGACAAATGTTATGCAAGATGTAATTTGTAAACATAAGCTCGCTTTGGTAAATAATAATTCTTGTATTTGGTGTGAATATTCCCTTGGTTTGAATATTCAAATTCTCTTATAGTTGTCATGCACTTCGAGAAAAGTGTAGGACAAGATATGTCATTAATACAAAGAGGTAGTGGTAATGGAAATTGTGCCAACATCATGTTGTGGCAATATCATTGATTGCATTTATTGCATGAAGTGATGGTCAAATAAGGGGTAGTAAATGCAAGTTACCCCCTCAAAACTATAAAAAGACAAACTGGTTCGTTTCACATTTTACTATTGCTATAATTATGAATTTATAGATTCGAATACCAAATAAATGAATTCGAGCAATTCCAATCAAGTGCAAAGTACTAATTTTTAGTTGTTTATTGATCATTGAAGTGTGTTTGAGCTAAAATGAGTAGTTAAAGGTAGGTAAAATTGAAATAACATAGATGATTTCTTGAGTTATAGGTTGCAAAGATCAGCATCCATCATTAATAGGAGTTGAATCAAGAAAGTTGAGGCATTTACAATAGTAAAAACATATTCATTTGAGAACACTGGATGGCCACACCTCAAGTTTTGAGCTCCATGAAGGGTGATGCATCCTTAGAAAAAGGCCCAATGAAGCGATCCACTCCCTGTCATTCTATAAAAATATAAGCTAAGTGTTGGTTGGGAAATAGTGTTAATTAGGGATGAAATATTTGAAGAACAAGGTGAGTGTGTAGAAGGTAAAGAAACTATTAGCCAAAATTGGCCTACATAAGAGACTTCACCTAGATCTTGGGTGAGAAGCTAAGAAGAATCCTGGTTGAGAGAATGATCTAATGGTAGGAGTAGACAGACTTCATGAAGATCTCATGTCACTTTCAAGCTTTTAAAACACTTTAATCAAGCTTAAAGTGTGAATTTGGTGATTTTAAGGAACCAGACCATCATAGCACGTCATGCAGTAATGAACAGGTCAGTTGGGTTGTGAATTTAATAAGTGTACTTGGAATTTTGACCAAAGCTAAAGGATTACATGAGAATGATGTATCTTGTGTCATGAATGTCCCCTACAAGTTTATTTTCTTGATGCATTTTCTATCTCAAGATATAAGCTTTCAAAAATGATGTAGCAGTGTGGGATGTGCCTAAAAACATCAAATTGAAGCCACAAGAAATAGCCATTTGGATTCAAAAATATCAAAACAGTTTAAAATTGAATGTAGGGCCATCAAGTGTTAAAATATTGCTCAATCAAATCAATAGATCAACGGTATGCAACTGATCAACTGGGTCAGTAAGTCAAAATCAAATCTATGGCACATGTTCAATCATACAATTGAAGATCAATGGCAAGAATGAGATCAAAAGGTCAAGGAATCCTAAGAATGAATGTGATAGTGCCAAGTGTCATAATCACAATGACTTCTAATAAAATTGATGGACCACATTTGATCATATTAGATAAATATCAATGAAGTGCATTCAATTGCGTAGAAGCAGATCGACAATGTGGATCAAGGTCAAGAAGTCAATGAGCCCAGATTGCATGCAAGGCTACCACATGGCATAAGCATATTAACTAGATGGAGACTAACAGTATGTTCCATAGGATGCATGTAGGACTGCCAAGTGTCACATTTTTTAAATTTGAGATAAATATCAATGCAAGGATACCAAGTGTCACAATCTCATATACAAACTAAAGATCAATAGTCGGCGTTGAAAATCAAGGCCAGGGGACTCTCAAGGAGATTGATGGAGTAAATGTGATTAAGTTTCAAGAGGGCACAATATGAATACACATATCCAAATTTGTAATGATCAGGTTTTAAAATGATAAAAATCATGGCAAGAAGATGCCACACAAGCAGACATGTCAGATCAAAAGATTTGGTAGACTCAGGCAGGCTAATGCTAAAGCTAAGATCAAATGAGATTTAGGTTGAGCCAGAGCAAATATTTCAAATCTAGTGCCACCATTAAATCTCAGTCATCCACCTTGACAAACTTGCACCTATAGTCTCTTAAAAGGCCAACATATCTTCAAGCTTAGGGAGTTGGCAGTACGATGCCATAAATAAGTTATGTGTCATGTTCATGATCATGAGACTAAATAACCTAATGGATCTTAATTGACATTATGACTATATGAAAACCAATAAATGGGATTGGTTTTAATCTATAGTAAACCTATGTTCAAGGTTTGAATTAGGGGGCAGAGTTATGATTATGAAAGGAGTGTCTTATCTTTTGACATAGTCATATCATCCACTTTAAGCAGGTACATGCAATTGCTTAAAATAGACATAGTCATGGATCAGTCAAGTTATGGATATGAGGATTTTGTCTTTATAATGAAGGCAAGTGGAGGATGACATATAAATCTAAGAGATAGATCTGGTGGTTGGAGAGTACAAGTGGAGCATTAACTAAATTTTTAGAGTTTTTGGAGGATCTTCCTTCTTAGTAGATCATGACTCATCATCCTCAACAACAAAGTTTTATCTTCTAGTATGTTTCTCATCCAATGAGTTAACTTGAAGATTATTTGGAGCTAATGAAGGTTAATTTATTGGGGAAGGATTAGTCCTAATTAATTCAAATATGTTTGAGAATTCATAGGTGGTCAAGCTTATTAATTTTAGTATGCTTGCTTCTCTCCTCTCTCTCTTCCTTTTTCTCCTATATCTCCCATTTTTCTACCCCATTGTAAAGGGACTCACATTTTTTGAGTATTAAGAGACTCTCATTTGATAAGGTGAATCCCTATCAAAAAAATTTATGAAAGACCTCTTAAATCAATAATTATTTTCTTTACCTATCTCTTGGCTCATAATTGTGTTTAGCAAGCTTGTGCATGATGGCATTGTGAAGGAGTTTCTTCCATGTCCATTGTCCTTTTTGCCTCTTTTTAGGTGTTTCCATGTTATTTTCATCTCTAAACTTGTGCATTTTTTTCCATTAAATAGATGCTTGGTTTGAATCTTAGAATTCCTCTTTGCTTCATTCATTGCTTGGTGAGCGTAGTTTATGAAATACTTATGCAAATTAGCTAGTCTATGAGATTATGTGAGCAAGGACTATCTTATGTTGCATCAATTTTTATTTCATGCTTATGTGAGTTATCATTTACTATTTGGTGCATAACCTTTTTATCTCTCTTAGTAACCCTATACCCCCTCTCTATCCCTTTTCCCAAGAGTAGCATTAGTTTAGGTGATCCATCAACAGGAAGTCGGCCTTCCCCAGAGGTTCAACCCAACTACAAGATACCCACAGCCTGGGGTTGTTCCCATTTTTTGTCTTAGTTAGAGGGAGACTGAATAACCCCCTTCAAGGGTGAAAATTAAATTCATAATATGAACAAGGATGGTGTGCCAAACCAAGAAGAAAGCTCAAGTGCCTCCACCTCTACCCTTGTTAATCGAGGAAATGCAGTACCTAGAGATAGTGTTGCACATAGAAAACTAGCTATCTAATGTGCCCATATGCACATATTTGATTACAACCATTGACAAGTTGAAAATTAGGTAGAGCTAAAAAATGATTATAGATTCAAGTGCCAAAACACCAGGAGTGAGTTGGTCTACAACTTGAAGATTTTCAATGCCTTAAATTCTACTGGCCTTTTTCAACTATTAAACCTCCCCTACTTTGGAAAACCTATAGAGGTGATCAATTTTATACTCTCTCATGTGCATGAGGAGTATATCTACTTTTTTGGGTATCAGATGAAAATCAAGGCTGAAATAATTAGCAAAGTATCAAGGTTATAGTGTTATGGTGCAAACCTTGAATTCAATCTAAAAGACTCAGTGGAGATAAAAAAGATAGCTATGGTACTGGAATACCAAAAATAGGACCATTTTATACATATAAAGAATCTACATAATCCTGCCCTCCGAGTAGCCATGCACATTATCATGACGAAGGTTGCAGTGGAGATAGATGGAAGGAGGTGGATATGGCCCATCTTTATGTTGCACACTAAGTCATCGAGGGTCTAAAATATAATTGGGTGATGTATTTTTCTAATAAAATTATAGTAGATGCATAAAAGGCCCACTAGATACCCAACAATAGGTTCCCTTAGGGCATGTTCCTATTGCTAATGGTGTTCTATGAAATTGGTGTACCTGATTACACCTCTATAGAATTGAAATGGGTGTACCTACCCAAAACTCCCCTATGGAGTGGTACAAGGCATTCACCTTCCTTAGCTAGATTGCCCCATCCTATAAGCTCAAAATTAATTCATAGTATGATGGGATGAAGGAAGCCTTTGGGAACAAATGGCATGTTCTAAAGGACTTACCTACAAAGGTTGGCAATCAAGCTAAGTGTGTTGTACAGCAACATTGTTAAGTTGTGGAGCTAAAAGCTTCACTGTTATGCAAATGTGGAGGTTGTTGGACTTAGCTAGTAATCGGCATAGGTAGTATCACCAACATCGGTCAGGCATGGATCAGATCTGTCCGACATCAGTCAGGGATCGACCGACGTCAGTCATATGCAGACCGACAGTGACTGGCATCGGTCACCTCTGTGTGTGTGTTTGCATGCATTTCTAGAATTAGATTTGTTCTAATTTTAGGAGGACAGAGTGTTTGCATGTAAAGATTAATTTTAGTCTTGAGCCTCTGTTTCTAATTATTGTATGCCTTGGATCCTATTTAAGAGACCCATGGGGTTGTATTGTAATTGTAGGACTAAAAGATTAGATCCTCAAGTGTAAGATCTAGAAGGAGGTCTACAAGAGTGCAAGACCAAGAAGATCTACAGGTAAACAAGCAAGTAAGCAAGGTCAATTAGATATGCAAGGTGCAAGATCAAGAAGATCAGCTGAAGCAAGGGAATAACAACTCGATTATTGAGTTGATTGTAATTGATTGAGAGAGAGAACTCTTAAGAGAAATACTGTACACCCAAGAGGTGTGGAAAGAGTGAGATTTCTTCATTGTATTCTGGAAGAGTTTAATACAAGATTGGTTGTTTCTTGTATCTCTTATTATTTGTTATTTTTTATTTCTAGTTACTTATTACTTTTGGTTCAATTCTGTGTTTAGTTGCTTATACAAAAGTAATCAATTGTACTCCAAGCTCCTAACAGCTGGTATCAGAGCTAGGATCACTAACAAGTGGTAGAGAGGGTTAGTGTTTGTTGATTACAGGGTCACTCACAGGTGTTTCTGTTTGAGTGGGAGTAAAGCAATGGCAGAAGAAAGTAAAATAAGAATGGAGAAATTCAATGGCAAGAATTATCAATTATGGAGGATGCAGATAGAAGATTATCTGTATCAGAAAGATCTATTTTTACCGTTGGGTGGGGTTGTAATTAAGCCCACAGATATGTAAGATGAAGAATAGAATGTTCTTGATAGAAAGGCTCTTGGATCTATAAGGTTGAGCCTGGCATCTTCTGTGATTTTTAATTTATCACAGGCAAAGACAACGGTAGAGTTAATGGATACTCTGGCAAACTTATATGAAAAACCCTCAACTTCGAATAAGGTATATCTTATGAAGCAATTATTTAGTTTGCAAATGCAGAAAGGTGGATCTGTATATAGTCATCTTAATGATTTCCATGAAATTGTAAATCAGCTAAATTCAATCAAAATAGTTTTTGATGATGAAATTAAGGCTCTCTTAATCTTATGCTCTTTACCTAAAAGTTGGCATAGCTTGGTAATGGCAGTTAGCAATACTGCATCTACTTCAAATATCTTGAAAGTTGATGATGTTGTTAATGTAATCTTAAATGAAAAAATTTGCAGGAAAAGCACAGCAGAAACATCAGGTAATGCTTTAAGTATTGAAAGCAGGGGAAGGCAAAGAGAGAAGGGCAAGCAAAGGAAATCAAGGTCAAAGATGGGAAGGAGATCCAAATCCAGAAATAGAGGTATAATCTACTAGAATTATGAAAAGAAAGGGCATGCAAAGAAAGACTGTTGGTTGAAGGATAACAAAGAAAGTAATAAGGAAGTAAATGTTGCAGGTATTGTTGCACAGGATGCTCTTATATTTTCTTTGGATAGTCAAGTAGAATCATGGGTTTTAGATTCTAGTGCTTCTTTCTATGCAACCCTAAATAGAGAATTTTTCAATGATTATGTCCATGGAGATTTTGGAAAAGTTTATTTAGGGGATGGTGAGTCTTGTCAAATTATTGGCAAAGAAAAAGTGCAGCTAAAATTGCAGAATGGCAACACATGGGTATTGAAAGATGTCATGCATGTACCCATCTTGAAGAGGAATCTGATTTTTACAAGAAATTTGGGTGATGAGGGTTGCACAGTAACTCTCACAGTGGAATCTAGGAAAGTTTCCAAGGGTGCACTTGTATTAGCAAGAGGTAAGAGAGTAGGTACACTTTATCTGTCTACTTGTGTTACTGATTATTCTCCATCTGTTTTATCTATTTCAGATGTAGATGCAAAGATGCGGCACTATAGGCTTGGTCACATGAGTGAGAAGGGAATGAATGTTCTTAAGTCAAAAGGTAATCTTTCAGATTTGAAAAGCATAGATCTAGATTTTTGTGAGCATTGTATTTTTGGAAAATAGAAGAAAGTGAGGTTTCTCAAGACTGGGTCAACAAAGAAGCACAAGTTGGAGCTTGTTCACACAGACATGTGGGGACCAGCTCAAGTAGATTCTATTGGAAGATCACAGTATTATGTTTCTTTCATTGATGATGCTACAAGAAAGGTATGGATTTATTGCATAAAGAGGAAATCTGATGTTTTTGACACATTTAAGAAATGGAAAGCTTTGGTTGAGAATGAAATAGGTTTGAGATTGAAGTGCCTTAGATCTGACAATGGTGGTGAGTACTGCAGCAATAAATTCAACAGTTATTGTTCTATGAGTGGAATACGTAGGGAAAGGACAGTTCCAAAGACACCTCAGCAAAATGGACTTGCTGAAAGGATGAATAGAACAATAATGGAACGTGCACAGAGTATGAGGTTGCATGTTGGTTTGCCCTTAAAGTTTTGGGTAGAAGCTATAGATACTACAATTTACCTGATTAACAGAGGACCTTCTACTGCTCTGGATGGTGGAATTATAGAAGAGGCTTGGACAGGTAAAAAGGTAGATCTTGTTAGGGTGTGGAGCTAAAAGCTTCAACTATTGCAGACACGAAAAAATAAGAGATTGCTGAAGATCCAGAAGTATCGGCGTCGACATCATGACCAACGTCGGTCATTACCAGTGCAGAAGGAAACTGGCGTCGGTAGGAATTCAGCCGACGTCGGTCAACACCAGACAAACAGGGATCGACGTCGGTCGCCTGTGGCATTCCAGAATTGTTGTTGACGAACAGTCAATTAAGTGAAGTGAGTGTTTGCATGTTAAATGACTAATTATAGTCACAAGCTGTGTGTCTAATTATTGTAATTAGAGTTCTATTTTTGTATGCATGGGATTCTATTTAAAGACCCATGAGGCATGTATTGTAAATCAAGCAAGCAAGTAAATTATTGAAGCATTGAAGCAAGGTCAAGGAGATCTACAGGTGTAAGGTCAAGGAGATCAGCTGAAGTATTCAAGGAGGGAATAACAACTCAGGTTGTTGAGTTGGTTGTGTTGAGCAAGAGAGAGAGGGAAGAAGGTCTTGAGGTGTGGCAAGCCTTTGAGGTGGAGGATGAAGTGGCATCTTCCTTATTGTATTTTCTTCTAGTAGTATTTAATACAAGAGTGTGTATTGTCTCTCAAATTCTTTGTTGTCTCAAGTTTCTGGTTACTTAATCATTCTGGTATAATTTTGTGTTTAATTGCTTATAAGAAAGTAATCAATTGTGCTTCCGTTGGATAAGGGGTTCCTAACAGTTGGTATCAGAGCCACGGTTTACAGGGAGTAGGTTATTGTTTGTTGATTACAGGTCATTCACAAGGTTTCTGATTGAGTGGGAGTTCAGCAATGGTAGAAGAAAGTAAGCTACGAATGAAGAAGTTTAACGGCAAGAATTATCAACATTGGAGGATGCAGATAGAGGATTATCTGTATCAAAAAGATTTGTACTTACCGTTGGGTGGGGTTGCATGCAAGCCCACAGATATGAAGGATGAAGAATGGAGTGTTCTTGATCGAAAGGCTCTCAGTTCCATAAGGTTGAGCCTTACATCGTCTGTGATTTCCAATTTATCACAGTGCAAGACAACAGAAGAGTTGATAAAATCCTTGGTGAATCTATACGAAAAGCCCTCGGCTTCTAATAAGGTATTTCTTATGAAGCAGCTATTTATTTTGCAAATGCAGGAAGGTGGATCGGTACATACTCATCTTAGTGATTTCCATGGTTTGCTAAACCAATTAGCTTCAGTCAATATTGTTTTTGATGATGAAGTAAAGGCTCTTTTAATTTTATGCTCCTTAACTGAAAGTTGAGATAGTTTGGTTATGGCAGTAAGTAATTTTGCATCTGCTTCTAAAATCTTAAAAGTTGATGATGTTGTGTGTGTGATCTTGAATGAAGAAATATGCAAGAGAAGCACAGGTGAATCATCAGGGAATGCTCTAAGTGCAGAAAGTAGGGGAAGGCAAAGAGAGAAGGTAGAGCAAGGGAAATCAAGGTCGAAGGTGGGAAGGAGATCTGAGTCCAGAGGTGTTACCTGTTGGTTTTGTGGAAGAGAGGACACACAAAGAAGGAGTGTTGGTTGAGGGATAAAGAGAATCAACATGAAGGTAATGAAGAAGCAAAGGATGCAAATATTGTGGTACAAGACGCTCTCATACTTTCTTTGGATAGTCAGGTAGGATCTTGGGTTTTAGATTTTGGTTCTTCTTTTCATGCGTCCCCAAACAGAGATTTGTTCCATGAGTATGAACAGGGAGACTTTGGAGTGCTTTATTTAGGGGATGGTACGCCTTGTCAAATAGTTGGCAAAGGGAAAATGTATCTGAGATTGCAGATGGATAACACATGGGTGTTGAAGGAGGTCATGCATGTCCCAGTTCTGAAGTAGAGTTTGGTTTTTGTTGGAAGGTTGGGTGATGAGGGATGCACAATAACCCTCACAGCGGATTCTTGGAAGGTTACCAAGGGAGCACTTGTTTTAGCAAGAGATAAGAAAGTAGGTACTCTTTATTTATCTACTTGTATTACTGATTCTACTTCTGATTTATCTACTTCAGTTGTAGATTCGAAGATGTGGGTTAATAGGCTTGGTCACATGAATAAGAAGGGAATGGACGTTCTTGATTCAAAAGGTATGTGTTTAGATTCGAAAAGCATAGATAGAGTTCACTGCAGGAAAAGGAAATTTGATGCTTTTGATAGGAACAAAGAAGCCTTGGTGTTTATGGAGGAGATGAAGGATAGAGATCAATCACAGGGGCTAAATAATTCTGAGCAGAGTAGTATGGACAGAAGTTTGATCCAAAATGAGCTCGCGAATGAAGATTTCATCACTTACAAGAACACACAGACATCGACGTTGGTCACTTAGAACCGACGTCGGTCAGGAAGATACCGACATCGATCATGTGCAGACCAGCAGGATCGATAGAGTCGGGCAAAAGAAGTTTGACATCGGTCAGGCAGGGACTGACGTCGGCAGGGGGGACACCAGCGTCGGCCAGAGAAACAACGTTGACAGTCAGAGTCAGTGCAGGGAACTGACATCGGTTAGGAGCAGACTGGGAGATGGCCAAGATCGGTCACTGAAACGGATGTTGGGTGGACAGCAAGCTGTCAAGGAGTCTTAAACACCCATATGGAGGTCAAAAAGGGTAAGTGAACCTCATATTCATTGTTCACCTTCTTTATATTGCTTATTGATGGTCAAGAACTAGGAAGATGGAAGAAGCAATGTAGGTAGAATCTAGAAACAGTGAGAGCTTGGCATGGATGAGGAGTGTGAGTCCTTGGAGAAAAACCAAACAAGCATTTATTGGTGGAGTTGTCAGCTGGAAGAAAGCACTGGATGAGGGATGGATTCCCATGTTAGAGAAGAGAGTGGATGGACACGTGAGATAGAAGGCTATGGCATATGGTCTTGATTAGGCTGCAGGACAATGGAGGTTTGACCATTGTATTTTATCTTTACCAGGTTGGATAATATTAGCTACATTATCCTGTTACTGTATTGTGTTGCTTGTTGCAAGGTTTCATATACAGGGAGTTTTTGAGCTAAGGGTAGAGTTGGTTCAGAAGTATGTCATGAAGAATTTGGGAGTAGCAAAAATTTTTTGACATAAGTGACAGGTATTGCATCACAGATTTTGTGATGGTTGGTCTTCAAGAGTGACTTTGAAGAGGGATACAGAGCCAAGGGAACAAAGTAGATGGTGTACAGGTACAGATATAGTTGCAGCTGTTTATCTCCAAGTGGGAGATTGTTAGGGTGTGGAGCTAAAAGCTTCAACCGTTGCAGACACAAAAAATAAGAGGTTGCTGAAGATCCAAAAGTATCGACGTCGGCAGCATGACTGACGTCGGTCATTACCAGTGCAAAAGGAAATCGGTGTCGATAGGAAGTCGGTCAATGTTGGTCAGCACCAGACAGACAGGGACCGAGGTCGGTCACCTGTGGCGTTCCAGAACTGTTGTTGATGAATAGTCAGTTAAGTGAAGTGAGTGTTTGCATGTTAAATGACTAATTATAGTCACGAGCTGCATGTCTAATTATTGTAATTAGAGTTCTATTTTTGTATGCATGCGATTCTATTTAAAGACCCATGAGGCATGTATTGTAAATCAAGCAAGCAAGTAAAGCATTGAAGCATTGAAGCAAGGTCAAGGAGATCTACAGGTGTAAGGTCAAGGAGATCAGCTGAAGTATTCAAGGAGGGGATAACAACTCAGGTTGTTGAGTTGGTTGTGTTGAGCAAGAGAGAGAGGGAAGAAGGTCTTGAGGTGTGGCAAGCCTTTGAGGTAGAGGAAGAAGTGGCATCTTCCTTATTGTATTTTATTCTAGTAGTATTTAATACAAGAGTGTGTATTGTCTCTCAAATTTTTTGTTGTCTCAAGTTTCTAGTTACTTAATCATTCTGGTATAATTTATTGTTTAATTGCTTATAAGAAAGTAATCAATTGTGCTTCCGTTGGATAAGGGGTTCCTAACAGTTCTTTTATTGCTCAGAGTTTTTGGTTCTGAAGCTTTTGTGCACATTGATAAAGAAAATAGAAAGAAACTGGATGCTAAATCTATGCGGTGCACTTTCATTGGTTATGGCTTTGGAGATTTCAGATTCTGGTTGTGGAATTTAGAAACTAACAAAATTATTAGAAGCTGTGATGTAGTTTTCAATGAGAAGGTGATGTACAGTGATCAGCTCAAGAGGCTGAATAATTTTGAGTAGGGCAATCTTGATTTGGATGAGGTAATGGTCCAAAATGAGCTCGTGGGTAAAAATCATCACTCACAGGAAAACACAGAGATCGATGTCGGTTAGGTAACCGACATCGACAGTCAAGCAAGAACCAACGTTAGTTAGACAGTAACCAACATCGGTTAGGTCAGTCAAGTGGAACTGACGTCGGTCAGGTGCAGACTGAGAGTTGACTGGGATCGGTCACTGATAGAGAATTTGGGCGGACAGCAAGTTGTAAATGAGTCTCAAACGCCCATAAAGAGGACTGAAAGGGTAAGTAAACCTTTAATTTGTTATTCCCCTTCTTTATACTATGTGTTGCTCACTGATGGTGGAAAACCAAAAAGTTTTGATGAGGTAATGCAGGTAGAATCCAAGAAACAGTGGGAGCATGGCATGAATGAGGAAATTGATTCTTTGGAAAAGAACCAAACGTGGGATTTGGTTGAGTTGCCAGTCGGAAAGAAAGCACTGAAAAACAAATGGGTATATAGGTTAAAGGAAGGATAGAATGGACAAATGAGACAGAAGGCCAGGTTGGTAGTAAAGGGATTTGCACAGAAACCAGGTATTGACTTTGGTGAAATCTTTTCTCCTGTAGTAAAGATGACTTCTATTCGGACTGTATTGTCTTTATTTGCTATTGAGAATTTTCATCTTGAGCAGCTTGATGTTAAGACAGCATTTCTTCATGGAGATTTGGATGAAGAGATATATATGGATTAGCCAAAAGGTTTTGAGGTCAAAGGTAAGGAGAAACTTGTGTGCAGGTTGAAGAAAAGCTTATATGGTCTTAAGCAAGCTCCAAGATAGTGGTATTTAAGGTTTGACAGGTTTATGATAGAGCATGGCTTTAGTAAATGTCAATCTAACCATTGTGTTTATTTTACCAGATTGGATAATGGTAGTTATATTATCTTGTTGTTGTATGTAGATGATATGCTTGTTGTAGGTTCACACATGCAGGTAATCACTGAGTTAAAGGTAAAATTAGCTCACACATTTGCCATGAAGGATTTAGGAGCAGCGAAGAAAATCCTTGGCATGAGTATTAAGAGAGACAGAAAAATCACAGGCTGATTTTGTCTCAAGAGGATTATGTGAATAAGGTAGTGGAGAGGTTTGATATGCAGGATGCAAAACCGGTAAGCACACCTATGGCTGGACACTTCAAGTTGAGCAAAGAACAGTGTCCTAAATCACATGATGAGGTTGAGTACATGAGTAAAGTTTCATATGCTTCAGCAGTTGGGAGCTTAATGTATGCAATGGTATGTACTAGACCTAATATTGCCCAAGCAGTGGGAGTTGTCAGCAATTTTATGGCCAATCCAGGAAAAGAACACTGGAAAGCAATTCAGTGGATTCTCAAATATTTGAGAGGGACCAGCAGCAGGTATTTATGTTATGCAGGGTCAAACACTTCTCTACATGGGTATGTAGATTTGGATATAGCAGGTGACTTAAATGGTAGGAGAAGCACCATAGGATATGTGTTCACTGTTGGTGGAACGGCAGTTAGCTGGATCTCAAAGTTGTAGAAGGTTGTTGCCTTGTCTACTATAGAGGCAGAATACATTGCAGTCACAAAGGCTAGCAAGAAAATGATATGGATGACATGGTTCATGGAAGAGTTGAAAAAGGAGCAAGAGAGTTGCAGATTGTACAGTGATAGTCAAAGTGCAATTCATTTGGCAAAAAATTCAGCCTTTCATTCAAGAACCAAACATATACAGCTTAGGTACCACTTCATTCGACAGGTATTGGAGGATGGACAGTTGAAGCTGGAAAATATCCATACGGATAAAAACCCTGTAGATATGTTAACAAAGCCGGTAACAAAAGAAAGTTGAATCTTCATTCAACTTTTGTTGGTCTTCAAGATTGAACTTGAAGAGGGAGAAACAAGCTAGAGAAACAAGACAGAGGATGTTGTTGTACATGTACAAGTGCAGCTGTTTATCTCCAAGTGGGAGATTGTTAAGTTGTGGAGCTAAAAGCTTCACTATTATGTAAATGTGGAGGTTGTTGGGCTTAGCCAGTAACCGGCATCGGTAGTATCACCGACATCGGTCAGGTGTGGATTAGATCCGATCGACATCGGTCAGGGATCGACCAACATCAGTCATATGCAGATCGACAGCGATCAACGTCAATCACCTGTGTGTGTGCGTTTGCATGTGTTTTTAGAATTAGATTTGTTCTAATTTTAGGAGGACAGAGTGTTTGCATGTAAAGACTAATTTTAGTCTTGAGTCTGTGTTTCTAATTATTGTATGCCTTGGATCCTATTTAAGAGACCCATGGGGTTGTATTGTAATTGTAGGACTAAAGGATTATATCCTCAAGTGTAAGATCTAGAAGGAGGTCTGTAAGAGTGCAAGACCAAGAAGATCTATAGGTAAGCAAGCAAGTAAGCAAGGTCAATTAGATCTGCAAGGTGCAAGATCAAGAAGATCAGCTGAAGCAAGGGAATAACAACTCAGTTATTGAGTTGATTGTAATTGATTGAGAGAGAGAACTCTTGAGAGAAATACTGTACACCCAAGAGGTGTGAGAAGAGTGAGATTTCTTCATTGTATTTTGGAAGAGTTTAATACAAGATTGGTTGTTTCTTGTATCTCTTATTATTTGTTGTTTCTGATTTCTAGTTACTTATTACTTCTGGTTCAATTCCGTGTTTAGTTGCTTATACAAAAGCAGTCAATTGTACTCCAAGTTCCTAACAAACACTACTCTCTTATGTGCATCAAGATGGCCCCATCTAAAGAACTTTCTGCTTGGTTAAACTTTCTTTATGATTTTTTGGTGTGGTACTTTATCCACTCTATCAACTACATATACGACGCACATCTAGTGACACTTGAAGTTGAACAAATTGACTCAGAGACCCACACTCTTTGTCATATGTATGGATACCCTAGTAAGAAATCATATAGAGAGAATATTGATTCGAACATAATCGACATCAAGGTACATCAAACCTTGGCTTGGGACTCTATTCATACCCTCTTCTATATGTTGAAACCAAAGAAGAAATCTTTGGTAAGCTCAGAGCATGAGAAAGAGAAACTTCCCTAGTGCTACCACTAGACAAGAAGCAGAAGCTTACTGGGCACGATGTCAGCACAAGTTCTCGACCAGAACCTATGAAAAGAAAAAGGACTACCCAGGCACCACCAAATAGGGCTTCTCCATCAAAATGAGATCCACCATCAAGTCAACTAGAAGGCTTAATGCCAAATGTTGGCTAGGAATCGGGGAGAGATTACATTGTGAATATTATTTTCAATAGAAAAAATGATAATGTATTCATATGAGATAGTTTTACAATGATAGTGAAAGCATATAAATCTTTCATGAGAAGTTATAACTATCTTACGGCTTTCAACTAACTCGAATAACAAAAAATTAATTAATCTAAGATAATAAATAAACTAAGTAAACTAAGCAACTTTGGATCATCAACCCAACAAACTCCCCCTTGATCCAAAGGGGTATAAATGATGAAGATCTAGAGCTATGACTATGAATTCATCAATGAATCTCTGCTACATTTGTAAGCTAACACATTGTACATCTGTAACCTAGCACATGGCACATCTCTTGGATGCCCAACAATAACCAACATTGAACACATGCCTTTGTTCAACACTCAAAATTCTAAAAAATCTAATGTTAACTTTTACAACCACCGACAACTAATTAAATGCCACTATGCAATATCTTCCTCTATCAGGGGAGAAGTGAGAAGTTGTGAAACATAAAAACAAATTCAAACTACTTTGTTTGCTCCTCAGCAATCATATCAATGCACCGAAATAAAATTAAAACTAAAATCAAAGTACACAAACCAAAAATTGCTATTACATCAGTGAACCCATACTCTGAATGAATAGCAAATTGGAGAAGGGAAATTATCCTCCAACCTCTGTGGATCCTTTAACCTCCAGTTGGCTCTATTTATCCGATTAGATCCTCAGGGACCTGTAAACATTGAAATGTAACACTATCATCACTAACAATACAAATGTTGGGACACATCGTTACAATCTTAGTTTGATGTATACAATGCATTTGGAGAAATTTTACAAAGAGAGGGTGTCGGATTCCATCGATAATGTACCCATACAACACTATGTTCAATACATTTAGCATAAAAATCACATAATGAAGCTCCAAAATAGAAATTTGACCATTCCAATGTGTTTGGAATGTCAAAAACCATGAAAATTGTCTAGTCACATGACAACCTTTCGACTACAAGAGTCACAAAAATTTCGCAATTACACCCTTATATTGCCAAAGTCATTTTGCAAAGTCTTTGAAAAAGGAATATTCTCTTCAAAAAACATCTTTTGACTTAGATAAATTTTGATTGAAAAATTACTTAGGAGAGTTGAACTTGTAACCTCTCCATTTTCAAAACTCTCCTTTTACAAGTGACTCACAAAATCTTGACAACCAACTCCACTACGAGTATTATTAAGATATCAAATACAAAACTTTTTATTTGGACCTTGACTTTTCTAATTTTTTACAAATAAATCTTATATTTGAAAAAATGATTTACCCATGCATGTAAAAAAATAAAGCTTGAACGATTCTCAACATTAAAAAAAAATCTTTGGTTTTACTTGCATGTAAAAAGGAATTATGTTGGTTTTCCTAGTGGAGCCCACAAAATGACTAGTGAAACCCCATTGCACCATGTAGTTGAGAATGTTCCGCAAATATTTAAATATCCAATATCTAACAAATTATTTATTTCTACACCATCCTCAAGCCGCCAATATAATTCCAAAGAAAATAAATACTCAAGCAGTAGAAAATTAGATGACTGGATCAAAATGCCATTTCTAATCAAAATACCATTTGGGATGCCGTACAAGCGTTGTAAATGATCACAAAAGAAAAATAAATAAAACTTAAACAATCATACCAGTCTTCAAGCATCAGATAGGTGGATTTTATACCAAAGAATTTTGATATTTTTCTAGGATGATTTGACCATCGTACAGTTGCACCACATTTACCTCAAATGTCGTACAATTCCAGCATGGGTTCAACATGGAAGAAGTAATTTTGATTTGAAAAATAAAATCAAACAAAAAAAACTTTACAAATTGCGTCATCCAGATCATTGTGTTTATTTTGGTATGGAGTACTGTTCCCAAAGCTTTAAAAACTTTTGCCTCCAATTTACTATTTCTTGTTCAGATTAGATAAGTCGTCGACTTCTGCATCTATTGGATTCCATAATTGCAACCAAGGTCTTTGAATTTCTTCTATTTTCCTTTAAAAAAATCTGCTCTTCAATCTTCTGGGACCAATCTTTGATACCACTGTTGGCGAGGAATCGGAGAGAGATTATATTGTGAATATTATTTTCAACAAAAAAAATGATAATGTATTCATACGAGATAGTTTTACAATGACGGTGAAAGCATATAAATTTTTCACAGGAAGTTATAACTATCTTATGGGTTTCAACTAACTTGAATAACAAAAAAGTAATTAATCTAAGATAATAAGTACACTAAGTAAAATAAGCAAATTTGGATCATAAATCCAACACCAACAATATAAATTGTTCTTTTGGAACAAGGAATAGAAGAGCCTAAGGATAATGACAGGGAGGAGTTGGAAGAGTTACTAGGAGGGACCTTGGAGATGGTTGAGGAACAAGAAGACACTGATTTGGAGAAGACACTCTCCTTGATGCAAGAGGAAGAGACCACCTTTGAGGATCTATAGTTGGAAATTGAAGATCCACTTGGGGAAGAGAGGGATGGCTCTCAAGTAGAAGAACTGAATCACCACGACATCGGCACCACATCACAGGGGCAGGGCATGGATGTCGATATACTTGAGCGAGATCCCATAAAATGGAAACAGTAAGTTGCTTTCATGGTTAGACCACAAATATATGATGTAAACACCAACCTTCATGCCCAATACCAGATAAGCATCCCTAATATGTTGTTGTATTTGTATTCACATCTTGATCTAGAAGATGCATCTGTTCAAACTTGGTGTGAGATGTCATTTTTCCTTGAAATGTATAATGAAGAATGTAGTTTTGAGATGCCTTTCGATAGCCTTATATTATATCCATAAGGGGTGATGCTGCCCATAACTCTTTAGGTAGATCCTCATCAACTTACCTCTTTACAAGCTAGTGCGGCACTCTTAAAACTAGCCTCTCAGGTAGCATGGCAAAATGTTCTTGTAGAATCTAATGTGTGGCAGGTTGGATAGGAGGATGTTAAGGTGGTAGAAATGTTTGATAAAGAAGTAACTGCCCACATCAAACTATAAGAAGGTGCTAAGCTGAAGCACTATTTGGAGATCGAAACATCAGCGAAGGTCAAAAACTAAATATTTGTAAGGATATTCTAAGCCAAGACCCAACACTCATAGATGGAGTCCCTTTAGAAGGTGAAGCGATTGACAAGTTGGAGACCCTCATGGACCTCCTATTGAAATAGTGCAAAGAGCATCCTAGGCCGAGAGATGAAATAGTATTGGAAGCAAAATAATTTACCTAAGTCGTGGGAGTATGTAGGCATGCCTTGCATAGAGTTAGGTAAGTGATTTCCATTCTAGATGGGGTTTTTGAGAAGCTGGCATGGCCCAGCAAAATTTTAAAGCTTGATTTCAAGAAAAAGAGCTTCACATCAATAATTAAATGATATAGCCCTTTTAATAAAAGACTGCACCGAGTGCGTGAAGGCATTTAAAGATGTTAAAGCTATGGAAGAGATAATAAATATGCATTGACAAGAAATAAATTCTAACTTTGTGGCACTCTAAGGATAGGTTCTAGTTGAGATCACCGTGCTTGAGGATGTTCAAAATAATGCTTCCACATCCCTTGAACGATTGGTCAATAAGGCAAGAGAGTGTCCCGACCAACCCGAGGAGACCAAAACACTAAAAGTGGCCATTGAGGAAATAACAACAAAGCTAGTTAACACCTTGTCACATTGGGAAGGTGTCAAGAAGCAGATCGAATAGGTTGGTCCTGAATTTTTTGTCGAAGTCAAAACTGGGGCTTAGTCAAGGATGGACTAAAATCATAGTCTGGGGTAATGTTGGACCCTAAAATTTGGCTAAGTCTTTTGGTAGTGCACAGAACAAGCATGGTGTAGAATAAGCATGGCATGGAAAGAGCACGGTGCAAAAGTGATACAAGTGCAAAAGACCATTATGCAAAAGATCACAGCATGAGAAGACCCAGTTAGAGAGGAGGCATAATAAATGGAGAACTCGAGAGTGAAGGGCTTGGAATATCAATGAAAGACTTGGGGAACGCGAAGGAAGTGGAAAAAGGTTAAGGAGCAATTCTCAGGGACATAATAGACTTCAATCATGCATGAGTTTAGCACTGACCCACATGAAGATAAACACTTGGCAACAAGGATCTAGCATTGAACAGCAATATAGGGGCCCAAAGGCTCAGGGTTTTAGTAAAACAATGTAGACGGCTACCATGACTCTCAATCCACTGGAGATCGTTGGCTAGTCACTAGAAGTGTCATAACTATTATAACAACTTGGTCGGGGATAACCAAGTATAAATACCCCTGTTTAGAGCTTTGTAATTTTGTTGATCATTGTTGTATAATGATTGATTATAGTTGAATGACATTTATGGGTGTAATCACAGATATCATTATAATCTTGTTATTGCACTCTAGTATATAGTCAATTTGTATTACTGAGTTGCACTATACATTCGTTATGTAACTTGTGGATCTGTTATGGATATGATGATAGAATCTATGTTGTTTGAACATGATCAATGTGGACTTTGGATATAATGGTAATGGTTAGTTTAATCGTGTTTATACGATTAACTAAACCTAAGCCCATATATGTGTATTTCTTTTTATGGTTAGTCATTGAATAAGGTATATGTTCGAGCACCTAAATATGACAAGTACACTTCCACGTGACAAAACCCATGGGAACCATATTTTTGTTGTGTCCTTCAAGTGAGTGCACAAGAACTCTAAGTATTACACGAACTACCATCACACTAGCGTGTTGGGTATTAGTCACTTCAGCATAGGCCTAAGGAGAGGTCTAGATAGGAAATTAATCCAACACATTAAAACCTTTGGTGCACTCAAGGTGGCCTTCTACGAGTTATCTGTAAATTTGCACTTAACATAGGCTTATGTCTTTTCAAGGGTATTGTGCTAGTTTTTTAGTTACATTGAGCTTGCACTACCCATGGGTGATCATTATTGCACACATGGCATGATAGAAGGAAGTGAGTTCTATTTTTTTCTATTTGAGTCTTTGAATGTATTATGAAAGAATATGCTTATCATGTTTCCTAACTCTATATGTATTGAACATTGAGTACCATGGAAATCGGATGATTTGACACAACCCTTATCTTGGGTATTTGTTGGTGGTGGAAATTAAATTGATCCTCTCCTTAAGTATGATTGTTGCCTAAAAGTAATGACGAGAAAAGGTGCTACCATGTTTGGATTTAGAAAATAAGTTCCTTGCCTTCTATTTAACCTATGCATAAGTCAAAAATCATAGGTAATCAAGTAACTTTAATATACATTTTCAACTTAAGGTTAATGATTTTTGGGACCTTGTGTAGTATTAAAGGAACCTAAAGACCCAGTGATGGAAATGGTATAAGGACAAATACAATGGTGTTTAATAGGGTTTCTCAACACTTTGAATGGAGGTGATGAAGAGTAGAATTAAAACACTAATGTGTTGATATCCAGGTGTACTTGGATGGCAAATATCTAACTTGTCAAATAAACTTAAGTTGTTCTTCAATATTGGAGTTCATGTTCAAATAAAATAATTGGTTGTTTCACATTTCATTTCCTATTAGCCTAACATTTTTTGATTAAATTAAAGGTCTTGGTCTTAAACCTTGCATAAGAAAATGGATCATGTTAATACCCTGAATATGAGTTCCTCAAGGGTGTCACCCATATCATAGTACCTTGATATTTTGGATTGAGAAAGAAATTCCATATGAGTGCATGTGAGAAAACATGTATTATTGATAGGGTAATGCAGAAAATCTATAAGACGCAAAAAGGTTATGTCTTCTTGTCATAGTAGACCTAGTATTAAACCTCTTCAGTAAAAGCTAAAGGTTGAACCACCATGTCTTAAACATAGCATTTACTTTAGAAAACTATTAGTATCTATAAGTTATTAAAATGATTATTAATGTTATTATGATCAGTTGTTATGCACCCTATGGTCGGTATGGGACCCAAGTAGGTTTTGTTTTACCTCTATTCGATTGATTATAAGTTAAATTGTTCTAATGTTGGGTTCAAATTGAACCTTGTAAAGTAAATCAACTAAGAAAAAAATTGTTCACATGTCCTCATTTATTCAAAAGTTTGAGGTTCAAATTTGTAAATGTGTGACATTGTTGATGAACTTGCCAAGAGAAAGATTGGCCATAGCTTCAAGATAGACTATGTGCAAATTAGGGCCAACACAATCTCACATGATTTAGTAGAATTCATAGGGAAAGCCATCAATCATTGACCCTTTGTCATGATCCATATCAATCACTATATTATGAAGCTTTTCAATAGAGAGGGGCTTATCACAAGCCATTCTTTGACCAAGAATGAGTTTACAAAGAATTAAACCAATGCATTTTCTTAATGCAAATCCCCTTTCTTTTGAGGGGGGTGGAGCTTGAAAGACTTGTTTATAATGGTGAACAAAGGCTTGTAGGATGTCTAGAAGACTAGTGAGATGGTCGTTAGCTCCCTTGATAGCCTTAATTTGCGCAATAGTTTCTCTGGGTCTTAGCTTATTGAAAAATTCCTTTGAATATCAATCTCTAATCTTTAACGAGTGGATTTTACCCTGAATTTGAGCCACCATGAGCACGATAAATCTCAACGAGCTTGAATTTCCTCCTCAACTCAACAATTTTGTTTTGCGGAGTCATGCAAAGAAAATGATTTTAATTTCTAAGAAACTATATAGAATTCTCTTATGTGGGCAACGCTAGGCCTTTTCCTAAACATGGTTAGGAGTTTATCAAACCCCTAAGGCATGTGGCAATGCGAACAGTGATCGCTTCCCACTAGTCAATCCAATCAGAAACACAGTTTGCGTGAGGAACTAAATTTAATACCCATCTAATATAAGCGAGGGTTCTCTCATTATGCAGGGGTGAGGTGTTAATATAAAACTAATTATTGAAAGTTCTGACAGACGAGGCAAACCACTACAAAATTTGATGTGTTGTTCTTATTGAAACATATTAAAGCATTAGGCAAAGGAAAAAATGTCTTGTTCTTAGTGTAGGGTTTTATCTAATCTCTTAAGCACTCTATCATTTCCTTGGAAAAAATGAGCCCAGGTGACCCCGGTGGTGGGGGAAGAGGTTTTGCAATGATGACTAGTGCCAAAAAAAGCCAACTTGTTTTGCATATAGAATTAGGCCTCTCATTTTTGACACCGTCGTATGGGTAGAGCCCCTTCTTTGTCCTCTACATACTCCACCATGTTGAAATATCCAAAGATTATCTAGTTGGCCCCCTGATATTGTTGTGTTAGCCACCCTGGAAGCACCGTTCATTCCATGGTATCATTGGAGGCATAGAGATTAACTAACCTAAGATACTTCCCAATAAAATCAAAGACTATCCAAAGTGCACAATTAGATGAGCCCACTCCCATCCATTACAAATGAGGCAAAAAGTGGCAATATCATGATGACTACTCAGCAATGTCCCATGTCATGGTCAGACATGTAATAAGTAGCACCCAACCAAATGGTTTTCACTGTCATCTAGATGGAGGAAACTATAATTTTCACCCCCTGCAAGATCTGAAAAGTTTTGACAACTAGCCCTAACCATGTACTCATGGCTTGGGTCAATCAAATTACATACATTCCGTGAATAAATAATCAACAATCATTGGAAACTTTCGAGGTGCATGGTCATGCCACCTTGGCCTTCAAGTGTCACAAAGCAATTGCCCATAAAAAATGTTGACCTTTAGCAAGAAATTATGCAACACAAGATGCCTCACTATAAGAAATCCTCTTTTTTTGTCAAGGGAAGGCTTTGCAAACATCGTGTTGCTTGATGGTGAGGATAAAGAGGAGTTTCTCAAGGCTTTGGAGCCAAAATAGGGATTGTCGAAGTCAAAGACTCGTGATTGAAAAAACAAAAAACTAGGAACCGCAAACTTTTGTATTTTGAAGATCATATTCAGTTGTTGTGGCACACTTGCCACAACCATTTTAGGGTTTGCTTGGGGAGCCAAAATAACTGATGGCGGGTTTGCCACAATGACAATGATGGTCGACTTAGGCTTAGCAACAAATACCCTATTATTGCAGTTATTATCATTGTTCCGTCACCTCATAATTTGTTTGCCATCATTGACTCCCATCAATAATTTATTTTGTTCAACTGTGTTTTAGGCATTGTATTCATGTCAGCCACAAGAGGGAAGCCTTAATTTTATGGTCCGACAATTGACATCAAAAACAAGTATTAAATAGGTTAATCTACATCACTCATTGGACGCCTATGGTTTAACAATCTTGTGAAAGGTCAATCTTCACATAAACACGTCATTGTGGTCTCACAACAGAGACCCTATTGGTTTCAAAGCAATTGAACCAACCTAAATGTTTAACCAATTGCTTCAAAAATGGGTAAAGAGGCATACGTAGGGCAGAAACTCTACCCAAACTAGGAACTTGAGTTTAGTATTCTCAAACATGGCAAAGCATCAAGATTAAGGGGAGAAAACAAGCTACAAACTTCTAACATAGTAAAAGCCATGCTTGTGAATGCCATGATATTTAGGATTTTCAAACTTAAAAGAAACCCTAGGTCAAGTTTTGCACCTCTATGAGTTTGATGCCATGGAGATGCCATTGCATTTGAACCCAACTTTTCAACATAGATTCGATAGATATGCACCCAACAACATATCCATGTAAGGCTATGAGATTCTAGCTATTGACAAGCTTTATCAAATTCAGCAACATCAAGCAAAACATTAGAAATGATTTTTTCAAAAGCAATACATTACCTTATGGAATTCCTTGGATACAAACTTGTGTTTTCTTTGGCACTATTGCGACTTCCTTTAAAGCTAGTTACATCCAGCAATACAAGCCTCTATAACAAGACTGTTCTATTTTTAAAAATAGGCCAAAAAGCATTAATACCAAAGCTAGAGTCAATTTAAAAAAACAACCCAAAAGCATATTTCCAAGCTAGAGGCAATTTAATGTTTTAGTCAAAGCTAAGAACAACAACAGATGTGTGACAATAAGTTAGAAAGCCATATGACATGACAAATATGACAATTACTCCTCAACCATAAAACACTCATTTTTTTCATATTATTATTACTCTGGTTTTTCAATAACACTTTCTATTTATAATCAGGCCGCATCACCGCGAGGAAAGTGTGACAACGGAGTGGAAAGCTATATGACATGATAGACATGGCAATTACTTTGTGAAAAAACACTCTTTTTTTTCATATTATTATGACTCTTGCTTTCAATAACACTTCCCATTTATAATTAAGCCCCGTCATAATGGAGGACAAAAACTTTGCAAATAATTGCCCTACCGAAAAAACAACATAAACACTCGGTAAATGTGTTTATTTCATTGTAAAGTCGTATAAACATTATCTCACAATGATTTATTAGGCACTACTCACCACAAGCTTTACCAATTGAGAAAGAGGCTAGAGAGTGAGTAGCTTACACTGATAAATTATAGTAGGTCCCTTTGCCTTTTGATTATTACCAAAAACACATGATTGAAAGTAAAAATCCCCCTAAAATTAATGATTTTATAATTCCTTCTCTTTTGTACACTGTTCTAACATTGAAGGTCGCTGCTGAATAGATAATCATTACACAAATTTACACAGACCGATTTAACAGCTGCATGTTAGAGGAAGAAATAAACGTATTGATATATTTTCATTGGTAATGACTGATTAGCTCCTCTCTATATATTAGATTTACATTACTTACTGTAGACTGAGAATACACATCATTAAACAATGCCTAAAAGTACACCGTTATCCGGGGCAAGTAAATACAAGGGAGGTATAAATAGATTAATTACTATACTGAACCAGATTGTACATAAAAGCCACAATATTCCAGATATCTTTTGACCAGGGTCGAGCCCATACAATCGGACCATCTTACATTTACATGAAACAATAACAACATCCAAATACATAAAAATTCAAATGCTACTACTAAAGGAAATGATCCACCTGGATTATGTTCAATAACTAACTGCCCACAAGCCTTAAGGAACTACCACTTGAATAGTAAGAGCATGCATGTATGTACAGTGCCAGACAATGACTTAACATCGTGCATAAGAATTCTGACTAATTGGCTATGTCAATTACGGCTATTGAACGATAAAAATATCAGAATAGTGAGGCTTTCTGGCCAGAATAGTGAGGCTTTGCAGGGGTACGTTTCAACATCTTTACTCCAAATGGACTCTTACCACCCTGTTAAAACAAAAAAAGCATATATCAGAAATGAATTAAAAGTTGAAATAACCTTTTAATGTAATGGTGATGTTAACATCGATAGATCTATACCCATCAGATTCTAATACATTGCATTCAAAAGATCTTAAAATGTAGCCCAAGCTCTATCAAACTTTTCCAAAAAAAACCCAGAAATAATATCCATAAAGATAAATCTGTAATACAAACAATGGTTAACTGTAATACAAACATAGTTCTAGAAGGAAATACAGAAAGATTTATATTAGATTTTAATCCATTGCTTTCAAACATAGTTCTAAAAAGAAATACAGAAGCATACCTCTTATATTAAGATTTTATTTCATTACTTTCAAAAAAAAGAAAAAATCCCGTTACATTTTTAAACATTGCATTTAGAAGATCTTAAAAATGTGGCCCAAGCTTTCCCAAAAAAAACTAGAAATAATATCTATTAAAAAAATCTGAATATAAACAATGTTTATCTGTAATACCAGCATAGTTCTAAAAGGAAATAGGGAATGATACCCATTAGATTTTATTCTATTGCTTTCAAAAAAAAAACTTAACATAGCCCAGGCTTGACCCTAACAACCAAAAAAAATTCACGGGAAAAGAAAGTCCATAACAAAAATCACTTCAATTCAAATATAGACAATGACAGTAAAATGTAATTCAATCCATTTGCCTTTATGGTAATTACTAGATTTTTCAATTTCCAGTGGCCAAGTTTACTTTAAAAAAAAGCCAACAATAAGTTAAAGAAGCATTCTGTAAACCTAATCCATGTAAAAGTGAGGTTTCAATCAATTAAAAAAAAAGGGGCAACAATACATCCAAAATTTAAAAAGAAAAAAAGTCTATAACAAAAAAGCTGTGATATTTACTGTGGCACTAAACCAAAGTAGCATTCTGTACACCTAATCCGTATAAAAACAAAATTTCCATCAAAAACAAAAGAAGGGGGCCAACAATACATCCAAAATTTAAAAATGAAAAAAAATCCATAACAAAAAAAACTGTGATACCAACATAGTGTCAAGAAAACAAATCAGAAAACTGAATCCGATTAAAAATGATACACGTTCGATTTTCATCACTCACCTTCAAAAAAATCCTAATGTCACCCACTCTACCAAAAACAGCCAGTAACTTCATCCGAAATTTATCAGGGATATACAAACATGTTAAAAAAAGTGCAAGGGACCGAACCCCTTGCCTCCAAAATAAAATAATAAAGAATGTAACCAAGCTTACTCAAAGATATAGAAAAGCCCATAACCAAAGAAACAAACTTAATACAAAATTTGCTTTAAAAAGTGCTGGGAACTGACCGTGTTGCATGTACCAGCATCCACATTGCAAACAGGAAAGTCGTTAGGGCAGCAGCTGTAATGATCATCGCAGCAGGTAGCCGATTCTAGAGGGCAGCAGCCCCATGCAAA
This sequence comes from Torreya grandis, assembly GCA_037957365.1. Taxonomy (NCBI): domain Eukaryota; kingdom Viridiplantae; phylum Streptophyta; class Pinopsida; order Cupressales; family Taxaceae; genus Torreya; species Torreya grandis. Next base: position 253,102 of record JARHVA010006317.1, read on the forward strand.
GCAGTCCCCGCCAAAGTCGAAGACACAGCAGCAAGTATTGCTCTCTGGGCAGGAATAATAGTTATCACACACGGTCGGGGGCTTCACAGGGGAAGGGGGAGAAGGACCCGGGTTTGGAGGGTTGGCACCCTTCTTTATAGGGTAGGATGCCTCCATGGCAATACCGCAAATACCAGTGTCGCTCTCTATGTTTCTCTTAAGTCTGATGAATCCCTTCTCTCCCCAGCTTTTTCCCCAGGAATTCTTGACAATCCAGTAGTCTACACCATTTTCTGAGCCATAGCCAACCAAAGTGACACCATGGTCCAGCTGAGTCCCACATTTGCTTGCGAACACACCCTGACAATTTGCAACAAAACCATTATCAGATCTACTTTTCTTCATCATGTAACATCAACCACATGGGAGAGAGACAACGATATCCAGCCTTGTAAAATGCAATGAATATGCAAAAATTCACCTCCCTGACAATACTAAAGCTATGTATTCCTGTGGATTAAGGTATTGATAGCTACTCCTTAGGTGCCCAATTATTTGCATGAAATAAATGTTACAAAAACAGTCAGCCAGCTATTGAAAACAAAGCTTTGACATTGCACGCATATCTAAAATTTTAAACTTGAGTTTGCCTTTTAACTTAGGTATGCTTTCAAGGTCATTAACTATAATAGCTCTTCCATGCAAACAGTAAATTTGTATCAGCAAGATCCTCTTAATTTTAGTCTAGCTCATCTCATAACCTTTCTACGAAATTTAAAATAAAGCCATTAGGATCTCCTATTGCTCGCAGCTTTATATAGAGAAGAGAAGCCATGCACATGCAGCTAATATTTAAGGGTTTTATTGCAACTTGATAGAAAAGGATGCATTGATATAAGTAGTAGATATCATGCATTAATTAATTGTTTAAATTAGGACAGCACACAATGTAGCTTCAAGCTTGCCGTATACCAGTAGATATTTTGTATCATAAAACAAATTACCGTTTCTCCTAAAACAGTTGAAGCAGCTAGAAAACAGTCAAAAAACCTAAAGGTTGATTCTGATATCTGCACTATGAATAATAATATGTATGCCTGCATTTATATAGAGAAAATGGGCGCAAAATAAGGCTTGGATTTACTTCCTTATATAATATATATAGATAGATAGATCACATGGGAAATAATTGCACCCAAAACAGGCAATACACAGTTCATTAGAGTATAGGAGAGACCTAAGAAAAATGCCACCCATCCATGAACATCCAAATTAAGTCTATCCTAGTGCATTGACTGCGATTTACTGATGTACTTTAATTCATCGATTGCAATTATATTCATTTATCCTGTACATCCATCGTAATTGTGTTGATTTATAGTGGCCTCTCTTTGAAGTGGAGATTATCCTCACAGCAAATAGCTAGTGCTCCAATCATACACTGGAGTGTTCTTTGTTGAGGGGCATCCACTTGTCCAGTGGGATATGAAATCGTTGGCCTTCCACTGCCCCATCAGAAGATTTTTTGACACCACGGTTGGGTATCTAAGATCCTTTATGTGTCATAAGATATTATGCGATTTGTCAAACATTAAACAATAGATACTTCTATTCTTGTTAAAATCTTTGTTGAAAAGAACTAAAATCTAGAATGTCAATATAAAACATTTCATATACATTCTTCATATTTCATGCCTCTAATTCTTTATGAAATTTGATGAAGGTATTTAAATCCCGTTTATACTGACATTTTTGATTTAAGGTTTTATCCCAAAAAAAAACATTATCTCAAAAAGTATGCATATATATGTTGTTTTCTGTTTGACAAAGTTGCAAAAAAATTAAAGCATCTTAGACACTCAACCATGGTTTCAAAAATTCATCCGATAGAACAGTATAAAGTTGAGTACTACAACTCCACTGTACATGTGAACTCCCCTCAACAAAGATCTCTCAAGTCTATGATTGGAGCACGAGATGAGAAACTTGTTATACTTATAAGTAAATGCAAATCCGCATTCAAATAAAAAAATATTATAAAAAACAAATAAAGAAATAAACACACACTAATATAAACAAATTACTCACCGCTTCATAGAACTGGAATGCCCTCCCACTGCCTTCAATGGCCACACTGATAGGCTGATTGGCAGCGGCCTTCTTAAGCGAACCCTCATCATTGACAGGGACGTCTTCATAATCATCAATGGTCACCACATGGGCATTTTTCTGTAAAGAATATTCCATCCAAAAATCAGTACAAGACACCTCAAAATGAACCGATTTTATAAGGAAAAAAATAATGCAAGTACTAAGAATTACCCTGTAAGTGTCACAGCTACCATCATAGCCCACGTAAGGATAATCCTTTTCAGAGTCAATTCCTCCGTTGCTTATGATAAAATCAAAAGCATAATCCATAAGTCCACCATTGCATCCCTCGTTGTAGGAATTATCGCAGTCTACTAGTTCTTGTTCCGACAGTGAAATCAAATCCTTGGTCACAATTTGATTTATGCCCTCCACGGCAGCAATAGCTGAGAAAGCCCAGCAACTTCCTGCAATTAAAAAGTAAGGACAGCATCAACACAGTCCCTTAACCGCAGCTATGTTATTATAGTTTGTAGGCGAATCCACAGTCCCAGGAAAATAGAAAAATAAAACCTGTAAGGAGCCAATATCTCAGTAGTCGAGCATCCCAGCTAGGTAATGGGAGATTCTAGATTTGTAAATTAGCTGGTCCAAAAATAGAACATTTAAGGGGCAGGTAGCTTAGTGAGAGTTATGAGAGGTCCTGTGTTTTCCTCGCTGATCCATGTGTTCACTGTTCATGGCTTATAAATATTCCCTCTTGATAATGATAATTTGGCCGACCTCCACTGATATGTACCGGATCTATCAACCATACATTTTGATATCTATATCCACTATTCCCCGATTTATATATCTATAGCTGTAAATAGACTGAATATTAACATTTCCAATTATCCGCCACTCATTTGTTATAACTTTATAAGCGATGAATTTCTATACCTCTGTCCACTATACCTATTTTTATTTGTATTCCAGTAAAACTAGAAAGATTAAATTATAAAAATGCCCGTGCACCTCATATGCTATTAGCTATGAATTCCAATATGCGTTCTAAATACATATCCACTACTGTTTCATTAATACAGAAACAGGACAGAGCCATGAATTTCCATAGCTCTATCCATTATTTCCCACTTTCTATGGCTATAGCTGAAAATAAACTGAATGTTAACATTTCCAATTATCCACCACTCATTTGTTATCAGCCATGAATTTCTATACCTCTGTCCACTATACCTATTCTTATTTGTATACCAATAGCAAGATTGAATTATAAAAAAGCCCATGCATCCACTCATATGCTATAAGCTGTTAATTCCTATATCCATTCTATACACATATCCACTACTGTTATATTAATACAGAAACAGGACAGAGCCATAGCTCTATCAGGCACACCCATTTTTATTGCTATACCAGTAAAAAGTTGAATATAAAATATACCTATGTATCCACTCATGTTATTAGCCATGAATTTCTACACCTACATCCACTGTTGCTATATTAATGCAAAAAAAGGAACACAGCCAAGAATTTCTACACCCATATCCACTACTACTATATTAAAGCAAAAAAAAAGAACAGAGCGTGAACTTCTATACCTCTATCCATTGCTATATCAGCAAACGGGTTGAATGTAACCAAAAAAAAATTGAAAAATTACTGTACACACGGACATGTTTTCTAGCCATTAATTTCTATGCCCATATGCACTTCTATTATATTGATTTAAAATCGGGAAAAAAGCCATAATACTCTATACCTCCATCTACAACACTCATATTAATTGCTACACAAGTAAAAAGGTTGAATGTAAAATTTATCAATTTTCCAATACTACAATATTGATTCAAAAACAGAACAGAAAAAAATCCATGTATCAACAAAGATGTCATCAGCCATGAATTTACATACCAATATACACTAATACCCCTGGTTTTATATTGCTATATACCTATAACAGTAGAAAGGTTAACATTAAAACATTACCATGTATCCACCATCACTATATATATTATATTGATACAAAAACAGTATATGTATCATATTGATACCAAAAATGAAGAGAAAAATGGCCCTGTACGGACTCAGATGTCATCAGCCATAAATTTATATAACCATATTCTAAGTCCTATGTGTGATCAGTGAAGAACAGTTAATCTACCATGCATTTCTATACTATTAATTTGCAACGAATTTCTATTTTAATGCACGAGAGATTTGTCAGAATTTCAAATAAATCGAGCAAAGGCTCGGATAAACTTACCACAAGACCCCTGGTCCTTAACTTCAGCCACAGCTCCCTTCTTTCTCCAGTCAATAGACTCAGGCAACACATCATCATCTTTGAGCTGATAGCGAGGGCTAGGAGACCTAGAGAGCCTCTTCTTGGCATCAGGCTTGAGACCCAAATACTTAGCCTTAAACTCTTCATGGCTCAGATCTGCAAACTTGTTAAGCCCCAATTTGAAGGAGGCCCCATTCTCCATATTATGCTCGTTGATAAACAACAAATTGTCCTTAAATATCTTAAATCTCTGTTGTTTCTCATCCAGGCCATTGTCATTGTAGGCCTTACCGTGCTCTGCAAGCCACCGTTCATAGAGCTCCATGATTTTATCATCTCTGCTCGTATCATAGGTTATGATGGAAAAATCAGATTCCGCTGCTGAAACAGCCACAGACAAAACCAAGACAGCCAACAGCCCAATCCCAATAGTCATCGCCATGGCTAATAGATCTCCCCCTGCCAAAAACAAGTACAAACAAAAAATACAACTGGGTGTCTCTGAAAAAGTAGTAAAACGCTAGAATTCTTCTCTAAATCTAAATCAGATCTAAACCCATAAATAAGCATACCCAATAAAAGCCCATCTAAGCCAGCAAACAGTAGATTATTGACACATACCTTATCTTTTTCTTTTGGGCGAAGATCACGCTGCACTGATAGTGGGGATCTCAATGATTCCCAACATACATAGAAATTGCGCCCAATGTCCGTATATAACGTGGGAGGAGAGGAGTAATTGAGTGCTAAATTTAATAACTTATTATAATAGTCGTTAAATAGTGGATTAACACCTAGTTTACTGAGTATATGGAATTATTGGGTCAGAGTTAAGAAGGAATCTGGCCACCTCACCCTCCACCAATGGTGGAGACTGTATGGGAAGAAAAAGATACAGCTTAAAAAAGAATTATTTGGGGGCTAGATTGGCTGCATCAGAGGAATGGTGAAGCGACACGCAACTTTCGTCGATTATGCGGCTTGTCGTTTTCCTCATAAGACTATTTGCATGTAGGAAGTTTAATTGTGAATATAAGAGGGGGAAAAAATAAAAAACTTTTAAAAGTGGTTTTTTAAAAATTAAATGGTATTTTTAATTAATGATATAGATTATATATTATTATTTTTATTTAAATAATTAAAAATAATATTGAAAATTTATAAATTAGTTTTCTATATTTATTATTAAGTATAAAACTTTTAAATGATATGATGTCTCCTAATTGTTATTTTTCTTCCATAATCTTTGTGAATTACTATTCAACACTTCTTCTTCTTTTGTATTCTAATCTTTCTTTTAGTTTAATGTGCAAGCGCTAGATGGTGGAGGGTATAATTTATAAAGAGGGCAATTACAATGGTAGCTTAATTCCTCCTTTGTCTTTGAGTGTGGAAGATACAACTTCATGTAGTTTTGGTAGTCCTCTCTAAGGGTGTAGGACTTAGCTTTGTGTAGGTCATCTCCTAGTGTAATAGTGTAATTATGTTTAACTTTTTTGGGGATTTATATAATGTCTCCATTTTCAGGTCTAAAGACATTTAGTCTATTTTTCTATAGATCAGAGGGTTTTTTTTTTGGGATTGTATTTTATTAATTATTTAATTATATGTTTGAATAGTGATTTTTATTACTTGTTGTTTTAAGGTAATTAATTATTTAATTAATAAAATATGTTGAAGATTTGATTGGTCGGCTTCAAGTGATCAAAAGAGAAAGAAGAATTAAAAGAAAGTTGGCAAAAGGTTGGGTTTAATGAAAGCTTTACCCTCCCCAAGTGATTCGCTCCACTTGCAAGGGTATATTGGCAATTTGGAGGACTCTTCTTGCGCATGTATGAATTCAAGTTATTGCTCTTTATGCATGAAGGGAACTATAGGGATGTATGCCTAATAGTAATTGCTCTTATGATTTATATATAACAGTGTCTTTTGACACCACCTTGTAGAGGAAATTATTTGTTGATGCCCTAGAAGACTAACAATTTGCTTGTGGATGTCTAGCGTAGGGTTTTGAGCTTATTTTTTAATATGACATGTTTTGCTAATTTTCTGCTAATTATTCCAAGTGTGACGACTTGTATTGGAGGTGATTTACAGGAGATTTTGGGGTCAAAAAGGCCAAATAAATATTTTGAAATTTATTGCTAATTTTCTGCCTATTAGCATTGGGGTTTTGAGGTGATTTGTGGATATTTGAGACTTCAAATTAACGCAAAACCTTCTAATAATTTATTGGTTTTTTCCTTGACTTTGGCAAGTTGGGCGATTCATCTTGAAGGTTTGCAGAGGTCATTTTTTGGCTCAATAAGTTCACTGTAATTTTCCTCATAATTTTTTAATTATTATGGCTATTTATGACAAGGGTTTGAAGTGAAAAATCAGTCAAAAAGCAAGTGTAAGTGTGGAAGAAAAATCAAAATTTAAGGGTTATTTGCAAGTGGCAAGGGGCTTCACAAAAATAAGGAAAAAAGGTACATATTTATAATTTCAACTTGGTACTTATTTTGGCATAATTTGTAATTAATTATAAAATTAGTTACTGAAAATTGTTTACAACACCCTTGAAGTGTGACGCCTAGGGTTTGAAGGGCAAATTTATTATTGAATAAATATTTGGGAGCTAGGGTTCACTGAATTTGTTTATTTCATATTTTATTTAATTGTGGATTCAAGGTATAAACAATATTATATCCAAATATTCCCTTTTGGGATATTACAATTCAGGGTTAGGAGAGAGTAACCTAATCAAAGAGGAATAAGCTACTCTAAAAGTATGTCAATTAATGAATTTAGATTCTACTGATATTCTAATAAGAAATATTGAATATAAGCATATATGCCAAATATATAAAGTACAACATTCAAAATTTTGATAATAGCAATACAAATGATAAATTGTACTTAGCTTATACACTGATGTGTAGGCATGTCTGAGTAATAAAAATGTTGAAGTAGATTGTATGAAGATTCTGATCTAGTCATCATATTTTAAAAATTAGTTTTCGTCAACATGGACACTTATGTCATCTTGTGAACACTTACGTCAATGCTATTATTTGTGCTTCAATTCATCTATCCTATACAGAGTATTTTAGGTTTTCTATCACCTTTCAGTTTGTGTGTTCAGATCATGCACATAGGCTCTTCATAATAAAATATAACTCAAACCCTAAATTCTCCTCTTTAGTCTTATCACCTTACCAAAAATGGGTTAGTGGATTCATAAATTCGAGCTAACCTCAAGGACCCCTATGTCAATGAGCATTGTCTACATAGCCAATACTTTGAAGAGGGCCTCAAACATATGTAGTTCTCCCCTATGTGTTGGCTTATGTGTGAACAACATTGTAAAATGTTATATGCAAGTGCATGTAGTGATTTAACTTATAAATTGACAAATAAGACTTATGGTCTACTCTTTGAATGTTTCAGCCATGTAATATAGATGCTCCAATGACTGATATGAAAATAGAAAATAATAAGGTAGAATAGCTTAGTTGTGCAATTGATTTTCAGTAGTATAGTGTAAGCTTGAGAGGTGTTTTCTCGATGAATAATGAATTGTCTTTAACTTGTATTTATACCTACTCTTTCGAAAAGCTACGCATGGGAGGGTTAATGAAACATAATAGGTTGACATGTACATATCAAAATATTTACAAACTTGAGTGTTTAGAAGGCATAGACACTTGTGTTGGAGAATGGACATTAGTGTCGACATTATTATCTAAGTTTGAACACAATTTTTTAGGTTCATAGAAGGTTGTTGGAGCTCTGTAACTGACTATAAAGGATATATATCAAAATTTAAATGTATTATAAGTTGCAGGTAATCTAGGTAATTAATAGCAAGGTCAGACTACAAAATAAGCATTTAGGCTCAATGAGATGGAAAATACAAGCCTGTCAGTTGTAAAGAAGGTCCAAAACTAAAAGGTAGAGCCTTAAGTGATATTTATCAAGTATACAAGACTATTTTAACATATAAATCTAGCTTTAAGCATCTACATTTGCCCTCCCTTTAATCTAGTAATGTATAAGGATGAACTTACTAGTTTAAAGGAAATAAATGTGTATTGTGGTGTGTACAACACACCTTACTTTGCTTGAGCTTTGTTTGAAATTGATATATGTGTATAACTTACATCCAAGAGCATGTTACATGTGTAATTAGTGCATATAATCTAGAAATGAATAATTAAAAGTTTCTTGAAAGAAAATACAGCAAGGAATGAGTTCACATGTGTGTCGATGCAACCATGTTACCCCATAATAGTTTGCTTTAGTAATGATGCTTCCTAGTTAAAGCATTGGATAGAAGTTCACAATTGAATCTTGGAGATGTGAATAGGAGAATTAAAGGGTGATCATGTCCCCAATCTAGTATAATGGTGAGTTGTGATAAGTCTATCGAGATCTTAGAATATCAATTACACAACTCTAGTGTGTCATAATCTAGTCAATCTCACTCGAATCAAATGGTATAGCCATATCAACTCGTAATAATATAAAATAATGCCAATCCATAGACATTGAATCCCAATCTTACTAATCAAATAAGCTAATTGTTACAGTACATAAAAGCTCAAATAGTGCATCTTGGTAGGGTTAATGCATGAATATCGGTATAATATGAAGAATGTATCTATAATTTAGTGTATTTGCATGGTATATGAACCTCTAATGTGTCTCAAGCTAAAATATTTTTCAAAATGTCACCTCTACTCTATAAAATGTGTATAATATATATCACAATTTGAAAAAAAAATGTTTTAAATGTATAAGATTTTATCTCAAATGTATATCTAAATCATGTCAATTGTAATCACCTAAAAATGACACTTGAGTGCTAAGAGTGCTACTTGAGACCACCTATCCCTAGCTTAGCCTTAGACCTATCTTAAGGCTTATTTTAACACTTATCTAGCCTTCGTGCAGGCCATAGGCATCCTTAGACATCTATAAAGCAGTCCCACACCCTCATTCTGACATCCTAGCCCTTTGTGCCTCAGGTTCTGCCACCTAGACACTAGTGCCATAATAGGGACAGTAGCACCACATGGTGCTAGTGTTTCAATTTTAGCACTACTATCCTTTCCCTCCTTTTTCCACCAACAGATATATTTTCAAATATAAGACCACCTAGGGTTAGCCTAGACCTCTTTTAACACCTGCACAAACACCAAAATAGTATATATACATGACTTTTAACCCTCTAATCACTAGATGCAAATCAAATGTAAATTACACATACAAACTCAGAACAAGTTGTGCACAATTAAGGTTATCAATCCTTATTCTGCCCTACTTCTACATACAACTATCTACAACATTCCTAATCTCATAATACTCATATTTCCAATCTCAAGCACATTCAAATCACTCAGGTCAACTTTCATACTAGCTTCACTTACACTTACACTAGCACTTAGGCAGGGAGAACTACACCGAACTTGATCATTCTTCGGAGCATTGGTATATAGATAACTCTCATCATAATGGGGTATTGAGGATGTCCATCTTACCCCACTAATAAACACACTTTACTATTTGTATCAACTAGATGCCCTAGCAATATGGAGGATTAGGGTTTGCACATAAAATCAATCAAAATAGGTCATCTACAAATATCTAGAACTCATGCACTTAGGAATAAGCTTGACAGATACAAACACATGTATACCTAGAAGCTTATAATAGTTCTACATATAGGACACTATCACCAAAATAGGAACACTAACATTGCATGGTGCTACTGTCCAATTAGGGTGCTACTATTCAAGAGGGGTTTTGACATCTGGATCTTATTTATGACACTCAAACCAACCTCTACCTTAGTTTTCAACCTCTAGATCATATGTATCAATAATTTTCTAGCTAAGTTCTCATTTACATTATTTATTATTATTTTTAGAAAGATCAAACTAAGTCAATTTTATTAGAAATTAGTGGTTGTATTTATTGCATGTTCTACCTTGATTTACTATGCTTAGCATTTTAACAACATAGAATTTACAGTCATCTAAGTCCTAAAAGGTTAAAACATTTGGTGAACCCAACTTACTTCAAATACTATTCAAAACCCTAACCAGGGTATATATGCTCTTAGGATTTGTATCCTTTTTGTTTTTTATTCTTAGATATTAGTTCTAAAATCTCATATTTGTTTCAATATTTCATCCTTACAATATTTAATAGATCAAATTTATTTAAAGGTTCAAAATATACAATAGTTTATTTTCCTAATCCCCAACCTACAATGGCATAATTCAATAACCGATTCAATAAAACTGATAAGATACATGTTATCTCTCTAACCTATACCCTTTGGAGGAGGTTGTTTGGGCCCATCTCCAAGGTTGGGGGTAACATAGGAATATCCCAAGGCTGTGGGTGACCTATGCTTGGGCTAAACCTCTATATTATGGGGCTAGCTCCCCTAGTACATCTATTTGGCTCAGTTAACTAAGACCTACATAATTTGGGGTAAAAATGGATAGAGAGTGCATAAAATAAATTTAATCTGAGGATGGTGATGCACTAATATATCTTATTCACTCTGCTTGAAATTTTATCAATGCTGGTGAGCCAAAAATGAACTAAATCACTATCTCCAATAGCTTCTAAGCAAAAATGTTTCATATAAAGGTTGATTTGGATAAATATAGCATGAGGGTAATGAAGGTAAGGCCTAGTTCAAGGCACTTATAGTCAAAGTTCCACTCCAAACTCAGCCATTAACACCCTAACACACTATATGACCTGCAAAGAACACTTGTTATCATCTAGGTGAAGCTATGACCTATAAAAGGAAGATAAATATATCACTTATTCAATTCAATCCAACATAAATATACTATATACTATCATGGAGAAGCTGCAACAATCCATTAATCAGTCCAAGAGGTTACAAAGTGCAAATCTAGGCAGAGTTTCCTCATACCCAAGTGAGGGATGTCAATTCCGGCCTTAAGGCCTAAATAAATAGAAGAATGAGAATGAAAAGAGAGGGATAATGGTGTGGAGGTGATAGGTATATGTCATAAATTAACATAACCCACTCACACTATAGTTACAAATAGTTACAATAGTCTTTTATGTTCCCTCTATGCGTTAATGTTCTTCAATTAACCTCTTAGGCATTAAGGTAGAGTGGTGGAGGTTGTAGTTGACTTCCTTAAAAGCACGGATATTCCCTTATTTTTTCAATTACCTCCTCCTCTTATTAGTTACAACATTAAAAAGATTCAATCAGGTCACCATGAAGCATATAATAGCCTATCTTCCTTTTTTGCATGTTGACCAAGCTTGGTAACTGTCTTATTCCTCCATAATGTCTATGATAAGTGTTTGATCACCCTTAAGCATAAATTATATGGTGTAATAACTCTGAATTGATCCTCCTAGTAGCCCCTCAATGCCAATTTTTGTATCTCATTGTTGACTTAGGTAGGCCTATTAGGCCACTAGGCCTAATTACTTGATTATCTATTGATGAATGATCAAAGACCTAAATAGAAACCTTAGAGCAGGTGAATGGACCTATTTAAAGTCTAAATGACATGTTTATACCATGACCCATGCCTTTACAATCAACATACATCTACAATTTTTCCAATCTAAGTGACTAAGTCACCTTATACTAGCTCTCCTAGACTAGCTCTTTTGCATAGACTAGTAGGAATACTTTCAAAGAGATTTATGAATAATTTTTGGTCTAAAAAGCTGGAAGGCATCTCAAACTATCCCCTCCAATAGTTTACAACTCCTCAACAAGATTTTTACCCTATTTTTGCTCAAAAATTTAAAAAAGTACCATTTTTTACAAGTCCATATAGTGTCTGTACAAACTAGTATGATGATCAGGGTCTCCTTTGAGTGGACTAGGTGATCCAAGTCTTCATCAGGTTATTTCAGAGTGTTTAATCACAAAAATCTCCACTTTTCCCAATTCAAGTTGATATGAAGATTTAAGGAGGGTTTTGGACATCTAAAATCTTAATGATGGTTCACAAAGATTGGGCCTCCAATCCCAAACTTATGGTTATGGATGTTTAGTTCATAGACCCCCCTAAAACTCCTAAAAAGCTTTGGGTCACATGCATCTTGTGTGTGGAGATATGAATAAAAGATGGCGGACTTCAAGCTCTCTACTAGGCAGTCTATGTAGGTCATCTTATTAGCATTCAGTCATAAATTGGGCCCTTAACCCCCCTCAATCCTTTATGAATTTTAATTCCAAAGGGGTGCTTAATTTTCCCTAAGAGCCTTGGGCATGGGTCTCTTTATGGTGAGAGATACAACTGTTGGAAGATGTAGCTCAAATTAACTATTTGGATTATGTAACTTGAGGAGGATCTTAAGAATAATTTGATCATTTCACTACATTACCCTAATAAAAACACTTATTTTAGGTTTTTTAATGTCTCCCCACACCTCTTCATGGCCAAAGGTCTACTTGGGGTGTTTGGTAATACCACCAAGATGAGTATGGGGTTTGAGGTCTTAAGAATGGATTTTAAGCCTAATAATCCTAGATTGAGTTTTAGAAGCCTAAGTGACTTGTAAGTGGTTTATGGCTTCATAATCATCATAACACCCTATTCACTTAGTTTCTATCCTCTATACTTACCTTTAGTTGTCTAGGCTATCACCTTAGTCTATTCTCTCATAGTCTGCCTTGAATGCTATTGTTCACTGTCATACCCAAAATGCTTGACAATATCATTGTGATTGAATAGCCTTTTATACTTATAATTTAGTGTTTATGGAGCTTTATACTCTTATAACATTTTTAAACCTCATCAGGATCAAGTTCTTTCATTAACTCTACCCTCTGTGCATTCTTATCTTTTGCCTTGGTTTTATGCACAATAAGGCCTGTGTCACCCTTGGGTTTGACTGAGTGTTTTCTCACTTTTATTATGGATTTTATAATTTTGGAGACCCTATTACTATTCTTACCACTCCTTCCTTAGATGTTTCCAACTATGAAAAGACCATTAAGCATGCCACTGCCTTCAACTCCTAAGTACATGCTTGTGTCTATCTATTTTAGGCCTTATAGACCTAATAGGTCATTAAGTAGTCAATCATCAACCTTAAATGGATAAAACCATATAAATGAGGACCTAAGATCACTTTATGGATCAAGTGAGAGACCTATATAACCACTTCCCTATAAGGTTTCACAATTCAACCTTCCTTCTTTTGCCCTTGATTGTAAGTCTACTTAGGCCTATCTAGGCATAATTAGGCCATTCAAGCCTAATTTTGTCTCAAAATGCCAAACCATCATATAAGAAGTGGGATTATTTGGGAAACACTTCTATCATTCTTAAACCTTAACTCCTTGTAAGGGTTTTTATGCCATTATCTATTCTACTCCATGACCCTACTTATGTGCTTAGTTGTAGGTGGTCTTAAGTCTGCCAAGATTGTGTAAGAGATGAGCTTTATTCTCATGAAAACATTTTCATTATTAACCACAAACCCATTTTATGAACTTATTCACCCTTTTAATCTTCACATTATTCAATTCACTCTATCATGGGTCTCTTTGCTTAGTTTGTTCTTCCATTTTATTCAAAATAGTAGATGCAACTTTGAGTCCTTAGACTATGAGTGAGAAGGAAGAGGCGAGGTGTTTCCTTAAAATAAGTCCCTCACGGTAGCTTATAAATTATTATATAATGTAACCATATTTATCTTTTCCCTTTCATGCTCCTTTCAACTCAAACAGGGCTCCCTTGACCAACTTTCTCTCCACCTCCAGTCAGGCCTGTAAATGGTAACTAGGACCTTGACTATATCACTCTCTTGGGGAGAGTTGATAATGTTGCTTCTGCCTTTAACCCTGATTTCCCATTTCCATTCCCCTCATAGGCACATATGACCCCTAACTGAGGTCTCTTAACCTTTTACACTCCATACTAATAGTAGTTGCCCCACTTGCCTAACCTACTTGATAGGTTCGCATTGACTGTGAGAGTGTTTATCTCTCAAGGGCCTAAAGACGAAGGTTTGATCTTTGTTGAACTTTGATTCTCATATCCATACCTATTTTATAATATATTATGACTCTAATTGAGACATATCAATCTTCCACACCTCATCCCAACAACCAACACCTCATTGGTTTGGTCTGTACTTTAGGCTAATACAATCAAATATGTAGGAGTTTGCCTTTCTAGAGTCAAGGACGAGAATGGAGTTTTAGGTATAGGGCAGTGAATAAGAGGTAGTAAGGATAATAGGATAAGGAGTTAATATAACATGAAGGATATTTTATGCATCTCTAACACCACCAAAGACCCTTTATAACTACTATATCCTCCCTTTGCAAATGAGACCACATTCAGTCATGATAGTCAAATTGGAGAAAGGACCTTGAAGGGATCACATGATTATCTAGTAGATTAGCTATGCTTGGGAGGTAGATAAGGACTGAAAGGCTTCAAGTAACCCTTTATATAGTTTAAAATATCATTCACCTCCATTTTCATTCACTAAAGAGTTTGCAGAACTGCCATGTTTTTGCAAATGTAACAACCTGAGTGTTTTCTTACTCCCACACCCTTACACATGTGAACCAAGGGTAGAGAGTGATGGAGATAGATCTTGAGGACCTTTAGAACACATATCAAGCATTGATTATTAAAAATACTTCAAATATACACCAAAAATGATGTCATTTCAACCCCTTTCATATATGAAGAAGATCATTGGAGTGCTCAGATTGTTAGCTATTGTTCATAGAGTATAGATCCTAAATCTACAAAAAAATGCCATGAATTAGAATGTCAAGAGACCCCCTTCATCTTCCCAGAACCTTAGGTATTCACTCTCTCTCTTATTTATAAAATGATCAAAATCTTGAAAGGTTGTCTAGACTACCAAGGAGCTCAGAGGAAAGGAAGGATTAGTTTTAGGCCTGTTTTGCCTGGGAACTCATGGATATCTTCACCTGATGATTATATTGATCCCCCTCTACAACTTCCTAACTTCCTCTTTCCATATTCATAATTTATTTTTTTGGTTTATAGACTTTTAAAATAGATCTGTCTAATCACATGATATGTCCACAAGCTATTTCAAAATTTTAAATACCAACAAGCTTGACTTATTCTAGCAGTTATATTAAATTGGAATGAATCAAAAACCTATCAAGTGACAATTTACTGACAAACATCCATATTATAGAGCATCATGTAGATTTTTTATAGATCCCCATGTATATAATGGTCAACAATATTATTATTGACAAGTGTCTCTGCTAGCTACCTCGCCTCCCAGAAAGTATATGGATCCATACAAGTCAAAAACCCCTATAATACTTGCAATTTTTGTCCATTTTCTCATGGTTTAGGGTTTAAAACACTGTTGGTGGGCAAGAGGGGGAGAAATATAAGTCAAACAACTTTTAAAAATGAGTGGTGTGGATGGGGAAGCTGAGGGGTCATGGTTTCCCATGTGTGGGGTCCATTTGGCTAGTGGGAAGTGAGTTCTACCTCTAAAGTGGCTTTCCATGATGTGAAACTGCCTAGTGATGGCTTAGGGACTCTTTTAAGACCTTTACAATCAATGAGACACCAATATAATCCATTTTTCAAATGTTTTATAAGGAATACATATTCATGTGGCATTTTTGAGGGTCATTTGGTGCTTTGATAGGGCTATTCAAGGTTTGAAATAAGCTTGAATAAATAGACCATGGAGAATGGCTTTAACACACATCACTAGGCTTCACATTAGAACCTAAGAATAACTTAGACACCTTTCACACTGCTTAGCAAGGTCTATCTCATAAGGGATGGCTTTGTTGTTCCCAAAATGAGCTTCGCTCATTTTGCAAACAACCCCCTAAGAAACTTGTCCGTTTCGTCTTGTCTCTCTAAGCTCGTTTTTTCTTTTAAGCTTTTTCTTTGGTTCGTTTTCGTCTTGGTTGGATCGAGGAGTGGTTCCCCCCCCTTTTTTGCTTTTCTTTTCTTTTTTCCCTTTCAGAGTTGATCTTTCTTTTTTTGCAAGGGCGGCGAAAATCGCCGCCCCTGCACTTCATCGTTTTCTGTGCAAGGCATTAATGGCTCTGCGTGGCGGGTTGTTGGGGTTGGTTTTTCAACCTTTATAAACCGATTTGGGCCTCATTTCTTCTCACTTCCTCCTCCTCCCCTCCTACCTCTTGCACCTGAGCGATCCAAGTGACTTTGCGAAGTGCCAACTCGCGGATCTGACTTTGTGGCGCGCGCGTTTTCCAGGTAGGGTTTGTTTTTTTAAGTTTTGTTTTTATTTTTGTGTGTTTTTTCCTCCTCTTCCCCGCGGCCTCGAAAGGGCGGCATTTCATTGCCGCCGTTCCGCCCCTGCTTTCCTCATGCAAGGGCGGCATTTCCTTGCCGCTGTTCTACCCCTACTCTCTTCCAGCACGGGCGGCGATTTTTGCCGCCCCTGCTCTCTTCCAGCACGGGCGGCGATTTTCGCCGCCCCTGCTCTTTTCCAGCAAGGGCGGCGATTTTCGCCGCCCCTGCTCTCTTCCTTCCTTTTTCAAGCTTTTTTCCTCGTTTTCCGTCTCTTTACCCATCCTGACCTTTTTAAGTGACCTCCTGTAGCCCGTATCACTTGAATTGCTCTCCCCATCTCTCACTCTCCTTTCGACTATGGCTGCAGCACCTTCAGCAAGCTCCTGCACGCCTGCTCCCGTTCAAACGAGATCGTCCCCCATGATGGAAGCATCTCCTTCAAAGGCGAAGAAGATGAAATACAGATACCAGGGCATCTTCCCGCTCACAGCGATCACCTCGAATGTCGATGACATTCAAGACACTGAGATCGGCCACGTAGATATGGCCGAATTCCTGGTACGAACCAAAGCGACCAATCCCAGCACTGGGATAAAGAGAATTATCGAGAGTAACATCCACCTGGTGGCCGCCTTCCCAGTAGCAGCTCATCATGCAGAATTCATCCTTCAATGCACGCACTTCTACGACAAAGAGACCAGATCAGTCTCGGACGCCAGTGGCAGCATGATCATTCAGTTGGACCCCGAATTTATCGACAAAGTCTTTTTATGTCCACCAGCCACCGAAGTGACCCAAATCGACTTCGAGAATGCGCAGAGGGAGTATGACAAAGACCCCGAGAGGGCAAAGAAGGTCATAAACCATAAGTGGTTAAAAACCCCAAGGGCCGGCCTATCCAGATGGCCAAAAAGCTTTCCCAGAAGCGACTTCATTGAAGAAGTTGGTGACTTAATCACCCTTCTCAGCAGAGTACGGGGCCTCCCGTCCTCTTCACAATTCCATGAATGGATGTATCCGTTCATTAAGATCATTCTACAAGGCAAACATGCCATTTTCTGGGGAGAACAGATCAGCAACGCTATTCACGAGCAGCTGACCAGGGTACAAACCTCCTTCAAATTCTACATGACCTCGTACCTGGTCTACATAGCTGCTGCCATGCGATCTTTCCCGGGCCTAACCACAGAGGGGGATAGGAAGACCACCCGGTCTATTCATACTATCCGCAGCCGACACTTCAGAGATCGACACGTCATTTCAGGCGAATGAATGACGCATTCTTTGCCGTATTTCTATGTCTCTTCGATCCTCAACTGGAGCAGAAGAGAATGTCAGACGAGGCTTGGACAGTAGTGAACAGTTTTGGCTGCATGTTCCTCCAGTTCGCTACATTTTCTTATCTACGGGTGGGTTTCTACCAAGGATACCCTTATATGCTCCCCAGATTTCCTTCAGACAGGTTGGTCCTAATGGAGCTTTGCCGGCAACTGGCCATCGTACACTCAAAACAGATGGAGCTTAAGAGACCTGGTTTCAAGTTTCCTATCTAGATTGGCAGATTTTCTGTTGCTACATCGACTAAAGCCAAGGTTATGGAAACAGAGATGCAGATGGTTACCGTCAAATCTTTCAAAAGATGGGAAAAATTTGATTACAGAGGAGTCAGAGAGACGATTCGAAGGAAGACTCAGTTTCACGAGCCTATGATTGAGGACATCTGGGTAGATCTAAGGACAGCCGAAGAGATAAGAAAGATGGACTATTGCCGTCTCACGCTAGAGCAGATAGAGTACCTCGAGCTTGCAGAGATCCCTTCAGGGTTGATTGACGATGGGAATATAGTGAACAGCAGATATCTGACAGAGAAGGTAGCTAGTTCCCCTCTTCCTCCGATCAACTGGTCTCAAAAAGAGCTGACTTCTCTAAGGAAAAGATTCGAACCAGTATTGGCTAACACCAATAGTTGGTTGGCAGCAAATGGAATCACCCTAAAAGAGTTCATTACAGGGTCAGAGGCCGAATATCAAGCAGAGATGAAGAGAAAGGCAGAAAGCTGAACCAAAAACAAAGACGACGTCCCTTCATCTTCTAGACCTCACAAGCCTAGGATCGTCTTTGTATCCAAGAAGCCTAGGTCAGAACAAGAACCTGAGGCAGCAGCCGAAGAAACCAAAGAACAAAGTCCCGGGGTACAGGCAGCTCAACCGATGGGGTCAACAGAACAACCTTCAGAACGACCAGGTGTTGGGTCTCTAACCTCAATGGAACAAGTGCGGTCGATCTAGGGCTCCTCTCCTCCTCCTCAATCTCCTTCGGTGCCCACTTTTCCTATCTCTCCCATTAGCGTTCCATCTTCCGGAGCTACTTCTCCTTCCAAAGTTATTTTTGGTGATCCACAGGATCTTTCAGCAGGTTCACCTCGCTATTATGCATCCATTCCAAGTTTATCATCTCCATCTTTCAACCTGCCACCAAGCCCTGTGCCTAATCCTGAATCAACAGTTGGCACAGTCTCGCCGGTCACTCCAGCTATGACTACTGTCACCACCATTAGCGTGGAGGCCGCTACCGTGACACCGGTGGAAGCGACTATTGTTACAACAGGTACTTCTCTCCCGCCGTGGATGTCTGCTTTCACACCAAAGAGAAAGAAAATGGCCATCTCCCCAGAAGAATTTGATTTCGGCAAGATTGTGCCGGCCAAAACAAAAGCTCCCAAGAAGCCAAAGATCCTTTCCAAGTTGGTCGAGGAAAAGGGGCAGAAATTTCTAGAAATTGCCAAACCCCCACAGGACGCAACCCTTGAGGGTTTTGAAATGAGCAGTTATTCCTTTTCTCGTGTTGAACTAGGCAAGGTTACACACGAAGGTGCGAAGAGTGATCTTCAGTCAGCAATAGACATTATGGTCCAAAAATTTGACAAAGAAAAAGAGATGAAAGATTTTTATAAAGCCAAGGCTGAGCAGTTAACGACAGTAATCAGAAGATTCACCATCCCACCTGAAGCAACAACTCCAGAGGCCTTTTCCGTGGATGATTCAGTCATTCAGAAAGCTGAAAAGACTTATTTAAAGGGAAAAGTAATGGAGGAATATATTGACCGAATACACAATCAAGGAATCTCTCTGCTATATAAGGTTGCAGAAAGAACAGGGAAAATGAAAAGGTTGAAGGCTCAAGTAGACAGTTTTGTTTCTCTTACCTCTCAAGAGATTAATGGCTTGGAGAAAGATCTCGGAGGATGGAAGAAAATGGAAGGTCTAAAAAAGAGTACCCTGATATCTATCGGTGTTATCCCCAACAAGGATTCATATGTTGAGATCAAAGAGGCGATGATTTTCAGGATCCAGGTGCTCAAAGATCTAATTGATGATCTCAAAGCTTTTAAAGAAGCTAGTGATAAAAGTGACCTGAGCTTGTTGAACAAATTAGAAGAGCTACCCTGCGACTTGACCTCTAAGGATCATCAGTTCCTTCCAGCAGATGAAATGATTCAGAATTTTGAAGGGATGATCCAGAAGGATTTCAAAGGAGCATCTTTCTCAATAACTTCAGTTGATAGCATTCTGGATGCTCAGTTGACTCTGGAAAATTTAAGATCCAGGTTAACTGGCCATTATAAGGCCATCACAGCATTAAAAGACGCATTAACCAGATCAAGGGTCGTCTCCAACAACGCAGTTGCACCGGACAGCATAGGGATCCAGGCATCGATCACCATGTACGATGCTCATTTGAAGAAGTCTGGTGGCAAGAACTGACACTTTCTCTCTTTCTTCTTCTATCCTTAGGCATTTCTGTTTTCTATAGAATGCATGCAATTTTGTAAAATGTAATTACGAATAAAATATTTTGGAAAATATCTGAAAGTCAAAGATGATTCATCTTTGACCAAGATATTTTGTATATTTTATTATTTTTCTGTTTTTGAGGATTTTCTCCCTATATATAGTGGAGACCTCATTTGTAAAGGATCTTGGGAAAAATCAATAGCAAATACTCTGCTGAAATTGAAGCAACTTTCGAGACTTTGTGCTCAGATTTGTAAATCAGATTTTGTCAAATGAATGAGAAGCAAGTGATTTCAGACTTTGTGTTGAAGTTATCTGTGTCATCTAGGAAATAGTTTCTTATGTACTCTTTCCTGATAACCTCTTGTTTATCTGACTTAATAAGCAAAGTGAATGTGTTGATATTATCCAAGGGCACTTTTTGAGGGTAGAAGATAGACTTTGTGCTACTTTTACTTTTGAGATTCTTTTATCTTTTATATTTTCAGGTGAAGACTTTGTGCTTCACTTTATTCTATGGTTATACTTGTTCCGAATCCGTGGAGAAGCTACGGAAGACTTTGCGCTTGCGTGAGCATTCTTGTGACTTTGTTACTACAGGTGATTTCTTGTTTTCTGTTTAATATCATTCCTGAAAGAAGAGGAGTGTTGTTAGCTTTAGATCAGGGATTTTCCCCTTTTGTCCTTCATACATTACCTCTGAAAGAAGAGAGGTAAATGCTGTTATACCAGCCTCGTGTGTTATTTTCTGCTTAACTATATATTCAGCACGTAAATATTGATAGGGAACCTCCCCTTGATGAGAGGAGAGATTTACCTCGTCTTGATCTGGTAAAGCCACACTCCTCGTGGTGTAAATCTCCCTTATGCTGTGGCTGATATCCCCATTTTGTCATCAGTTAGTTGACGACAAAATATTCACCCAATAGTTTTTTGGCGACTCCGCTGGAGATTTAGATGTGCAGTCTGAAACCTCAAGTTTCAGATTGAAGCAGTCCTTACCCTTCTCCATTACGTAATCTGGCGACTCCGTTTCATGTCTTACCCATTATCATTTTAGCTTTACCAGTTGCCTCCATTATATTATCTGGTCTGCAAAACCAGAGCTGCTGAGAAGAACGCACATCTTGGAGCCTCAAGCTTCAACTTGAAATTCTTTCGGTCCCGTTTTCGTTTTAAAAATCTGGCAACCCCACGCTATACCAGAAGTCAGAGATCTAAGGGTGTTGTCGACCCTGTGTTTGAATTAGCACAACAAAGTAATTTTGATCTATTTCCTCCATCATCTTCTCTTCAACGGTCCAAGAGTTTTCCTTCCAGCATTGTCAGGTCACCACCACAAGGTAGAACCCCTTTTCCTGCTGTCAATCGCCGCCTCCCTATAAACACTCCACCAAGGTTTGTTATCCCACCTTTTCATCCCCTTATCATAATGGCTCAAGGCCCGTGGGGTAATTCTTTCGGTCCCCTTAATTTAACCCCACCTCTGCATGAACTACCTCGTAGTTCTAGAAAAAATTTCTCTAAGTTTTTTGGTGATGGAAAGGTTCATCCCGACGAGCATATTGCCGCTTTCTCTATAGCATGTGGCGTAATTGGTGTTGAATTTGAAGATGTGGCGGTGAGACTTTTTGTGGAGACTTTGCAAGGTGCTGCTGCGGATTGGTTCTATCACTTGCAGGCTGGGTCAGTAACAAACTGGGATACGCTCAAGTCCAAATTTGAAGCTCGGTTTAAACCCGCTGAAGATGCACACGCTTTGTTAGCTCAGCTAACACAGATGAAAAAAGAGTCCCCGGAACCCATGAGGGATTTCATAGCCAAGTTCAACAAATTAAAGAATCGGATTCCTACTGTGGCTCAACCCACGCCAGAGAATCTCAAATGCTTTTTTATCAACTCACAGCTCCCCGAAGTAAGCTTTTTGTTGAGACGAGCTGGCCCTATGGACCTAGCCCTGGCTCAAGGATTGGCCACCGAGATTGAAGACGATCTTATCCTGGCAGGCAAAATCAGGAAAGATTCTGGTAAAAACAAATACCCCTCACCGGCTGAAAGTTCCTCCACGGGCACTACTGATCCTATGGTGCAAAAATTAACAAATGAACTGATTGCTTTAAAGAGACAAATTGCTCAAAGCCCGTCTGCCCCTACCTATCGAGATGCACCCAGGAGGACATTTCAGAATCAGCCATATCAAAATAATACTGCCCGAACCCAAGGACAATCGAATCGCCTACCTCCCCCTTCAGGGAGATTAGCCATTGAAGCAGCACCTACAAATTCTGCGGTTGGATACCTAGAAACTGAGCACGACCTTTCTTTTCAGCTGCAACTGGATCAATCAGAAAGTGCTAACCTCTTTGGTGAACAGGATGAGGAATTAGCTGGTGACTTTAGTATCGGTTTCCTAGATTACCAAGATGAAGCTGGACAACAAGGGGAAGATTCAAAGGAGGCTTATGCTGTCTTTACCAGGTCTCAAAATCAATCGGCTTCACGCACTGACAAAGAGAAAGCAGTTGACGAGCTCCGGCCAACATTTTTCATTGCCCAACGCGGGACTCCATTACCTCCGCAATCAAAAGATCAGGTAACTCATAAAAAAGTGACTGCTCCCGGTCACTTAATATCCTCCCCTCCTACTACTCAGGCCGGTGAAGAACCTGTCAAGGTCCTTGATGAGGGGATTGCTCCTTTTTCTATTGCAACCACCTTTCAATTATTTGATATTATTGATCATGCTAAAAAAACTAAGATTCAAATGACGGAGATTGAGTATTTGAGAGCTAACCCAGAACAGCTTGATAGGTTAGCAGAATATGTTAAAAATAAAGCTGTGCCTGTAGGACAAAATCCTTCGAAAGTTGTTCCAGATCTCCCCAAAGACAAATCAGCCCAAAATAATCTGGTTGTGACACCCCCCGTCGCTCTCAGAAAAATAGAACCTTTTTATGTCTCTCTGCTTATAAATGGTTTCAAACTGAGCAACTGCATTATAGACTCCGGGGCTTCAGATAACGTCATGCCTACAAAAGTGGCAGATTCCCTCGGCCTGACTTTGACCAAAACTTTTGGGAGGTGTTTTTCCATGGAAAATAAGCAGGTTCCCCTCCTTGGCCAAATAAAAGATGCTCAATATGCTTTTGCGGCTTTTCCAGAGAAGCGAATCAAAATGACAGTTCTAGTGGCTGATGTCCCAGCATCTTACGGCATCTTGCTTGGACGAAATTTCTGTAAGGATGTTGGAGGTGAGTTAAGCATGGACCTATCAGAGGCCAGGATTCTAGTTCAAGGCGTCATGAAGAAGTTGCTTCCTGAAAAAGAAGCCAGGTACGTAGTTACCCGTTCCACAGCACCCGAAGCTCAAATTTTATTTGAGTCATCAGGTATGGGCACTTATTTCTTATCCACTGACGAAATCCACGGCGCCCTGGAGGAAACTCCTACGGATAATAATTTAGTTTCGGTTTCGCCTGGCACTAGAGGTGGAATGTCTAAACAAAATGAACACACAAATCAACCCTTTCCCCAGAATGGGAAAGTTTTTGAAGAAAAAACCATGCCTGATGAGTTATGGACCTTAGAGTTTGACAGCAGTTGCTCTTCTACTGGATCAGGAGCCAGAGTTGTGTTGGTATCCCCTCAGGGAGAGGTTATCCCTTTTGCTTATAAATTACAATTCAACAATACTAACAACACAGCTGAGTACGAATCCCTTTTGCTTGGACTACAGGCTGCCAAAGAAAAAGGCATAAAGAAAATCCATGCCAAAGAGGACGCTGAGTTGATAGTGTATCAGATAAGGAACCTCTATCAGACCAAAAATGAGAGGTTGCGCCATTATCGCAATCAGGTATGGGATCAGATTGAGGATTTTGACGCCTTCAATATCTCTGCCGTTCCGAGGGAATTCAATGATCGAGCAGACGCATTAGCTGTCTCTGCAACTCTCCTGATTCCCCATCCTAATTTCAAAGGAGATAAGTATACTATTGAGTTGGTTTTTTGACCAAGTGTACCAGACAATGTTGACCACTGGCAAGTATTTAATGACGATGATCAAATCATCACTTTTTTGGAGCAAAAAGACACTTTCAAACAATTGTGTTTTGAAGGCTGCAAGCCCCGGGAGTATGGACTAACCCCTGAAACCCAGGCCCATACAGGTGAAGATTTGCTGCAGCTGAAGGGAAATAAAATTCCCAAAAGTTTAGTTTTACTAGAGAAGCTGTTTGATGACCATGACCGGTTTGTCAAACAACAACAAACAGATTCAAGTTCTTCTTCAGATTTTGATCAAATCAACTTGGGAACCAAGCATGACCCTAAGATGGTAAACATTGGGAAATGTTGCACTTCCAAGGAAAGGTTTGAGCTTGCTAGTTTACTCTGTTAATATAGGGATGTGTTGGCTTATTCTTATGACGACCTGAAATCTCTCAGGCCACATGACGTCCGTCATGACATCCCCCTGAAAGCCAATTCTGTGCCTTATAAACAGAAATCCAAGCAATATAATCCAAAAATCTCAGATACTATTTTAGCTGAGATACAAAAGATGCTGGATGCTCGGATAATTTTTTCGATCCATCACTCAACATGGGTCGCTAACATAGTACCCATCAGAAAGAAAAATGGTGAGATTCGAATCTGTGTGGATTTCAGAAATTTGAATCAGCTGTCCTTAAAAGATAACTACCCCCTTCCCATTATGGATCAAGTCCTACAGATGGTAACAGGTTCGGAAATGTTATCAATGCTTGACGGTTTTTCAGGTTATAATCAAGTGGAGGTCGGAAAAGCAGATCAACATAAGGCAGCATTCACCACACCCTGGGGTACTTTCGCTTACCGCAGGATGCCTTTCGGTCTGATAAATGCGGGCGCTACTTTTCAAAGGGCTATGGATCTCGCTTTCAAAGATATAATGGGAAAATTCATTGTAGTATACTTAGATGATCTGACGGTATTTTCAAAACAGCGTTCTGAGCATGTTCACCATTTGCAAAGAGTACTAGAGCGCTGCCGTCAAAATGGCATTTCGTTAAACCCAAAGAAATCCGTTTTTGGAGTAACTGAAGGGAAGCTTCTCAGACACGTAGTGTCCCGAGAAGGTATCAGAATTGATTCAAGAAGAGTTAGATCCATTCAGGAACTTACTCTGCCTACCAGCAAGACTGCAGTTCATTCTTTCTTTGGAAAGGTCAATTTCCTTAGGAGATTTGTTCCTAAATTCGCCGAGAAAACCCGTCACATTGTCAACATGATGAAGAGCAATGCCACATTTAGGTGGACTGTCGAAGGCAAAGCAGCGTTCAAAGAAATTAAAGAAGCAATTACAGGAGCACCAATCTTAGTCTGTCCAGACTATACTAAAGGTTTCAAAATATATAGTTATGCCTCTGAGCATACACTATCAGCTATTTTGGTTCAGCCCAATTCAAAAAATGCAGAATCTCCTATTTCGTTCATGAGCTGCCCACTCAAAAATCACGAGTTAAAATATTCCCTTATGGAGAAACACGCATACGCCGTGGTCAAGGCTGTCAAGCATTTCAGGTTTTATATCTTGAATTCTCACACTAAAGTCCTCGTACCAGATACAACAATAAAATCTATTTTGACTCAGCAAGAGTTCGGCACAAAGAGGGGTAACTGGATTGCCAAAATTCAGGAATTCGATCTGGACATCAAACCAACCAAGCTCATACGGGAACGGGGCCTTTGCAAATTGATCGCCAACAACACTCCAGAGGAATTAAAAAATGAAGATCAAGATATTAAAAGCGTGCCCACAGTTCTCTTTGTCGCTACTACTGATGAATGGTTTTCTGACATTGCTTATTTCCTAACATATGGTGAATGCCCTCCTCATCTTTCTTTTAAAGAAAAGCGGAATATTAAATTAAAAGTAGTTGGTTATGTTCTATGGGACCATGGTCTTTACAAAAGAAACTTGGATGGGGCATTTCTTCGTTGTGTTGATAAAGCTCAACAAGAAAGACTTTTAGAATCTTTCCACAATTTGGCCTGTGGAGGACATTTCTCTGCACCGGTGACGGCGCACAAGATTCTACGAGCGAGGTACTTTTGGCCTACGCTTTTTTAGGATGCCTACAAATGGGTGCGAAAGTGTGAGCTGTGTCAGCAATTTGTCGGAAAACTCAAGCTACCTGCTTTACCCCTCAGGCCAGTTGTGATCGATGAACCGTTCCAGCAGTGGGGTATTGATTTCATTGGTGCAATTAACCCATCTTCAATCGCCGGACATGATTATGTCCTCACCGCGACAGACTATTTTACTAAGTGGGTGGAGGCCAAATCAACTAAACATGCTACATCTGAAGTAGTATGCACCTTCCTCAAAGAAAATATCATCTCCAGGTTTGGGGTTCCACTAAAAATTGTGACGGATAATGCGGCCTGCTTTTCGTCGCATAAAATCACTCAATTTTGTTTCCACTATGGGATTACCTTATCTCACACTTCAGACTATTTCCCCTAGGGAAATGGACAAGCAGAATCAAGTAACAGGAACCTGGTCACCATCATCAAGAAGTTGGTGGACGACAATTAGAGAACATGGCACAAAGCTTTGTATGATGCTTTATGGGCCGACAGGATAACACCTAAAAGAGCTATAGGTATGTCACCTTTCCAACTCTTATATGGACGAAATGCTGAAATCCCCATCACCCTTAAACTACCAGCACTCAGGTTAACCAGAGCAATCGAAGACTCGACCTTTGAAGGCTCAGTTGACAAGCGTATCATGTATCTGATGGAGTTGAATGAACAACGAGTTATGGTGGTAGATCGGATCAAGGAACACCAGAACCGGGTGAAGGCGCTTTTCGATAAAAGAGCTAAAGCACGTGAGTTCCAAGTCAGAGATCAAGTCTTGTTATGGGACAAGCGGCGTGAACCGAAAGGGATGCACGGCAAATTTGACTCCCTGTGGAGGGGTCCGTTCACCATTCGACAGCTCTGTGGCGAAGCTAGCTTTTTGCTGGAGTATAAAGATGGAACGCCATTTACACTACCTCATAATGGGCAGCATCTAAAGCTTTTCAACCCTTGAAGCTTGGATGAGTCCATGTGTAAATATGTGCAGTTCTTTTTGTAAATGTGTAAATATGTGTAAGCATGTAAATATGTCGCTCAACTCCGTAGTCCAATGGCTTGGATAAAGGCACTTAGAGATTGGTTTCTACTTCTGCTAATCTTTTTGATTGAGCAGAAGTTCCCCAACAGGAGCCAGCTGTTGTTCCCAAAATGAGCTTCGCTCATTTTGCAAACAACCCCCTACGAAACTTGTCTGTTTCGTCTTGTCTCTCTAAGCTCATTTTTTCTTTTAAGCTTTTTCTTTGGTTCATTTTCGTCTTGGTTGGATCGAGGAGTGGTTCCCCCCCCTTTTTTGCTTTTCTTTTCTTTTTTCCCTTTCAGAGTTGATCTTTCTTTTTTTGCAAGGGCGGCGAAAATCGCCGCCCCTGCACTTCATCGTTTTCCGTGCAAGGCATTAATGGCTCTGCGCGGCGGGTTGTTGGGGTTGGTTTTTCAACCTTTATAAACTGATTTGGGCCTCATTTCTTCTCAATTCCTCCTCCTCCCCTCCTACCTCTTGCACCTGAGCGCTCCAAGTGACTTTGCGAAGTGCCAACTCGCGGATCCGACTTTGTGGCGCGCGCATTTTCCAGGTAGGGTTTGTTTTTTTAAGTTTTGTTTTTATTTTTGTGTGTTTTTTCCTCCTCTTCCCCACGGCCTCGAAAGGGCGGCATTTCATTTCCGTCGTTCTGCCCCTACTTTCCTCATGCAAGGGTGGCATTTCCTTGCCACTGTTCTGCCCCTGCTCTCTTCCAGCAAGGGCGGCGATTTTCGCCGCCCCTGCTCTCTTCCAGCAAGGGCAGCGATTTTTGCCGCCCCTGCTCTATTCTAGCAAGGGCGGAAATTTTTGCCGCCTCTGCTCTCTTCCAGCAAGGGCAGTGATTTTCACCGCCCCTGCTCTATTCTAGCAAGGGCAGTGATTTTTGCCGCCCTTGCTCTCTTCCAGCAAGGGCGGCGATTTTTGCCACCCCTGCTTTTTTCCTTCCTTTTTCAACTAACTCCCAGATTTTTTCTGGGTTGTCCTTTTCAAGCTTTTTTCCTCGTTTTCCATCTCTTTGCCCATCCTAACCTTTTTAAGTGACCTCCTATAGCCCGTATCACTTGAATTGCTCTCCCCATCTCTCACTCTCCTTTCGACTATGGCTGCAGCACCTTCAGCAAGCTCCTGCACGCCTGCTCCCGTTCAAATGAGATCGTCCCCCATGACGGAAACATCTCCTTCAAAGGTGAAGAAGATGAAATACAGATACCAGGGCGTCTTCCTGCTCACAGCGATCACCTCGAATGTCGACGACATTCGAGACACTGAGATCGGCCACGTAGATATGGCTGAATTCCTGGTACGAACCAAAGCGACCAATCCCAGCACTGGGATAAAGAGAATTATCGAGAGTAACATCCACCTGGTGGCTGCCTTCCCAGTAGCAGCTCATCATGCAGAATTCATCCTTCAATGCGTGCACTTCTACGACAAAGAGACCAGATCAGTCTCAGACGCCAGTGGCAGCATGATCATTCGGTTGGACCCCAAATTTATTGACAAAGTCTTTTTATGTCCACCAGCCACCGAAGTGACCCAAATCAACTTCGAGAATGCGCAGAGGGAGTATGACAAAGACCCCGAGAGGGCAAAGAAGGTCATAAACCATAAGTGGTTAAAAACCCCAAGGGCCGGCCTATCCAGATGGCCGAAAAGCTTTCCCAGAAGTGACTTTATTGAAGAAGTTGGTGACTTAATCACCCTTCTCAGCAGAGTACGGGGCCTCCCGTCCTCTTCACAATTCCATGAATGGATGTATCCGTTTATTAAGATCATTCTGCAAGGCAAACAGGCCATTTTTTGAGGAGAACAGATCAGCAACGCTATTCACGAGCAGCTGACCAGGGTACAAACCTCCTTCAAATTCTACATGACCTCGTACCTGGTCTACATAGCTGCTGCCATGCGATCTTTCCCGGGCCTAACCACAGAGGGGGATAGGAAGACCACCCCGGTCTATTCATACTATCCGCAGCTGACACTTCAGAGATCGACACGTCATTTCAGGTGAGTGAATGACGCATTCTTTGCCGTATTTCTATGTCTCTTCGATCCTCAACTGGAGCAGAAGAGAATGTCAGACGAGGCTTGGACAGTAGTGAACAGTTTTGGCTGCATGTTCCTCCAGTTCCCTACATTTTCTTATCTACGGGTGGGTTTCTACCAAGGATACCCTTATATGCTCCCCAGATTCCCTTCAGACAGGTTGGTCCTAATGGAGCTTTGCTGGCAACTGGCCGTCGTACACTCAAAACAGATGGAGCTTAAGAGACCTGGTTTCAAGTTTCCTATCCAGATTGGCAAATTTTTCGTTGCTACATCGACTAAAGCCAAGGTTATGAAAACAGAGATGCAGATGGTTATCATCAAATCTTTCAAAAGACGGGAAAAATTTGATTACAGAGGAGTCAGAGAGACGATTCAAAGGAAGACTCAGTTTCACGAGCCTATGATTGAGGACATCTGGGTAGATCTAAGGACAGCCGAAGAGATAATAAAGATGGACTATTGTCGTCTCACGCTAGAGCAGATAGAGTACCTCGGGCTTGCAGAGATCCCTTCAGGGTTGATTGACGATGGGAATATAGTGAACAACAAATATCTGACAGAGAAGGTAGCTGGTTCCCCTCTTCCTCCGATCAACTGGTCTCAAAAAGAGCTGACTTCTCTAAGGAAAAGATTCGAACCAGTATTGGCTAACACCAATAGTTGGTTGGCAGCAAATGGAATCACCCTAAAAGAGTTCATTACAGGGTCAGAGGCCGAATATCAAGCAGAGATGAAGAGAAAGGCAGAAAGCTGAACCAAAAACAAAGACGACGTCCCTTCATCTTCTAGACCTCACAAGCCTAGGATCGTCTTTGTATCCAAGAAGCCTAGGTCAGAACAAGAACCTGAGGCAGCAGCCGAAGAAACCAAAGAACAAAGTCCTGGGGTACAGGCAGCTCAATCGATGGGGTCAACAGAACAACCTTCAGAACGACCAGGTGTTGGGTCTCCAACCTCAACGGAACAAGTGCGGTCGATCCAGGGCTCCTCTCCTCCTCCTCAATCTCCTTCGGTGCCCACTTTTCCTATCTCTCCCATTAGCGTTCCATCTTCCGGAGCTGCTTCTCCTTCCAAGGTTGTTTTTGGTGATCCACAGGATCTTTCAGCAGGTTCACCTCACTCTTCTGCATCCATTCCAAGTTTATCATCTCCATCTTTCAACCTGCCACCAAGCCCTGTGCCTAATCCTGAATCAACAGTTGGCACAGTCTAGCCGGTCACTCCAGCTATGACTACTGTCACCACCATTAGCGTGGAGGCCGCTACCGTGACACTAACGGAAGTGACTATTGTTACAACAGGTACTTCTCTCCCGCCGTGGATGTCTGCTTTCACACCAAAGAGAAAGAAAAGGGCCATCTCCCCAGAAGAATTCGATTTCGGCAAGATTATGCTGGCCAAAACAAAAGCTCCCAAGAAGCCAAAGATCCTTTCCAAGTTGGTCGAGGAAAAGGGGCAGAAATTTTTGGAAATTGCCAAACCCCCACAGGACGCAACCCTTGAGGGTTTTGAAATGAGCAGTTATTCCTTTTCTCGTGTTGAACTAGGCAAGGTTACACACGAAGGTGCGAAGAGTGATCTTCAGTCAGCAATGGACATTATGGTCCAAAAATTTGACAAAGAAAAAGAGATGAAAGATTTTTATAAAGCCAAGGCTGAGCAGTTAACGACAGTAATCAGAAGATTCACCATCCCACCTGAAGCAACAACTCCAGAGGCCTTTTTCGTGGATGATTCAGTCATTCAGAAAGCTGAAAAAACTTATTTAAAGGGAAAAGTAATGGAGGAATGTATTGACCGAATACACAATCAAGGAATCTCTCTGCTATCTGAGGTTGCAGAAAGAACAGGGAAAATAAAAAGGTTGAAGGCTCAAGTAGACAGTTTTGTTTCTCTTACCTCTCAAGAGATTAATGGCTTGGAGAAAGATCTCGGAGGATGGAAGAAAATGGAAGGTCTAAAAAAGAGTACCCTGATATCTATCGGTGTTATCCCCAACAAGGATTCATATGTTGAGATCAAAGAGGCGATGATTTTCAGGATCCAGGTGCTCAAAGATCTAATTGATGATCTCAAAGCTTTTAAAGAAGCTAGTGATAAAAGTGACCTGAGCTTGTTGAACAAATTAGAAGAGCTACCCTGTGATTTGACCTCTAAGGATCATCAGTTCCTTCCAGCAGATGAAATAATTCAGAATTTTGAAGGGATGATCCAGAAGGATTTCAAAGGAGTGTCTTTCTCAATAACTTCAGTTGATAGCATTCTGGATGCTCAGTTGACTCTGGAAAATTTAAGATCCAGGTTAACTGGCCACTATAAGGCCATCACAGCATTAAAAGACGCATTAACCAGATCAAGGGTCGTCTCCAACAACGCAATTGCACCGGACAGCATAGGGGTCCAGGCATCGATCACCATGTACGATGCTCATTTGAAGAAGTCCGGTGGCAAGAACTGACACTTTCTCTCTTTCTTCTTCTATCCTTAGGCATTTCTGTTTTCTACAGAATGCATGCAATTTTGTAAAATGTAATTACGAATAAAATATTTTGGAAAATATCTGAAAGTCAAAGATGAGTCATCTTTGACCAAGATATTTTGTATATTTTATTATTTTTCTATTTTTGAGGATTTTCTCCCTATATATAGTGGAGACCTCATTTGTAAAGGATCTTGGGAAAAATCAATAGCAAATACTCTGCTGAAATTGAAGCAACTTTCGAGACTTTGTGCTCAGATTTGTAAATCAGATTTTGTCAAATGAATGAGAAGCAAGTGATTTCAGACTTTGTGTTGAAGTTATCTGTGTCATCTAGGAAATAGTTTCTTATGTACTCTTTCCTGATAACCTCTTGTTTATCTGACTTAATAAGCAAAGTGAATGTGTTGATATTATCCAAGGGCACTTTTTGAGGGTAGAAGATAGACTTTGTGCTACTTTTACTTTTGAGATTCTTTTATCTTTTGTAGTTTCAGGTGAAGACTTTGTGCTTCACTTTATTCTATGGTTATACTTGTTCCGAATCCGTGGAGAAGCTACGGAAGACTTTGCGCTTGCGTGAGCATTCTTGTGACTTTGTTACTACAGGTGATTTCTTGTTTTCTGTTTAATATCATTCCTGAAAGAAGAGGAGTGTTGTTAGCTTTAGATCAGGGATTTTCCCCTTTTGTCCTTCATACATTACCTCTGAAAGAAGAGAGGTAAATGCTGTTATACCAGCCTCGTGTGTTATTTTCTGCTTAACTATATATTCAGCACGTAAATATTGATAGGGAACCTCCCCTTGATGAGAGGAGAGATTTACCTCGTCTTGATCTGGTAAAGCCACACTCCTCGTGGTGTAAATCTCCCTTATGCTGTGGCTGATATCCCCATTT
This sequence comes from Torreya grandis, assembly GCA_037957365.1. Classification (NCBI taxonomy): domain Eukaryota; kingdom Viridiplantae; phylum Streptophyta; class Pinopsida; order Cupressales; family Taxaceae; genus Torreya; species Torreya grandis. The sequence goes on from JARHVA010006317.1 coordinate 286,123, forward strand.
TGTCATCAGTTAGTTGACGACAAAATATTCACCCAACAGGCTTGAAATAGGCCCATAACCATAAGGATCAATAACCTTAAAATATCCATGTTTCCTTAACTTTGTCAAAAGATCCTTAATCTTATCAAACAATGTTTAAACCGTATCCTAGACCTCAAAAGCACTTGACACTCTTTCTCTCACTCAAGGACCATCATGAGGATCTAGTGCGTCACCCAAGGGACCTCGAATAGGCAATCACACATGGATCTCCGAAGGAATTTCTTAACACATACATGAAACCTTAATCAATGCTAACATGGTTCAAATTGAGACCAAATAAGACATCACCATGTAAGAAGACTACCATGTGCAAGCTTTGGTGGGTGTCATGGAAATTTTTTGGTTGTAGGGGTTGGAATATGGCATGGGAGGCCAAATTTCCAACATTTTTGGTGAATCATAGGGTTTGACCAGCCTGCTAGTCAAGAGAACCCACTAACTCTCTATGATAACAATGACTCATACATGGTAATAAGACTTGGATGACCACTCTTGGACTGCCAAAGAGACCTAACACTTTATGACACCTATTAGGACTGAAAAAATAACTACAACACACACACAAAGGATACCAAATCACACAACAAGAAAGTAACACCTGAAACACTTAAGAGAATAACTAGGTAAGACAATAAAGTAACTAAATTGACACATTAGACTTGTGTATGACACACTTATTGAAACAAGACAATAACTGTTAGAAACAACTAATTAGAACACACCTCCTTTATCCTCTAGGATTAAAAGTGAAGCTCCTTTGATCAAGTTGGCCCCATGAGGTCAGATTACCACATGGTGACTGGAGTCTAATCGATCACTATTCATTGAATGATGGTTCCTACTTGCATCTAGAGGCATCTGCATGTTCATAGCCTCTTAGGAGAGCATCTAGACATTCTTGGTCCATTCTTAGGTGCATGGGTTGGTTAGGTGAGTCAAGCACCTAATCATAATCATTCCACACTTATCTTCCTTACATGATCCATGTCAATTCTACCTTCGTTATGGGATACTCATCAAGTTGAGTAGTTTGAAGAAAATCTTATAGTATGCTTGGAGAGTTATCCTCAAGGATAGATGAATCTTGTTTGATGGAATTTTGAGGGCAAGAAGGCTTAGTATTATTTCACAAGAGTGAAAGGGCCTCTGAAAGTGGGGTGAGGAATTGACAAACTTGCTTGAAAATATGAAATAAGTCTTCTTCACATGAAACAGTTCCTTGAGAAGGAATGGTTGGAGGGTTGTCTTCCCTTTGTTTGATAAAACCATTCTCCTCAATTTGATCCTAATCATAACATATTTTAAGAAGGTTGTAACCTAACAAAATGATGGCAAACAATTCTATTGATTGGTTCTCACCTAGTTTAAGTGTGATTGGACTCTCTTCAAGTTAAATAGTAATAGGTGCATGAGCAGGCACATCAAGTTTGAAATGTCACCTTCTTGATCATGCTCATGGGACTACAAATTATTTTCTTGTTCATCAACCTCATTGTCTAGTTTAAACCTTTATTTTACAACTGTTACAAGTTCTTGAAGACTATCATGATGAAGGGTAGTTACTATGTCATCAAAGAGGTCCTAAAAGTCATGTTCTTCTTGATCAATAGGTATTTACTCTTCTTGTAACCCACCTTGTTCTTGTAGCCCATCTTCTTCTACATATTTGAAGGCTAAATTATATTCTTCTTTGTCAAGATGTTTCCCAATAACAATCTCTTTTTCAAGCTCACTCAAGCCAACTTCATTAGATACCACCTCAATTTGACCTTCTTTACTTGTCTCCTCAAGGATAGGCTCCTTCTCAAGGAGTGGAATGGGAGACCCTTGGAATGACTTTAGGAGAGAGGTCATGTGTGTCTCATTCCCCTCATTTAGTTACTTACTTATAACAACCATCAACTCTTCGTTCTTATGGACATTGCCTTGAATGGATTTCCATTGTGGAAATGTGTTGGGTTCTTGAGGAGGGAGGGGTAGGAGCTAAGTGTATTAGATTTGCCTTCCACTTTAACACTTTGGCTTATGTTTGACTAATATTATCTTTCCCTTGACTGCACACTTATTTCCAATTTGTAAACTTAGATGTAGGAGTTTCCTCTTTTGATTATGTTGTAGCCTTGGGCATTAATGAGGGTATCTCAAGTTGGGATTGCATTGTTTTTACTGTTGTCACTAATTGAAATAAATGCTTGTTTGAAAATTCAATTTCTTTAGCAAGGTGGGCTTTAAAATCATGTGTCACTGATCTAAGATCTTCTCATGCTGACCAATCCCTTCAATACATAATTATTCCTTCCTTTGCACTCTCTCTTGAATAGACCTTTAAGTATGAAAGATTGGAAGGATTTATGAGGGGTTTGGAAGGTCTTGACATTAATTTGCTTGAGACTTTTGAGGGGTGATGGGCATATCAATAGAATACTAATATGGGGTGGAGTAGGGGACATAAGGTTGATGATGATGAACTTGTTACCCCTCATATGCTATTAACCTCTCCTCTATGCTTGAAACTAGACCACCTATATCTAATGGATCACTATTGAGCCCTAATGACCCTCCCTAATGAGAAATTCCCACTCTTTCTTAGCTTGATACAATGAGGATCACATTATCTCAATCACATGCCTAGGGATATTTTCTCCATAGCTCTTTTATGTGTCAATCCCCACCATGTGTCTTTCATATCCCAATAAGGTCTATTTGAGGCTTGAAGTAGATTGGTTTGAGGCATGGGTGGGATGACTAAGAGTATTGTGAGGTTGCCAAGGCTGATCAAGAGGATAGGTAGGATGCCAAGAAGGTGAACAAAACTCCCAAAGAGGGTGATTTTCTTGGCATTAAAGAGGATCATTGTAGGGCTGATAGGGGTCAAAATGGAGTTGGTAGGGGTCATAAGGCTGATGAAAATGAGGTGTATTATTATATAAAATGGGTTAAATTCATCAAACATGGGGTTAGGTGCTCATTCGATTATCTGAGTCAGTTCTGAACTCATTACGATTGGGTGCAAATAGAGTATATTCCTATAACACTCAATATTTATCATTCTTTTATGCTAGTATCAATTCACATAAGGCACAAGCCTTATGCACTCACTTGAAGTATAATGGATATATAACCGAGGCCCACATTGGGCTAATTGTGCCATGGTGCAAGATCTCACTTATATGACTTTGTCCTTTTAACATAGGCTTTTGGTAGATTCTTTGGTGCAAGTCTTATTTGGGCTAAGCTTGATGCTCAATAAGTGTAAGCCTATTTTGGGTTGGTTATATCATCTCAATGGTCCAAGCCTTTGTTTCACTAAGCTTATCATCATTCAGGTGCTTTAAGGGGTCAAGGGAATGCTTTAGATAAAGTGTTCATGCTTTAGCTAGTGCTTATTAGCAAGTGTATCACAACTTGGGTGGATGACTCTCCTTACACTTTGGCTATTTCATAGAGTAAGATGATGCCATTACTTAGTACAAATATGTCATTAATGACATAAACCAAAATCTTGCAAACAACATTCTTAATATTAATATAATGAGATTACCACATTTAACCAGTAAATTCATTGTGCATTCACTAAAAATATCAAAGATAGGTAAACCATAACCATTGTATGTAATGCAACCTTCATCATTCATTAATAAAAGTCCATTTAAAATAGAGTACATTATATATAAAATAGAGTAAGTATATTAATTAAGCTATTTATTTTCCTAGAGGTTCACATGCAAACTTGGGCATATATATTAGGAGCCTTAGTGGCATCCATGTTACTTCTCATGCTAATGACATCCATAATATTATATCCAAAGCCAATACTATAGAGCTTCACTACATCAAATTCATGTCCCTCTCCTCATTATTTTGAGCTATTATTTATAGGCTATAAGAACACCTTCTGCCAGGGTGGAACTATGCACACTGAGTGCTAAGCTAGATCTTTAACAATCATTCCATTGGCTCCATTACCTTACACCCCTCATGTTGAAATTTCCATGTGTAGCCACTCCTTTTAGATGCCTAAGTAATCATTAAATTGGTTATCCACCTACCAATTGGTGTAAGGTATGCATCGATTCCTCCAACTAGCACAAAATATACCTAAAATAGCAATATTCCCAAATGATTTCCTTATGTTGAGATATATGTAATACTGGTGTAGATCTATACTTAGTCAAAATAGGGGTCAAACATTACCTTATACAAAATTACCAATCCATCCTCAGACTAGGCTACCAAAGCCTTTGACATGCAGAACTCAGGTGCACTCTCCTTAAGTTTGGCATTAAAGTCTTCAAAGCCCTTGATAATGAGCTTGATTTCCTCAGTGACACTATCTATCTTCATGGAAGTGATGTTAGGTTCGATCACATATATTTTCTCTTGCTCTTTTCTAAAGGCTGTAAGAATTTCCTTAGCTTTTATCACTCCTCCATCAAGGATTTATCCTTATTTTTAGGCCTTTATTTGCAAGGTATAAAAAAGTGATTCTAGGTTCTACTACTGGTCCTTTATTTGTGAGCTTAGCATGTTGACCTTACCCATTATCTATGTGTACTCCACCTTGTTCATAAATACACCTGCACCATCAATTGTTCCTTCTCCCCCTTTGCTTAATTTAGGCACACATCTATGAATAATGCTTGGTTGGAAAAGTTCATGAAGATGGAATCAACTGTATCTACACCTTATTATAGCTTTGTGAAGAGGTCCTTTACCTCTTTGAGCTTGGCAACTAGATCTTTCTATAGTATGACACATGGGTCTTCTTTTTATTCTTATGTTAGCTCTAGTTTCATCCTCAAGAGCATTTGCTCCACTAGCATGCATACTTTGTCAACCTTTGAGAGGTTTAATGTATCAACACTGACCAAAAGGGATGATTTGAATGTCTCTATTCACTCGCATAGTTGCTATAGCTTGAACTTCATGGCTTGTGCTTCATTTTTGGCATCCTTACAAAGTTTTTTCCATTTATTTGCTCTGCCATCATTGATGATGTTCTTTTGCATGACTTCAGTGGCCATTTAGATGAGTGCATTCATAGACTTGACTGGGTTCATGGTGTGCAGATTTATGATAAGGGAGTCATGCCCTTCTTCAGGTTTATCTATGCCTAAATGGCCTTTTGAGGTACCTCAAAGTGAGGCTCATCCATAAAGCTATCAAATGCAAATGCAAGTTATCTGCACATCCTATCTATGGTAGATTTAGGAAACATGTATTCAAACATGTAAAATTCATACTCCATCCACCCCTTATACACTCTTTCCCTTATACTCAGTTTTGTGCCTTCTTCCTTGATGATGTCTAGCTTTATTTTCTCTTCTTCCTCTTCATCAGTACTACCACTTTCTTTAGCACTTTCCTTAGAGGTGTCTTCTTCTAGTTCCTATAGGGGTTCTTCTTCAGATTTATCCCATTTGTCTACTTCTTCTTCTTGGGGTTTCTCATTTATAACCTCTGGGTGTATTCCCTTGGCATCAGCTTCACCCTCCTTTGCTTTAGGTGCCCCTTCACTACTTAGGTGCACTTCCTGTGCAATTTTTTTTGCTTTGTTGGTAGGGGTGCTAGGTTCCTTCTCTACTACTTCCATAGTAAGTTCCATACTTGTAGGAACCTCCTTTGTTTTCTTATTTTTATTGGACTTTACTTATTTATCCTCCTTCCTTTTCTTTGCCTTCTCTTCCTTAGCCTTCTCCTCCTTAGCCTCGATTCTCTCATGTCTACCTAAGTCATGTCGATGTCCTTCATATCCTTCTTCTTCTTCTCTAGCCCTAACACAATCTCAATTTCTTCCTCATTGTGGCCCATTTTCTTTCACAACCTTCTCTTTTCCTCCTTAGTTTGTAGATGCTATGTGGAGGGCTCTTTAGATGTGTTGTTGGGTGGCTTATTTGTTTCTTCAAGCATAATAATAGTGTCACCTTGGAGGGCCTTCTGAACTTCCTTGGTACTGAGCTCCTCTCTCACTTCTTAAAGAATGTAGACTTTGGTTCCTTTTTATTCTACCTCCTCCTCTATCTCTTCCTCCTTTCCTTGTGCACGGGCCTCTTCTACCTCTATTGCTACCAAGGTTATTATCGACATTGCAATGGGTCCTTTGGACTTCTTTTTTTGATTTTTATAGAAGGAAGCAATTTTTGGCGTGAAGATCATGTGCTTCTTCTTTTGAGTAGAAGGAGTTGCTTATTTTTCATAGGTGACCCTCAACCTAATGTGCTCCTAAATTTCTTCAAGTGTCTCTTCACTCTTTTTTTGGGGAGACTTCCACTATGTTATTGGTGCTAACTTCCCTTCATCATTGATCTAGAGGGGGAGATCATCATCTTTTTCAGGAGATATGACCTTATTTCATGGCTTCATCTCATAATATAAAATGAAGATGTGCCCTATGATGATTACCCTTAAAGTCATCCTCCTCATCCTTTATTACTTTTCATCTTGGGTGTACATACTAGTTCCTAAACCTACTCCTTTCTAGGTTTATGACTTTCACTGGGATGTCCAACTACTACACATTAGGAATCCTCCTTAGCACCTCTCTAAAATATTTTGTGGAAAATGTGTAAGGGAGTTTAAACTAGCTGGATAGGCTTTTGTCTGTGAGCACCAAGCACACTACATAAAAATGTTACATGATAATGAAGGTCACCATTATAAAAATGTGTTGGGGGAGCTCCTATGGGATGTACCATTCTATCCTAAACACCTCAATTTACTGAGTGGATTACTTGTGTCTTATATTTTTGGGAGAAAGAAGGTGGGTAGGTGAAGTTTTGGTACTTCAGCATTTCAGAGTCTTTATGCACAAAAAAGACCCATATATTGTCTTCATCACCATTAGGCACTTTGATCTCCTCCATAATAATTAATATCAGTATTGACCCCCACCTAAAGGTCTCTTGTGCCTATGACATTCTAGCACATTATTCACCATCTCCTCTGTAATGAATTTTGTAATGTTAAATTTGACCCCGTATATCATGTGATAGGTGATGCACAAGTAGGCCTTGATAATATCCATCCACCATCTACTAGGGTAAATCTTGGAACTCATGAGGTAAACCGCAACCCTTTTACCAAGGTCCTTTATGTATTTTATTAGGAATGTGAATCCTCCCTTATAATAACTAAGGAGTTTCATAACCCTTTCTACTTCTATATCATCCACCATCATCAGGTGGATGTTTACACTTGAGTTTGGGAGCCTAGTGATTATATCGATTAGGTGTGACAATATCCACATGTGCCTCCCTATGAAGTAGAAGTGATCTCCATAGATGCACAAGAGGAGGAACTCCATGAGTTCCTCTGGTTTGCTAAAATATGGTAACTCATAGATCTAGGTTGCATTAGTGGTTGCAAGCCTATCTCAAATGGAGATGTCGAACAACACTGTGCCTACCTCCATCTTTTCTCCCATATCAACCACCTAGTTTTGGTTGAGATTTTACACATTATTTGGTGTGTGATGGTTATATTCTTTCAACCTATAGGTGTGTGTAAAAGACACCTAAGTCTTCCCTACCAAGACTTTCAAGAGAAACTATATTTCCCTGTATGACATTTAGGCAAACACCTCAGGGTCAACCTTAGTGATACTAACTCCCTCAACTAGCTGCACCTTATTCTTTGTAGTAGTTGTCTCTTTTATCATATGCACCTTATTAGCATCCTTTTATGCCTTTAGCGGTCCATAAATCATTCATTTCTTCCCCATTTGAAACTGACTAATGTTGAATCATGGTATATTGATCTTGTTAAAGCCTATAATGTTTTTTGGTGCTTCCTCACATTTATGGGGTCTATGATTATGACTTCAGCTCTCGAGTTTCATTCTCTATTAATGGTTTCCTTAGTATTACTCAAAATTTGTCCTACTTGGTTCTCTGGTAATTCCTTCTCCACACACCTCTATTTCAATCTCAAACAAAATGCAATCTCATTCCCTATTCACTCATTCTCATTTGGTGGCTGTGGGTACTCAGGGTTTCACTTTGGTAGGATTTTCTCATTTTGACTCTAATTTAGTTCTAGTTTTGCTCTATGTTTTGGGTTCAAATTAGCTTAAGGTTTGTAACCTAAACTAGTGCACCATCATACTCTTTATACCTTAACTTCAACTACCATCTTAATTATAGGTGAGTAATGATGTGGTGATGCATGGATTTTTTGAAATTCACTAAAACCTACAAAATCCAAAAAAATACATTGTCATATTCACATTTATTATGGATCTTTGTGCCTCTAACATCACTACATTAAATTCTTTTAATGGATTTTTTTGATGAAGTGACAAGTGTTTTCAAATAGTCACTTCTCGCCTACTATTGGGTGGATGCTAGCTTGTCTAGATAATCTTCTTCCTATGCTTCATTCATCTTGGCATGACCTTCACCCTTTTTATAGCAACCTGGGTGAAACACTTCACATGCACACAAGCATCTTGTGTACCTCCATTTTCCGTATTGCATATTAGCATTATGTGCACCTCCCTTTGTTCACTTGTTACTCATAATTTTCTAAGTCTGACAAACTCCACGTGCTTATAATCTTAGGTATCTAGCCTCAGGCACATAGAAATCACCCATGCTCGACTCACCTGACTATAATTATGCCTAGAAGTGCCATAATAGTTCTCCTATAGGCCTAAAAGTGCCTTGCCTACTCACTTATCACCAACACAACACAAAACACTAGGAAATGTTTAGATTGTGCCAACCTTTATTTTGGTCAGCATAACACAATCAAATTGTGATTGGGAAGTTGGTGTCTAATGGAATAATCACCATCCTATTGCTTATAGGGTTTCAGTTAGTTGCCATTGAAATGCCTAGAGATCATTTCACCCAAGAACATGCACATATTGCATGCACTTGTCTCCAATATGTTATGGATGACACAAGGGCCCATCCACCTAATTTGTAGCTTGCCTAGGTTCTTGAAGTTATAGAGTAAGACCAATGGTAATTTAATAAACACCTTGCACTTTATATGCTTGTCATGCCACAACTTTTGGTGTACCTTTTCTATCTATTGGCTCCATCTTACTTGGGCGTGCACCTCATCTAAACACTCCAAGTAATCTAGCCACACACTCAATAATTCTTAGTCATCTAAATGACCAATATAAATAATGCATAATGAGGGCTCCATAAACTCCATTGGTAAAACTACCTCTACACCAAACACTAGTTGAAATGGTATAACCTTGTTTATGCACTTATATGTAATTTGATAGGCCTATTATACTACTAACACTTGATCATCCCAATATTTGTGACCAATATCACACATCTTTGTAAAGTATGCCCTCAATATCTTATTTAATTATCTGGCTATGCCATTTGGTTAGGGATGATAGGGTGGTGTCTTGTGGTGCACCACTATGTATTCAATCAGTAGGATTTGCACAATTTCATTGAGGAAGTACATACCTCTATCTCTATTCAAACTAAGTGGGTACCCATAGTGACTTATGATGTTCTCCCATATGAACTTCATGGTGATGGTAACTATATAGTTTTTGGTTGATACTACCTCAACCCACTTGGTGAAATAATTAGTGGCTATTAGAATATATCTTGCACCTATGCACCTTGATATGAGAGTGATTGACCCAATAAAATCAATGACCCATTTTTTAAATGGCAGTTGGGTAAGAATCGGGATGAGAAGAATCTCATCTTGGTAGTTGGGCTTCCTTGTGCACTGGTAGATGTCACATGCCTTGGCACAATCTTTTGCATTAGATAGACTTGGCCATCACAAGCCTAATTGTAACACCTTGCGTATTATAGTATCTCTAGTGCAATGGCCTCCTACTTTTCCCTTGTACACCTCTTATAAGACATAATCCATTTCATGTTATAAGAGACATTGATGTAGGACTTCATATTGACTCAATTTGTACAATTCCTTGGTAAGGAGTTGAAAGGGGGCAATGCAAACTTTGAGTTGTTTCTTCTCTTTGGTTGTCATAGTCTGGGGTGCAGACCTAGATGTTAGAAAAGTGGTGATCTCTGACAAGTCCTTGAGGATGCACTAGACTTTGTAGAGTTACAAATTTGGTATGTCATCCTCAATAGGTGCTACTACATCATCAAATTTGATGTGGGATAAATGGTCTGGGCTGGACTTCTATTTTCTAGGTTTTACGATAATTGAGAACTAAAATTCTTGGAACAAAACTATCCATTTACAAATGCACCCATGGAGAATGGGTTTTTTCACAAGGTACTTAATCACCTCGTGATTAGTGAAGAAGATGAATGGGGTTGCCAACAAGCAATGCCTAAATTTTTATAGGGCATAGATCATGTCAAGCATCTCGTGGTAGGTTATTGTATAGTTTTATTCTATTTGGGTTAGTTTCCTACTTGTGAAGGAGAAGGGATGATCTATTTTGCCTTCACTGGGTTGCACCAAAATGGCACTAGTTGTAGATCTAGATGTGTCAAAATGGATGTGGAATGGAGTTGTTTAATTAAGAAATTGTAAAATATGCATATTAGCCAACTTGAGCTTTTGAGTTTCAAAGGCATCCTTTTGCATTATGCCCCAATAGAACGGTCCATCCTTACATAAGAGCTTTTCTAGTAGCACTGTGATCCTTGCATAGCTCCAAATGAACTTTCTATAGTGTCCACAATGGCCATGAAAGGCATGAACATCTTTATACATGGAAGGGGTTTGGAGCTATAGGATAATTGTGATCTTCATGAGATCGATGAAGAGACATCTTTACAGATGATGTGCTTGAGCAAGGTGATAAAAGGTGTCACAAAGATGCATTTATTGAGGTTTAAGGATATCTACAACTTATTTTACCTCTCAAACATGAGGTGAAAGTTGTCATAATGGTATTTCACTAGCCCATACACAGTCTAATCATCTAAGTACACTTAGAGGAACTTGTGAATGAAAATGTGGTGATCACCACTCTAAAGAATATGACTGGTGAATTATTGAGTCTAAAGGGCATCACATTGTATATGAAATAACGCCATTCTACTATTAATGTTGTTTTAGGTTTGTCCTCTTCCTCAATCTATACTTGATGGTATCTTGAGAACCCATCAGTGAAAGTGTATATTTCATAGCCTACGATGCCATCCAAGACTTTATCAATGATGAAGTTGGGAAGGGGTCCGTGATGCAGGTGACATTCAACAGTCTATAATCAATGAAAATATAGATGCACCCATCCTTCTTGATGATAATGACCATGGGGCTCACCCATTCTAATTCTTGCATAGGATATATGACACTTGTGACTAACATACCATTAATCTTTATTTTCACCTTAGCGTAGAGATTGGGGTTCATTATTTAATGGAAATTCTTGACGTGTCTTACACCATCAAATAAATTGATACTCATCTTCCCAAATGATGGATGGGTGCCCTTCATGTCTTGATAATTCTGAGGGAACAAGTCTTAGAACTCTTTTAGGAGATCCACAATTCAAACTAGCTCTATGTCAAACCATTATAGCCTAAAGTAAGCATTTTTGGTTCTCCTTTTGAGATGATGTCTACCTTGGTAGTTTTGAGTAGTATATGGTAGGGATCATTCCTTGATTGATGCAAATATTTAACTTGCCTACTTCCCTCAGTTATTTCTATGTAAAGATGAGTTGGGTCTTCTTTGTTAGGGGTGCTATCATCGACTTGACACATTAACTTCTTCTTGCCTGTCAAGGTTGTCCAGTTGTATGCCTTCCATGTTTCATCATCCTCTTCACTTGCGTCACTATTGATCACTTATTCTTTAAATAAAGTTAGAGTACCAACCCATTTTTCCCTAAACATGTCTTTGAGTGCTCCTCTGGGATTGTAGTGTCCTCAAACACTGCCATTTGAATTACTTATAGTGGATCAATCAAGTCTAGGTTCTATGAAGAAAAGGAGAAGGTGTTCACAAACCATTCCTTAAGTACATCCAATTTTTTTATCTATTGATACATCTTATTGACAATGTACCATGCTCATGCCCACATCTTTAAGGTCCTATAGAAGGCATGTACCCATAGGTTCCTTAGGGTGTTCTCGCCATAGACAGTTTAGGTTTCTTCACACAAGTGCATTTTCACTATAAGTTCGGAGTCACCAAAGTAGGTAGAGATGTCCAATTCCTTATTTATTTTCCTGAATCTAGTGCAGATTGTTGATTTCACATCTTTTCAAGTTAGCAAACTAGGCCTTTGCATTACCCACTAACATGTAGTAGTTATCCTTAAATTATACACTCTTCCATAGGATTTATCCCCTCATATCTTGGGAGTGATGCAAGTTTACCTTTACTCAAGTGAAATACTTTCTTTCCCTTCTTCTTGGTGTAAGGATCCATATTTTTGAAGTGCAATCAATCTAGACCCAACCAATCCTCATAGGTTTTGGAACCTTTACACACACTAAGTGGCACCTCTGATTAGTGGTTTCATAAGTTTCTTCAACCCATCAGTTGTAAGCAACATCAATGGTGTTTGAGGCTGACTGCCCATCTTCCCAAGAAAGCAGTCCTTGATCATTAGGGTTGAGAGTCTTGGCACCTAATGCCATGACGTTATATATATGGTTGATCTCATCCTCAAGATCAATACTCTATACATAGTGGGGTCCTTTGTCACTTGAGAGGGGGATCACTACCCTCTCCTTACCATTTTCAAATGTCATATAATGCCTTTTAAAGTGCATATCTACATTGTTTGCATAATACCATGGCCTTCCCAAAAGCATTGGATAATTGTCTTATTTTTCCAACTCAATCACTTCAAATTTAGTGCAAAAAATAGTGCCCATGATATATATATATAAAGGTGTTAATTATTTTGATTGGTTGTGCTTGGGTCTTGTTGGCCATAAAAAACACATGGGGAGAAGGTTTCAAGGCTGGCCTACCCATCTTCTCCCATATGCTCTTGGTCAAAATATTGACCTTGGTACCTATGTACACAAGGACCTCACATATAGACCATCCATCAATGGTGGCATTCATAAGGAGTTCTTGATCATACTCTACATTCTGAGTATGCCTTACTTCTCATTCCCACTCCATGTGTGGCAAAATGACTTCAACTAGCTTTTACCCTGTACACTTTGAGAGAAAATTCTTTAATAGGGGCAACATTCATTCCACCTACAGGAGGTATAGGATCTCCATTAAATCTTATATCTCAACCTACTGGCTATCTTGCTTTTTGTGGGAGGTAATAGCTTGTGATTCAATATCTTGCACTAGTTAGAACTCCCCTTACAGTTTTGAATGATGCTCATGGCCTGATGCAATAAATATTTCTAGCATGTAAGGTCTGGGTAAGGCTTAAATTTAGGTTTAAGCCACATGATGCACTTAATATGACTTTATTCCCTATATTCTAGGTGTAACTATTAGCCTAGTGCTGAATCGACTATGAGTAGTCACCTACACCTTAACTATTTTTGTGCAGGTTAGTTTCACCTTTGAAATCCACTTCTCTACTTTTAGTTCATGCTTGATCATTTTTGCATCCTTATATATGTCAAGCCTACCTTGGGTCAACTCCTTATATAAGTCAGGGCATTCCTTGACCTTATGGGTTCCTCAACAATACTTATATGTTAGATGTGTAGGGTAATCACACTAATAATGTTCTATGAAACCACTCTTATAGCATGAATAGGGTGGGAACCTTTCACCCCTACATCCTCCACCTCACCCTATGACATGTCATTACATTCCATAGCTTAAATTATATTGGCCATGACCCTCATTCCATTGATTAGCTTGCCCTCTAATAGTTGTAGTTGCCTGTCATGTGCTTCTCTCCATTTTTTCATGCATCTCATCAATTACTTGATAATTAGCTATGGTATGAGTGTAGGCATCACAAAACTAGTCATAGATGGTTATGTTAACCTAAATGGTGCATTGAAATAAAGGAAATTTTCAAACATCATTCACCTGATAATAAACCTCACAGCTTAAAAGCAATGTGGGGACATTCCTTTGAGGGCAGTTATTCCTATTATGGCCTTCCACTTTTTAGTAGATGCACCATAACCTGCTTCAAACATCTTAAGATAAACTAGTGGTAAGATTTTGGAGTTGGAAGGCCATGGATGCAATATGTGCCTCCATGAATGGGCTGATCTTATTATCAGTGCTTTTGACTACCTCAACCCTAATCATGGCTTCAAGAGCTTCACGGAGGTCTACGAATGTCTTCATGGAGAGCATTCTTCTGAATGACACTAACAACCCTCCAATGAACCATTGTGTATGTTGGGAGGGGTGAATTTCATAAGGATCTTGGAAAGGAGAGTCTTAAACCATGCATCATATAGGTAGATGCTCTCTGAGAGTCTTTGGTTAATTTTATTGAGTGTAGCAATGCTCTGATGTTCAAACTCTGGTATGTCAAATTCCTTCAGGAATGCTTCCTTCATGGTGTCATAGTCAGCTAAAGCTTAGTTAGGATCAAATTTCCTATACTAGGTATGGGAATGATCCAATAGAGTTGTCATGACTAGGTTGCCTTATGCTTTGATTGGGTGATGCCCCATGCATGCCATTATGGTTCACACTTTAGCACATGTTCTATAGCATTCTCCACATTGTAGTATTCTTGTAAGTATATGGCCATCTTGTAGTATATTTTCTATAGGAGTGCATCTAGTATCTAAGGCATTTCCCCCCCTAGTGTCTATGTGGGTGGTGTCCCTCCAATACCTCTAGCCACTGGGTTAGGTGTTAGCCACATTGTAACTACTAGTGGCAAAGATGATGATGGTACTATACTACTAATGTGTGGCATTGAGCCAATTCCTATGGGATATTTCCTAGTCTATATAGCTGATATTGGCTGAGTTAGTGTGATTAAAATCACACTATATTTTAATGAGCTAGCACAAAATGGTCTAAAGGTACTCTTGCTCAACTCCTCATAGGGAATATCTTATTCAATCACAAAATTATACTCCAAATCTGTAAAATGTCTAAAGTTTATATTGATAATAGGGTTAGTTATCACTCTTATTTATTCACATGGGAAATCCAATGTATGAGCTTACACTGCATGTTCAAAGGGGTAGGCACATCTAGTTCATCAAAAGTTATCAAATTCTATAGGAACCTAGTGCATTCCACACCTACTAACTGTTGAGCTTGATCTATGGCTTCATTATTTCTCTCATCCTCATGCAATTAAAATTCAAGAGATCCTTCCCCATGCCCTTCCCACTTTCTATAGGTTCTCTAAGCACTTCCAGGATCTAGATCTTATTATAAATCTATCTCTTGAGATCTCAGGTGTCAATCTACTTGTCCTCTTCCATTGTGCTTCACCTACACATCCCTTTCTCTCCCTTTGCACTACTCATACAAGAAAGGAATTTAGCCTTCCATTCTCAAAGTTTTAAAGCTTTAATCTACCATTGGTTTCTTGAGTTCTACACCAAAATTTTTCATGAGCGTGCATCTAGCTTCATGCAAAAATTGATACTCTACTTCCTCAGGGCAGGAGTATGTCAAAATAATGAACGCAAGCATGTAACTATTCAATGCTCCTTGCCACTATTTGTCTACTACTCTAGTCCAAGTGGCATCTAGAGTTTCAAGTCTCTCTCAGTGATCTTTTTTCCACTTAAGACATCATTCATAGCTTCATCTTATGTGGGTTACATATGTGTCTAACCACCAATACACATGATTGAGTAGTTCACAAAATAATATCTCATATAGAGCATCATACAGGTTGTTTTGAACCCATTTCTATGGATTTTATCCCTTACAAGTTAGATGCTTTAGCACAAAGCTGTCTTCTACTTGTTATAACCAGTGCTCAATGTTATCAAGGGAGATTTAGAGAATTATTTTGTTACACCATTATAGCAACAAAATTTAACACGTGTCCTGGTAACAAAACCAAAATGTTGTAGAAAAGGGGGTAAATTCATTAAACATGGGGTTAGGCACTCATTTGGTTGTCTGAGTCAATTCTAGACTCATTATAACTAGGCATAAATATAATATATTCCCATATCACTTAATATTTATCACTCTTCTATGCTGGCATCATTTCACATAAGGCACAAGCCTTATGCACTCACCTAAGTAAAATAAAGAAATAAATAGGTTTCACATTGGGCTAGTTATGCCATTGCACAAGATCTCACTTATAAGACTTTATCCTTTCAACATAGGCTTTTGGTAGATTCATTGGTGCAAGTCTTGTCTAGGCTAAGCCTAATGTTCAATAAGTGCAAGCCTATTTTAGGTTAGTTCTATCATCTCAAGGGTGCAAGCCTTTATTTCACTAAGCTTAACATCATTTAGGCACTTAGAAGGGTCAATGGAATGCTTTAGATTAAGTGTTCATGCTTTGGCTAGCACTTATTATCAAGGGTATCATAGCTTGGGTGCATGACTCTCCTTACACTTTGGCTATTTCACATAGTAAGTTGACATAATTACTTATTATATATATGCCATTAATGACATAAACTAGAATCTTGTAAACAACATTCTTAATATTACTATAATGATATTACCACATTTAACCAATATATTCATTGTGCATTCATTAAAAATGTCAAAGATAGGTAAACCATAGCCATTTTATGTACTTCAACCTTCATCATTCATTAATCAAAGTCCATTTAAAATAGAGTACATTATACAAAAAATAGAGTAAGTATATCGCTTAAGCTATTTATCTACCTAGAGGCTCATAGGCGAGCTTGGGCATACATTAGGAACCTTAGTGGCATCCATGCTACTTCTCATGCTAATGGCATCCATAAAATTATATCCATATCCAATTTTATAGATATTTGTTACATCAAATTTTTATCCCTATACTCACTGGTTCGAGCTATCATTTATAGGCTACAAGAACATCTTCTGCCAAGGTAGAGCTATGCATACTAGGTATCAAGCTGAAGCTTTAGTAATCATTCTACCAACTCCATTACCTTAAACCCTTTGTATTGTGATCACCATGTGTAGCCACTCCTTAAAGATGCCCAAATAATCATTGAATTGGTTAGCTAGCTGCTAGCTAGCACAAGGTGTGTATCGATTCCTCTAGCTAGCACAAAAGATACCTAAAATAGTAGTCATCCCAAATGATTTCCTTGCACCAAGATGTCTGCAATGATGACATGGATCTATACTTAGTCAAAATGGGGGCCCAACATGTATGATAGAGGTCTAATCCATATGCAGCCATGACTCATCATAATATTATTTGAAAACAAGGTGAACTATCAATCAACAAGATGCTCTTACCATGATATGATGACCTTGTAATGACCCATGTCATGAACTTATGACTATAAACCTCGCATGTGAGTGCTTGAAGTTGCCTGAGATGACCAAAATACTACTAGTGAAGGCTCCAATGGTTGAACCTAGTTCTATTGGGCATGTCAAAACTATTATTTCTCTAACTTGCACCCTTTGGAGGAGGTTGTTTAAGCCCATATCTAAGGTTGGGGTAACATGGGAGTAGCCCAAGGCTATGGGTGTCCAATAGTTGGGCTAGACCTCTAGATTATGGGGCTAGCTCCCCTGGTGCATCTTTTTGGCTTAGTTCACTAATACCTATTGATTTTTAGGTGAAAAGGGATAGAGAACACATAAAAGAAACCTAATCTAAGGATGGTGATACATCAATATAGCTTATCCACTTTACTTGATCTCTTATCAACATTAGTGAACCAAACATGAACTAAAACACTATTTACAATAGATTTTAAGCAATAATGTTTCATATAGATGTTGATTTAGATGACTAGAGCATGAGGGTGATGAATGGAAGGCCTAGTTCAAGGCACTTATAGTCAAACTTCCATTCCAAACTCAGTCATTAACACCCTAACACACTATATGACCTACATTGAACACTTGTTAGCATCTAGGCAAAGCCATGGCATACAAAAGGAAGATAAATATGTCACTTATGAAAGTCAGACCAAAATAAACACACTATATACTATCATAGAGAAGCTGTAACAACCCATTAATCAGTCCAAGAGGTTACAAAGTACAAATCTAGGTAGAGTTTCCTCATACCTGGGTGAGGGACGTTAATAATGGCCTTAAGTCCTAAATAAATAGAAGAATGAGAATGAAAATAGAGGGAAAATGGCATGCAGGTGAAAGTTATATTTCATAAATGACCATAACCCACTCATACTGCAGTTACAAATAGTTACAACAATCTTTTATGCACCCTCCATGTATTGATGTTCTTCAATTAGCCTCTTAGGCATTGGGGTGGAGTGGTGGAGGTTACAGTTGACTTATTTCACCTCTTTCAAAGCATGTATATTCCCTTACTTTGTTAAGTACCTCCTCTTCTTAGTAGTTACAACATTAAAAAGATTCAATTGGGTCACCATGAAGTATTTAACAACCTATCTTCTTTTTGTGCATGTTGACCAAGCTTGGTAACTATTATATTCCTCCTTAATGTCTATGAGAAGTGTTTGATCTCCCTTAATCATCAATTAAATTATGTAATAACTCTATATTTATCCTCCTATCAACCCCTCTACACCAATTTTCATATATCCTTGTTGACCAGGTAGGCCTATTAGGCTACTAGGCCTAATTACTTGATTATCTATTGATGAATGATTACAGACATGAATAAAAACCTTAAATTAGGTGAATGGTCCTATTTCAAGTCTGAAGAACATGTTTATACCATGACCCATGCCTTTACAATCAATATACATCTATACTTTTGCCAATGTAGGTGACTATGTCGCCTTTTACTAGCTCTCTTGGATTGGCTCTTTTGCATGGACTAGTAGGAACACTTTCAAGGATATTTTTTGAATATTTTATGGTCTAAGAAGTTGGAAGACATATCACACTAATCCCATCCAATAGCTTTCAACTCCTCAACAAGTTATGTACCTTGTTTTTTGCTCAAAACCTTGAAAAAGTACCATTTTCTAATAAGTTTATATAGTGTCCGTACAAAACAATACCATGATCAGAGTCTCCTCTAAGTAGAATACATGCTCCAAGTCTTCATCAAGTTAATTCAAAGTGTTTTATTGCAAAAATATCCACTTTTCCCAAGCTAGGCCTGCATTAGGCTTTAAAGAGGGTTTTGGAGGTCTATCATCTTAACGATGGTTCATAAAGATCGAGCCTCTAATCTGAAACTTATGGTTATGGATGTTTAGTCTATATACCCCCCTAAAAATCATAAAAATGTTTGAGTCTCATGCATCTTATGTGTAGAGATATGAGTATAAGATGGTGGCCTTTGAGCTCTCTACCAAGCAGTTTGTGTAGGTCATCTTCTTAGCATTCATTCATAAAGTTGGGCACCTCAACCCCACTCACTCATTTATGAATTTTGAGTCTATATGGGTGCTCAAGTTTCCTTAAGATCCCTAGGCTTGGGTCTCTTTTTGGTGAGAGATACAAGTTTTAGAAGATGCACCTTGAGTTGATTGTGTAGCATGAGGAGGATCTCTAGACCATTTCAATCATTTCATTGCATTCCCATGATCTAAACACTTCTTTTAGGGTTTTTAATATCTCCCCATACATTTTCATGCATATCAATCTACTTGGGGTGTTTTGTTATTCCATTAAGATGAGCATGGGGTTTGAGGCCTTAAAAATGGCTTTTAGGCCAAACAGGCCTAAATTGAGTTTTAGGGGTCTAAGTGACATGTAGGTGGTTTAGGGATTCATCATCATCATAACACCCTATTCACTTAGTTTCCATCTTCTCTACTTACCTTTAGCTATCTGGTGTATCACCTTAGTCTATTCTCTCATAGTTTGCCTTGAATGTGTTCACTGTCATACCCAGAATGCTTGACAATAACATTGGGATTTGAATAAACCTTTCTCCTTTTACTATAGTCTTGATGGATCTTTATAATCCTATAAAATGTTGACAACCTCCTCAAGATCAAGTTATTTTATTAAATCTGCCCTCTATGCTTTCTCATCTTTTGCCTAGGGTTTATGCATATTCAGGTCTATGTAACCCTTAGGCTTGACTAAGTATTTTCCTACTTTACTTGTGGCTTCTAGCATTTTGGATAACCTATTACTCTTCTTCCCACTCCTTCCTTAGATGTTTCCAACTCCTAAAAGACTATTAAGCATGCCACTACCCTCAAATCTTAAGTACATGCCTATGTCTATCTATTTTAGACCTAATAGACCTAATAGGTCATTAAGTAGTCCATCGTCAACCTTAAATGGATAAAAACATATCAATTAGGACCTGAGATCACTTTATGGAGAAAGTGAGAGACCGTATAACCACC
The DNA here is from genome assembly GCA_037957365.1 of Torreya grandis. Lineage (NCBI taxonomy): Eukaryota > Viridiplantae > Streptophyta > Pinopsida > Cupressales > Taxaceae > Torreya > Torreya grandis. The sequence continues at coordinate 306,456 of JARHVA010006317.1, forward strand.
TCCCTATAGGGTTTCAAAATTCAACCTTCCTTCTTTTGCCCTTGACTGTAAGTATTTGCTTTGGCCTATCTAGGCATAATTAAGCCATTCAAGCCTAATTCTATCTCAAAGTGTCAAACCATCAAATAAGCATTGAGAGTCTTTAGGAAACTCTGTTATCATTCTTACACCTTAACTCCTTGTAATATTTCTTATTTATTTCTCTATTCTACCCCGTGACCCTGGTTATGTGCTTGGTTGTAAGTGGTCTAAAGTCTACATAGACTATGTAAGAGATGAGATTTGTTCTCATCACAACCTTTTCATTATTAACCTCACACCCATTCTATGAAATTATTCACCCTTTTGACCTTCACATTCTTTAATACACTTGTAGTCATATAAAATGCAAAAATTGGTAACTTGAGCGTGGGTAATGACACCCAAACCTTAGGTCCTTCTTTTTTAATTTCATGACCCTAATAGGCATCATTTTCACTAATTTTCAATCATCTGTAGCCTTCCAGACTTGATCCTAGCTGAGCTAGACCCCTCTTTCCATGATAGATCCATCCCTCTAGGTCCTGTCTACTCAGGATAATAGCGCCACACTAGGACTATAATGTTGATGCCACTCTTGTCTACTTTCAATGCTATTGTCCAAGTCCATTTCTAGCCCCAATGGTTAATTTCTTCTAGTTTCCCATCCTTATCCTTGTTGGCCTAATGTGAGCACATTCAACCCATGACCAATAAATCCCTATAAAAGCCCATTCAAAGATCATTTGGAAAGGGTTGGCAATTATCACTAAAAAAGCAAGACCACTTAAGCAATCTTCCCTTTTCTCTGCATATAACCAACCAATATATGCACAAGCTTATTCAAATCCTTACACCAGTCCCTATCCATCTCAAACACATCTAATTTATCATTTTGTATCTTCATAGACACTATTTAACAAAGCACATCAAGTGGGAGAACTACATATGGCTTGATCCCTCTTCAAAGTATTGGTATGTAGGCAACATGCCCACATAAGGGGTGTAGATCCATGTCCAGTGAATCTTACATACACTAACCCCCACCCTTTCTTGAAATTAGTCAAAGCATAATGGAACTATAGGGTTTGAAGAGAAAATCTACTCTAGAAGGAGATCTAAGACTTCCAGCTATTGAAACTTCATGGGTAAGGTCACATAGACTTGGTGAACAAAACCCAAAAAGCTCAGATCTTAAAAAATAGTGATAGATGTGGAATACAACACCGGTTCCACTCCTATCCAATTTTGGTACTCCTATCCAATCATAAAACAAAGGTTAGATCTTAGTTTGTGACAATGTCCTAGTCCTGTATAGTGAATTTTTGTCTATATGTCAGTTGGATCAATCAATTTATAGCTAAGTCTTGTTTTCTTTCCCTTATTACTATTTTTATAAATATTTGAATTGTAATCAAATTTCATAAATTAGTAGCTTAATAATTGGATATTTATTTACTAATTTTATTACTCAGACCCTTTAACTAAATTAATAATAATACACCAATATTCCCAAAACTATTAAATCATTTGGTGAACCTGACATTAAATATTAAAATACAAAATTCACTTCAAATTTCAAAATTCAATAGTAATTTTTAGAAATATTATTTTTTCAAAACCCTAGTTGCACATACTAGGTCTCTTTAAATCACAAATTTTCCTATAAATTTTTGATTTTTTACTTGCATATTTAACCAAAAAATTCACTTCAAATTTCAACATTTCATAGTAATTTTAAAAATAATCATCTTTAAAACTGTAGCTACATATGCTAGGTCTCATTGCTTCTTAATGTGTCACCTTACATCTAAAATCAAATTTTACACAAAAACAAAAATGGATCTCACTTATTTACACATATTTCTTACATTTCTTCCAAATAATAAGGAGACCATACTTGGTCCTATCATGTACATGAATGTTGAAGTTTACCATATGCTAATACAAAGCTTCATTCTTTACTTTTCATGCCTAATTTTCATAATATGGGATGATATTAATAAAATCATTGTTAAACATAGTAAGATACCTCTCCTTCAAAGCAAAGTTTACTTGTCTTTCATACAAGGTTTCAATTCTTGCTTTTTATCTCTCACATGGCAAAATTTTCAATTTTATCATGCTTAACACATTAACAATATCATAGCACATGTCAAAGTTTCTAATTCATTTGTGCACCAATTCATGCTTTCTATCCCTTGATTTCTATCTCTCATATGGTAAAATTTTCAAGTTTATCATGCTAAATACATTAGAAATTTCATAGCACATGCCAAATATCTTTATGCATTAATGCACAATTCTATGATCTCTATCCCAAAGTTGTTATATCTCATGTGGAATGCTCTTCATAAACATATTATTATACAACTTATAACTCCAATTTCATGCATTTCATCCCACATACATGGTTTCTACCTAGATTCATATAACTCTCTTGCTACTTCTATGATCAAATTATAACAATATAAACAAAATAGAATCAAATTTCCAATGCATAGTCCAAATGATCAATCTCATGTTTTTAACTCTACATCTCAAAAAATGATAAAATAATATCTACATGATAACTCTCTTACTCTTACTTCTCATATTGCAAATGAAACTAACGCATGCACTGCATTCAAGGATAAAATAGATGCACATAGTTTTCCAATTTCACATGACAATTTATTGCATATTAGGAAATAATTTCCTTCTCTTCCTCTCCCCCAAGAGGGTGATAACTACTTTCCCTCTAACCAGGTCCATGCTATCACCTGTTTAAAAGGTGAGGTAGCCCATACTATTATTCCTAATACATACATTTTGCCTGTAGCTTCTTCAAAAACTCTTCAACATATGTGCCTACACATTCAATCAAAAGCAACTAAGGTTTACACTTGTAAGACTTTAAGGGATCAAATCACTAGTATGCACAAGTTAGTTTTAGATTTACAAATGTAGAATCATCTATTACATGAAATGATCACAACATTGGAAAATCAGATTATAATACAAAGGCCTCAATGGCACCCTAGTTGCAATCATGTATATGCACCTTCACCTAGTCAGTTGGTTGCAAGCAATATTACATATCACAATAAGAAATCAAAACAAAGTAACTCCACAACTAGTGATTCAAAAAGCATTCAAAGATCAAATAAGAGTTCAAGTGAGGTACTATGGGAAATGATTAAATCTAAGTTGATCAAACTACCTCCTCTATATCTAGTGAGAAGATTTAGATATTATTGTGCATATCATAGAATGTATGGGCATCATACAGATTCATGTTTAGCATTGAAAAAACATATACAATAGATAATTGCTAATGAGGACCCTATACAAGGTAAATCAGTCAAGTAATCCATAGTGACACAAAAACACATTCACAAAGGGTCAAATTTAGAAACAATACAAAAGTGGTTACGAAAGCATAACTTAGAACAATAAAAGAATCAAAATGAAAAATTAGAAAAATAAACAGTACCACAAGCATAGGTAAAGCATGAAAAAGATGAAAATCTATCTCTCCAAAATAAGGCTCAACTTTCAAAGTAGTATGGGTTTGGTCAAATATATTTACAACAGTTTGATTATCAAGGTCAAGGGTTGGGCAAGTAGGCTCAAGGCATCACTACTACTATTGTAGCAGTTGATAATGTTTGTCACCAAGGTTTTATATTACTAAACATCTTAAGGCAAATAATTCACATACATAATTTATCAATGGAAAATATCCAAATACAACAAAAGTCAACACTAGCATTCCATTAGTTCAAAATTAAGATGATAATGATGAGTGGAATAATATAGGTTATCATGATTTCCAAGATATTGACAATGAATCCAAATATCCAGTGTCATATTTGTAGCCATTCCTTCATGCTTCACAATCCTAGCCTAATGGTAAAGAACATGTGCTCCTGGAAGGGATGTCATAAGTTCAAATCCTGCAGAGGGTAGGGATTGCATGCCTCATATTCGTAGCACAGTAAGGTGCCTCCCCACAATGGGAGTATGAGGTGGTCCCATATGCTGGACATGCCTTGTAGACCATAACCAAAGCATTAATTGGCATTGTGGACCTTAAAAACTAAACTATATTATTATTATTATAATCATGCACGCTTCCATTGTTTGATATAGGACACCATGATAGGGAGTCTCCTATGAGACTCATCAGTTAGTATCATTTCTTCTCAATATTTTTTATACATAGTTTCTTTTTGTTTACTTGTACATAACTTCTCAAAATTTCTTGTACATGGTCTCCTCATTATTGATTGTACATAACTTATAACATTTCAAAATACAAAAACAATAAAACATATCAAAAATTCCAAAAACATTCAAATATGTCAAAACACCAATTTTTTTTGACTGTATACATTATCCATGCTTTACATTTATACTACTATGTTAGACTTACAATTACTATTCTATGTTATTATTTGTTGATTTATCTACATTACCATGATTCACTTCATCTCCTTTGAGTGTGTGCAGTGACATCCAGCTCTTTGATTGCTTCACTCTACCTATTGAGGGGGCATCCTACTTCTACATTCGAGACATTGATATATATACCCATTAGGGGCATCTTTTGCATGAGTACACCATCCAAGTTATGCCATTCCTATACCACACACTCTAGTTATCATGTTGATGTACATTATTTACTAGCTTACAAATATTACTCTATTGACATTTCACTAGTATATAACACTTGTTTATTTTTTAGCATATACCTAGTCTCGTATTACCATGTCTTACATACTTTCACATTCTTGCTTTGATTAGTTATATGTGATTGTATTTTTAGTTTTCACATGCTTTCATTTCTTGCTTTGTGTAGCTAGATTTATTGCATTCCTCAAAATTTTTTTTGTCTCCTGTATGTGCTTTAGGACATTTGCCAATGTCCTTTGCTTCTATTCATGTGTGTGCCTTAGGACATTTGCAAATGTCCTTTGCTTGTAATCTTCTATGTAATTATGGATTTCACACTAACCTGGATTGTTTTCAAATGTATTTGTGTGGCATTTAAACATGCCTTATATGCTTGCTTTCCAGTTTGAGTGACATGTGCTCATGTCCCTTGTCTACTTGGCCCCTTAGCCACTCTTGTACACTTTTTGCTTCTTGCCTTATGTATTTGTTGTTTGTTTGCTTCTCATTGTTTGAAATGCCATGATCCAAATCATGTATTATCTTGTTATCTTGGATGCCATGATGGAAATCATGCTCCATCCCTCTTTGTCAACTAACAACTAATAACAAACAACTAACCAAACTTCTAGTTTTAGTTTCAATTTAGTACATTACACATACTATTAAATTATTATATCTATCTAGGCATACCCCTATTGATCTAATAATCTCTCAATACAAACCATGCTATATCTTGAGATATCTTGTCGATTATCATTGCTATATCATGTATCTTTGTAGCATAACACACTTATAGGGCTCCTTCTTCTGAGGGTAGTCATTCTAGGGTATTCATTCCTACCCTTAAAAGAGGGGTTAATAAATAGGGGGTTTTCCATAGAGATTAGAGCTCCTAATAGTCAAAAAATAGTTTTCAACACACCTAGAACAACAACTAGATATCAAAATAGTCAGTTGAGACTAAGCAGACATTGAGAATATCAGAACAGTTACCCAATTTGGCCTAAGATAGTAGTGCCAACCTAGACTATAACACTAGTGCCTCTAGTGTCCAATTTCAACACTCTTATCTAAACAAAAAAAAACCAAACTTTCTATAAGTAGGCAAAAAATTAGGTTTAGCTACAATTTTACATAGCTAGAATAGTTCAGAATCAATAGTTTTCAGTACACCTTTTCTCAAAAAATCCACATATAGGGAGAATCATGCATGATATGATGGCTATCACATTTAGTTTTAGACATAATAGTTGATATAACTTCTAGATCAGAATCCATGTTTCAGACACCAGTGATTAGGGGCAATGTGTAGGACACATTTATTTCTTTTCTTTTCAAGTTTAGTATTACCCAAACATTCTTAGTAGTTACATGCCTTATTACATATATAGATGGTTGGCATCATTTTGGAATGGCTTTCATAAAATCCTATCTTTCACATTATTGAGTTCTCAAGTTCTCAAGTGCCTTTCATACAAGCCTAGTGCACCAGTTTGGAGTGGCTTTCATACAAGCCTAATATCCATCTTTCAGAGTGACCAAGAGTGGCATAGTTTATGGAATACACTTAGCTATCCATGCCAACATTATCAGATCATAATACATTCATGAGATTTAGAAGCCATCTCATATGACACATATTTCATATCGATATTAGTTCATAGCTTCACTTCATGCAATAATGATGGAGCCAAAGAACTAGCTAGACTTTGCATTCTTGAGCCACCTATTCAAAGGGATTCGACACATAGTCTAGAGATCAAATAAAACATGCATGACGACCTAGCTTTACTTAGTTGGTGATGATGGAGCCAAAGGACCAATCTTTACATTCTTGATCCACTTCCATAGAATTAAGAACTCAGATCCATTCATGATATTAATCTTAGTACAACATCATCCAACATTACTCAACATCATCCATAGTCACCTAACATCACAACAAGTTTTGTATTAGTCCATATACCTGGTGAGGTGTATTATTTCCTTTCTCTTCCTCTCTCTCTTACTCAACTTTCTAAGTTCTTATTTTGGATATAGTATATCTAGTCTGAACTGATATACTCTTTGTTTTTCTTACATATTTGCACTTCACACACATTCTCTCTATGTACACTCAACATGACACAACTTCATGAGCTTCACCCTTACAAGTAAGTTTAGGTATGTTTTCTATTTTTCCTTTATCATAGTATTTCACTTTGCTGCATCACTAGAATAAAGGGGGAGGAAATGTAGTCATATAAAATGAAAAAATTGGTAACTTGAGTGTGGATAATGAAACCCAACCCTTAGGTCCCTCTTGCTTACTTTCATGACCCTCATAGGCATCATTTTCACTAATTCTCAATCATCCACAGCCTTCTCAACTTGATCCCAGCTGAACCAGACCCCTCTTTCCATGACAGATTCCTCCCTCTAGGTCTCGTCTACTTAGGAAAATAGTATCACACTAGGACTATAACATTGATGCCACTCTTGTCTACTTTTGGTGCTGTTTTCCAAGTCTATTTCTGGCTCCAATGGTCAATTTATTCTAGTTTCCCATTCTTATCCTTGTCGGCCTAACATGAGTACATTCAACCCATGACCAATAGATACATATAAAATCCCATTCAAAGATCATTTGGAAAGGGTTGGAAATTATCACTAAGAAAGCAAGAATATAAGAAAGACCACTCAAGCAATCTTCCCTATTCTCTGCATATATCTAGCCAATATACCTAAAAGCTTGTTAAAATCCTTACACTAATTCCTAGCCATCTCAAGCACATCCAATTTAGCATTTTGCATCTTCATACACACTATTGCATAAAATCAATCAAGTGGGAGGACTACATATGGATTGATCCCTCTTTGAAGTATTGGTATGCAGGCAACATGCCCACATAAGGGGGTGGATCCACATCCAGTGAATCTTACACACACTAACCCACCCCTCTTTTAGAAATTGGTTAAAGCACAATGGAAGTATAGGGTTTGAAGATAAAATATTCTCTATAGGGAGATATATTGAATTTAATCCACCAAAACTTCATGAACAGGGTCACACAAACTTGGCGAATAAAACCCTAAAAGCTTAGATCCTTAGGACAATAGCGATAGAGGTGGACTACAACACCAGTGCCACTTTTATCCACTTTTGACACTCTTGTCCAATCATAAAATAAAGGTCAGATCTCAATTTATGATAGCATCATAGTCCTACATAGTTAATTCCAACCTCTATCTTAGTCATATCATTTAGTTTCTAGATAAGTCTTATTTTCTTTCCCTTATTACTATTTTTAGAAAGATTTGAATTGTAATCAAATTTCATAAATCAGTAGGTTAATAATTGAATACTTATTTATTGATTTTATTACTTAGATCCTTTAAATAAATTTGTAATAATACACAAATATTCCTAAAACTATTAAATCAACACTCTATGATGGGTCTCTTTGCTCAATTTGTTCTTCCCTTTTATTCAAGATTATAGATGCGAATTTGGGTCCTTAAACTATGAGTGAAAAGGAAGAGGTGCGATGTTTCCTTAAAATAAGAACCTCATAGTAGCTTATAACTTATTCTATAATGTTACCATATTTATCTTATCTCTTTCATGCTCCTTTCAACTCAAATAGGGCTCACTTGACCAACTTTCTCTCCACCTACAATCAGGCCTGTAGGTGGTAACTAGGACCTTGATTGTATCACTCTCTTGGGGAGAGTTGAGAATGTTTATCATACCTATAACCTTAATTTACCATTTTAATTCTCTTTATATGCCCATATGCAACTTGGCTAAGGTCTCTTAACCTTTTCCACTCCATCCTAATAGTAGTTGTCCCACTTACCTAGCCTGTTTGATAGGTCTGCATACACTATGAGAGTGCTTATCTCTCAAGGGCCTGAAGATGAAGGTTTGATATTTTTAAAAATTTGATTCTCAACTCCATACCTCTTTCATAAGATCCTATGACTCTTAATGATATATATAAGCCTTCCACACCTCATCCCAATAACCAACACCTCATTGATTTGGTTTGCACTTTAGGCTACTACAGTCTGGTCTGTAGGAGTTTACCTTTCTAGAGTCAAATATGAGAATGGCCTTTTAGGTATAGGGTAGTGAGTAATAGGTAGTGAGGTTAATAGGAAAGGGAGTGAATATAAAATGAAGGATATTGTGTACATATCTAACACCACCAAAGACCCTCTATAAGTACTAGATCCTCCCTTTACAAATGATACCACATTCACTCATGATAATCACATTAGAGATAGGACCTTGAAGGGATCACTTGATTATCTGGTGGCTCAACTAAGCTTAGGTGGAAGATAGGGATTTAAAGTCTTCAAAAAACCCATTATACATTTTAAAACATCATTCACCTCTATTTTCATGCATTGAAGAGTCTATAAGCAGGAGTAACACTGTCATGTTTTTGCAAATGTGGCAACCTAAGTGTTTTCTTGCTCCCACACCCTCATACACATAAAATAGGTGTGGATAGTGATGGATATATCTCTTGAGGACCTATATAACATATCAAAAATTTATTCTAAAACATACTTCAAATATACACTAAAACTGATGCTATTTCAACCCCCTGCATAGATGAAGAAGATCATTGGAGTGCCTATATTGTTAGCTATTATTCATAGAGTATAGATCCTAAATATAAATACAAAATGACATGAATGAGAAGGTTAATATACCATACTCATCTGCCCATAACCTTATGTATTCAGTCTCTCTCTTTTGTAAGGAATGATCTAAAGCCTGAAAGCTTATCTAGATTATCGAGGAGCTCAAAGGAAGGGAAAGGTCAATTTTGGGCTTGTTTTGCATAGAAACTCATGGATCTCTTCACCTGATGCTTGAACTGATCCCCATATGTAACTTCCTAGCTTCCTTTGTCCATATATTTATTGTATGGATCTATACAAGTTATAAACCCCTAGAAAACCTATAATTTTCCTCCATTTTCTTATGGTTCAGGCTTTGAAACACCAATGGCAAGTAAGAGGGGGAGAAATATAAGTCAATTTTTTTTAAAAAATGAGTGGTGTGGAAGGTGAAGCTAAGGGGTCATGGTTTCCCATAGGTATGGTCCATTTGGTTAGTGGTAAGTGAGTTTTACCCCTAAAGTGGCTTTCCATGATGTGAAACAGCCTAGTGATGGCTGAAAGACTCTTTTAAGACCTTTATAATCAATGAGACACTAAAAAATTCCATTTTTCAAATGTTTTATAAGAAATATAGACTCATGTGGCATGTTTGAGGGTTATTTGGTGCTTTGATAGGGCTACTCAAGGTTTGAAACAAACTTGAACAAATAGACCATGGAGAATGGCTTTGACACACATCATAGGGCTTCACATTATAACCCAGACATAGACACCTTACACATTGCTTAGCAAGGTCTATCTCATAAGGGATGGATTGAAACAAGCTCATAACCATAAAGATTAATAACCTTAAAATATCCAAGTTACCTTAACTTTGTCAAAAGATCCTTAATCTTGTCAAACAATGTTTAAACTATCTTCTAGAACTCAAAAACACTTGACACTCTTTCTCTCACTTAAGGACCATCATGAGGATCTAATGCATCACCCAAGGGAACTCAAATAGGCTATGACACATAGATCTCCCAAGAAAGTTCTTAACATATACATGAAACCTTAATCAATGCTAACAAGGTTCAAAATGAGACAAAATAAGACATCACCATGTAAGAAGACCATCATGTGTAAGATTGGGTGGGTGTCATGGAAAGTTTTTGGTTATAGGGGTTGGCATTTTTCTTGGGAGGCTAAATTGACAATAATATAATTATAAGATTTTATTTATAGACATTCAAATATGTAAGATGACTTTATCAATATTATCCATGAAGAACTTCAAAAATCAAATAATGGTCAATCTTCTACTCCCCTAGATAAAAACATTGTTACACCTATTTTGGGCCCAACTTAGATTATATAACAACCAATTAACTTGATAACATTTAGTGGTAGCTACATGTCCTATGGCTAGTTCCTTCTCTCTAGATGTATAATCCCTTATGCATGAGGTTCATTCTCTATAGGCTAAGGTGTTACATCTTGAGCAAGGAGCTACTGTGCCATCACATGCCTTGGATTCTCATGTTATTCTACATATACCTTTAGCACATTAGATAATGACAAATCCTTTTCTATCCAGATTTGTGGCACCCAAACTTACATTGTATGATGGTAAGGGTGACCCAAAGCACCATCTTCAAGATTTCCATGTAACATGTTTGGCTTCATGTCTAATGATTCACTCCTCACTAAGTTGTTCTCATGTAGTTTAAAGGAATATGCATGATAGTGGTTTTATGATCTGCCAAATCAGTTTATCACCACATTCAATCCATTGGTAGATATGTTTCTAGCACACTTGTCAATTAACATTAGTGATAAGATCTCATATGTTTAAGTAGCACAACTGAAGCAAAAATCTAATGAGCCCATTGTAGAATATGTCTTATGATATAAGACTATAATAGTAAAGTTGACTAGCCCCATGGTAGATATGGAGCTCTAAGACATATTCAAACAAATCCTATTATCAACATTACATGAAACTATGTTCTTCAAGAAGTTTTTAACCTTTATAGATTTATGCCACATAGTGAAAGAAAGAGGAGTCAAGATTCTCTCTATGGATAAACTAAAATATACAAGTGGATAAGAATAAATTACTAAGATTTCTAGTAAGCATCTATATAAGGTAAGGGACACTCAAAATAAGAGTGATCTAAAGGCCATAATTAATGCAACTTTAGATCCATTTCCTCATTTGGTTTTATCAACTCCTCCATGAAGGATTTTCACCAACCTTATAGAATTACCAACATATGTTTTACAACAACTCCTAGAATTAATGTCATATCTCTCCTTCCCATCAAAGAGGTTTTATGACATGGTCTTCAAAAAATCTATGATTTCAATGTATTCTACTAATATCATCGGGAACCAGACCATACAACAAACCAATGCATCACCTTGAAACAAAAGATATGAGATTTGATAAAGGACAACATAATTGATGTGGGCACACCCATAGAGGCACCCAAAGTTCAACAAATAGAAGCTAAGCCATTAAAAATATTTTTGGATCCATTTCCAAAACATACAACAAATGAGGTAAGGGGTACTTTAGGTGTTCACTATAAATATTAAGCACATCCACCATTGGCATCATATCACACTACTACAGAGGATGCACACCCCCTACACAATATCATTGGTGTGTATCATACTCTAATTCCATCTAGACCACTCATCACCTTTTAATAATAGGATAGTTTTGATGATGATTTAGATTTATATGCACTCTTTGTATGAGCCTACATAGATCATCATCTTATTTAGAGTGTTGTGGTTGATAATTGGTCAAGTATTAACATGTGCGCTATCACACTTATATAATACTTAGGGTATTCAGAGCAAAATATATCTCCTACAAACATAGTTATTCATGGTTTTAGTGGCCATATTTAGAGCTCCATTGGATAAATTGTACTTTCACTATAGGTTAGACCAGTACATGCAACCACTAGATTTTTAGTAGTACCTAATGCAAGCACATTTGACATATTATTGGGTAGGCCATGGATACAAAAATTATGAGTCATCCCACCCATCATGAAAATATGCCTTAAATATATACATGAAAATTAGGTGATCATAATTGAGGGTCTTTCATATGAGTATCCTCTACCTATCCCATAAGTAGTTACATCATAGTTACAAGTTATAACTCAGATACCAGTTACAACTCTGACCATAGTTCTTATTAGTACACCATAGATTTTAGTGGAGCCACTAATGTAGGTGAGGTCTACTCATACAATGTTCCCCTGTACATATACTCTCCCATGGAGACCATAATTAGAGATACCATTGAATTAGAGATATGTTGCAAATTATAGAGGGCCTCCCTCTACTCATTTTCTCTTAAGATTAGTACTATTGAGTTCTCAGCATAGAGAACCTCTGCCAACTACATAATATTCTACTAGATGGGTCCCTAGGACTCCTACAATTCATAAGACACCATAGTTAGTTAAACAAATTCCTAGCACCACTTCATAGGTAGTGCTACATATAGATCACTCAACATAGCAGGTTTTAGGACCATAGTTACCTTTTTATATAGCATGCATGATCACTATTCCTTTATTTGACATATGACACATTGATAGTGAGTCTCCGATGAGACTCATTGGTTAGTATTATTCCTCCATTCTTGTACATACTTTCCTATTTATTACTCCTTTTATATAGTTTAATTTTTGTGTTGCTTATACATAACTTATATCTAGAAAATAAAAAATAATATAATATGTTAAAAATCCAAAAACATTCAAATTTTTACTCAAAAAACATAAATTATAGATTGTATGCATTACGATGTTTACATATTTTATATTTTCCAAGCATTACATATGCTAAATATCTTAGTATAGTCAGTTTTATCTCACATACATGCTTCACTTTTTCTTATTGAGTGCTTGCAGATTGATGCAGGACTCAAGTCTACTACACAGATCTAGATACACACATACATAGATATACGAGTTATTAATTTTATTACATTCACCCATTTAGGGGCACCCTATACATAATTTTGATTACCAGGTTACATTTTTCTAAACTCTACATCACAGATTTAACATTTTTATATCTTGATATTGATCATGCTACAGCTACTCAGATTTTTTGTTGACTACTATTATTTTAGACTCAACCTATGTACATCTTAGCTCTTCTACATATTTGTATTACATATTCATGCATACTTTGATTTATAGATTTCCTATTTTAGACTTGATTATGTCTCTATATTTCTTATAATTGAGGGAATTTGAATATGCCATTACTCTAAGTCTCTATGCCATTTATTTTATTATATGTGTGCTTTGGATAGGTGCCCATGCCCTTTTATGTGTTTTTCTAATTGTGTATGTAGACATTTGAACATGTCCTTGTATGTATTTATTTCTCAAATTTAGTGACATGTGCCCATGTCCTTTGTATTGTGGTCCCTTGGCCTACTTTGCATGCCTCATGTGTGTTGTATGTATGCTTTATTATATGCATCATGGTAATGACTCTTGTTTCTTACTTGTACACATTGTAGTTTTTGATTCCATGAGACATCTCATGCATCTCCCCTTCCTACTTGGTTGTCATGATGGACATCATAACCCATCCCCCTAGGCAACTACTCAATTATTACTCAAATTTGTTATTTACATACGTTGTTATATTTATCTTGACATCCTTGTGAATGATAGACCTAAAATTCATCACACATTATAAATGTATGCTTAGATTATCTTACATTTTGATGTTATATATGCACATTATATTGGTTTTTTATGTAGATATAATATATTCTCTAGTTAACACACTTTTTGCAAAGCTTTTTATTTTGAGGATAGTTCTTGCACAGGTTCAATAACTCCTCCAAAAGAGGGGAAATTCATAGGGGTTTGTCATAAATATTAGGCTACCCAAAAGCATCAAAGTATAATTTTCAGCACACAAGCTCAAATTTCAAAAATTAGACTTAGGTAAACATAGTGGGAAATAGTGACACAAAGATCAATTATAGTTGCATAGAAATTATAAAAATCAAAGATTATCACCCAAATTGGGAAAATAATGTCACATGGCACTATTGTTGAAGATATGGTGTTATTATTCAATAGCCTTATATTCAAAAATTTCAAATAGGTTAAAAGAGTACAATAAGTATAGTCCAGGTTTGCACAAGTTCAATTATAGATTTACCAATTTTGGCTTAGTTTATCTCAAATTCATACTAGTTTGCTTAGATTAGGGGAATTGTGCATATCATGGTCATTCCCATTTTTAGTTTATATACTTAGATATAAATTATTACAACTTAATCTAGAATTCATATGCTCATATATATCAAATTTGGGGGCATGTGCATGAAATATTGTTTCTATATGCTCACTTACACACTAGTTGATCAGATGGAATGAAATAATCCATGTCATTCTTTATGCTTTATACATCAGACACCATGTTCTAGGTTACACACTAGATTCATGCCTTACTCCATCTACAGTAGTTGACATTCCCAAATGGCCCAGTGCTACCTAATATAATCGAGTGGCTGCAGAAGTAACATCTCTAATTAGACATTTCTAGTTAAATCACATAATTTTAATTTTAGATGAACATATTATAAAAAAGTAGGCAATAATGGATTCATAGTATACTTAAGTTATTGAGCCACCTACATGAGAGGGTTGGACACACCATCAATCTAATATAAGTTATTCATGGGTTATGATCCACCAAGAAGGGGTGGGAAATGATGGAGTCAAAACTACATTAAGTTCTTGAGCCACTCGCACATGAGGATTGAGCAAGCCATCAACTTTATCTAAGTTATTCAACAATTAATCACTATATACATGCACACATAGGTTACCACCAGGTTTACCAATTGATTCATATACTTAGTGAAGTGTATTCATTCCTTTCCTCTCTCTTATCCCTTTACTCAATTTTATCTCTTTACTCAATTTTACTTCTTTACTTAGTTTTATATTTTCTTTTGATATATCTTAAGTAAGGATGGTTTATGCATGTTTCATTTTTAGGACACACAATGGAACATACTTCACATACTTAGATACAAATTCATGGGCTTCACCTATTAAGTAAGTCCATACATGATTTTTTCCCTTTATCCTAGTCATTTCACTTTGATGCATTTATAGAATAAAGGGGGAGTAAATGTAATCACCTAAAAATGACACTTATGTGTTAAAAGTGCTACTTGAGACCACCCATCCTTAGTTTAGCCCTAAACATATCTTAGGGCCTATTTTCACACTTATCTAGCCTTAGTGCAGGCCATAGGCATCCTTACACATACTTAAATTAGTCCCAAACCCTCATTATAACATCCTGGCCTTGCCTTAGGTTCTACCACCTTGGCACTAGGACTATAATAAGGGTAGTAGTGTCATATGACACTAATGTCCCAATTTTGGCACTATTATCATTTCCCTCTTTTTTTCATCAACATATATCTTTTCAAATCTAAGACCACCTAGGGTTGGCCTAGACCTATTTTAACACCCTCATAAGCACTATAATATTATATATACACAAAATTTAGCCCTCTAACCACTAGATGAAAATCAAATGCAAATTACACATACAAATTCATAACAAGTTGTGCACAATTAAGGTTATCAATTCTTATTCTACCCTACTTCTACATATAACCATATACAACATTCTTAAGCTTAGATTACTCAAATTTCTAATTTCAAGCACATTTAAAGCACTCAGGTCAACATTCATACTAGCTTCACTTGCACTTGCACCAATACTTAGGTGGGGAGAACTACATCAGGCTTGATCCTTCTTCAGAGTATTGGTATGTGGGAAACTTTCATCATAGAGGGGTGTTGAGGATGTCCATCCTACCCACTAAAACACACACTTTACCACTTGTATCAACCAAATGCCCTAAAAACATGGAAAATAAAGGTTTTTACATAAAATAACTCAAAATAGGTCACCTACAGAGATCTAAAACTCATGCATGTAGGAACAGGCTTGACAGATGCAGACACAGGTGTATCCAAAATCTCAAAATAGTTTTGTATAAAGGACACTACCACTAAAATAGGGATACTAACACCATATGGTGATACTGTTCAATTAGGGTGCTATTATCAAGGAGGGGTTTTGACAGTTAGATCTTATTTATGACACTTAGACCAGCCTTTGCCTCAATTTTTAGCCTCCATATCATCTGTCTTACTTATTTTTTAGCTAAGTTCTCATTTACATTATTCATTATTGTTTTTATAAAGGTTAAACTAAGTCAATTATATTATAAATTAATAGCTATATTTATTTCATATTTCTACCTTGATTTACTATGCTTATCACTTTAACAACATAAGATTTACATTCATCTATCTTAAAAGGTTAAAACATTAAATAAATCAAATTTTGCCAATTTTATCAACTGTATGTATGTAGATTAATGCCTCTATGTCATGCCCTTACTTATATACCCCCATTTCAAGGTGAGGGGAATGAAAAAGTGATCGTCATCTTATCTCAAAAGGATAAGGCAATTGTGGTGTATCTGTGTGAATCATGTAGTAAAGAAGCATAAAGCAATATCATGTCAAAGTAGATATACCAATGAAACTCAAAATGTACATACATAAAAATAGCTAAGATGCATGATATGAATTTTAGAAATGTCTATAAGATAAAAATCTCAACAAACAATCAATCACACAAGTAAAATTACTCAAATATCACACAAATAGGGGTCTAAAGAGACCACAAACAAGGGGCATATTTAAATGATGTACACTTAAGGGGATGACATATGAAAAATTACACACATCAAAGAAACAAATAAGACTTGGTCATTTTAGCCAAAAATTAAGGAAAATTTTCCATGAGCAAGATAAAGAACTAAGCAAGAAGTACACTCAAGTCATGTGAAGTGATGAAGTAAATGAATTAGAAACAACTAGAATAAGCATGTCATACTAGTCCCTGAATACATATGTTAGTAAAATGTCATGTATAATAGCACATCAAGTACACTATGTAAGATAGAAACATGAGTACAGGCATGTATTAATGTTACTATATAAGCTCAATGTGATAATGGAAATGATCATAAAATAATATAACCTATGTCAATCATGATCATATAAAATCAAGATGCCCCAATATGTTATATCATGTAGGAAAATGAAAGGTTCAACATTTTAATGCTCATGTATCATGTATCTCATGTAAACCTGTATCACACTCAAGTCCTCATGAAACATATGTGCGTATAGAAAAGAAATGATATGTTATCAACTAACATAAATTAAATGTTAAGGATCTCGTAACACGTGTGTGATGGATAGTTTTTGAATTTTTTATTTATTTGATTTTTTTTGGTATTTTCTTGATTTTTGTTTTATTTTTTATTTTATATATATTATAACTCTACTTAGCTTATAAATCAATGCACAGGTAGGTATGAGTAATGTAAGTGTAGAAATAGATTATATGAATATTTTGATCTAACTGTTAGATTCTAAAAATTAGCTTTTTGTCAACATGGACACTTGCATCATATGTGGACACTTGTGTCAATGTTATTGTCCATGATTCAATGCAACTGTCATGTATGGAGTATTTAATGTTGATTAAAACTTCCATTTGGGTCTTTTTAGGTTTTCTAAAACTTTTTAAATTATGTGTTCATATTGCATGCACAGGCTCTCAATATCATAATATAAATCAAACCCTAAATCCACCTCTTAGGTCTTGTCACCTTGCCCAAAATGGGTTAGTGGACTCATGAAGTTGAGCTGACCTCAAGGATCCAACTATTAATGAGCTACATAGCCAATAATTTGAATATGGCCTTAGACATATGTAGTTCTCCCTATTTTTGGCTTGTGTGTGAATAATGACATAAAATGTTATATGTAAGTGCATGTAGTGTTATATCTTGTAGTTTAATAAATATGGCTCATGGGATGAGATTTGAATGCTTTAGATCTATAATATGATTTCTTCTATGACTGATACAAAAATATGAAAGAATAGGGCATAATAACTTGGTTTCATGATTGATTTTTAGTAGTATAGTGTAAGCTTGAGAGGTGCTTTCTAGATGAACAATGAGTTAGCTTTAACTTGTATTTATACCACCTCTTTTGAAAAGTTCCTCATGGAAGGGTTATTGAAACATAATAGACTGACCTGTACATATCAAAATATTTTTACATTTGAGTGTTTATAATGCATGTATTCTTACATTAAAGAATAGACAATATCATCGACACTACTGTCCAAGTCTAAATGCAATTATCCAGTAACATGGAAGGTTATTAGAGCTCTATAATAACTAGTGAAGGATATATAACAAATTTTAAGTGTATTATGGGTTACAAGTGATAGGTAATCATAATAGTAGGGTTAGACTACAAGATAAGCATTTAGGCCCAGTGAGATGATGAATGTGATCCTATCAACTGCAAGGTCAATAACTGAAGGGCAGATCCTTTTGCAATATTTGTCGAGTGTACAAGACTAGTTTAACATATTAATCTAGATTTAAGCATATAAAAATTCCTCATTTCCCCTTATTATGGAAGGTATGGCTTAACCTATGGCAAATGGTCCCCACAAGGATAAAATATAGTGATAGTTTCATTACTTTTTTCCCTTTATGGTGGAAGGTATGATTCAATCTAGGGTAGATGGGTCCTTGAGATAGTAGCTTGATTTCATATTACCCTTAAATGAAAGTAGGGATCATCTTAATATGGGAGTCACCACCATGGACATAATAGTAGTTGCAATGGTACCCTAATTATTCAAGTAATATTTTAATTCAATATTATCCTAAAATTAACCTCTTGTAAGTGGTCCCTACCAAGGACATAAAAGTAATTATAATAATACCATATAATTTGTTGGTGTATTTTACATCCATAACTAAATTATTGTAATTGATAACTAATTATGCAACTTAGATGGATTAATATCTCTTAATAATAATTACTATTCTCAACAAAGCTTAACATCCCTTATACCTCTATGTGACCTCATCCCTCACATATTAATAAACAAAGTTAGTCTATTCAACATTATTAATTAACTCCATATAGGTTTCAAAGACTATTATTTGAGTATTATTTAAAACCTTCAAAGTAACTTTTTTTTATTAGGGGTAAATGCTTTTGACTAGAGCTATGAATAAAAAAATGATTTTGATCGGAGCTATGAACCACTCAAAAATATATTTTCAAAATATGAAGCAACTAACCAAATTTAGGACACAAAGAGGGGCTAAATTCCCCAAGACCACAAATCTAACAACAAAATCCAACTTTAATTCCATAATGAAGGATAAGAAAAAATAAATAAGGGTACAAACCCCCAATAATTAGACAAGATGACCAAGTAACATGATAACCTTCCAAAGTGGGATAATAAACACCCTACATCAAAAGAGGGTGGTAGAACTTTAACAAGCTCGTAGCAAATGGTTAGCCAATAGTCAACAAAAATATAGATTTGAGAAATTATAACTAGACCATTACAAATAAATGGGTCCACCCATAAGCAAAAATCAATATTCTCCCTCTATGAGAGAAAATATCATCCAACATCCACTATAAATCATCATTAATGAATACTATTGAATCAATCCTTAAACATTTTACATATATTTCTACCTTTTTGTTTGGTAGATGGACCACCAATGGAAATGGTAATATGCTACTAAGAACTACATACTTTAAGGGATTTAAGAGGGGTATCCCTATAATCATAACATAAACACAATCCAACCCTCAACACCTTAACATCTAGATCTTCTTGGTGAGGCTCTTCTTCACCAGGAGGAGGGGAGGCTAATGAGATTATATCCATTAAGAATAGGATGGATCAACACTTGAATTAAAATAAAAGGATTCATAAAAGAATTTCCCATGAATTTTCCAAATAAAGTCATCATCAAGAGGCCATCCTTCTTTCTCCATAACTGTTGAGTTTCAAAAAAAAGATGGGCTTGAGAAGAACAAGTTGCTACTTGATGACCAAGCTGATTGTAATGAGTAATATTAATGGGAGCCCTTCATATTTGATAAATTGGGTCCATGATCCAAGAGAAGACATGACATAGATATAATGGGAAAGAGGCTTGGATTGATCTAATAACCCACACACATATATGAACCTACTACCCATAGAATCTTTATCAATATTGAAAAAATAACCCACCTTATTGACTAACATTTTGATTTGATCAAGATACTACAACATCAAGGGCCTACAAATAAGCAACATTGATTTTAGCCATAGAAGGATTAGATGACGGTGACCAAGGGCAGAAGAATATGTCATGTTTTCCATGAAACCAAGGCCCAATAGATACCATATAATCCTTATCAAAAGCAAATTGGAAAACAATGAGGACAAAACCTCTAATCAACAAGGAGAAAGAGGGATCAACAATATTAGTGAAATAAAATTTAGCCCATATAATAAGCTTAACTAAAGATATTTTAGCCCTAATACATTTACCAACTAAAGACTTGTTGCTATGGTCTACTTCCATAGACATAAGAGAGGAATAAAAAATCTTCAAAATGGGGTTATTTATCAAAAATGACACAAGATGTCTCCTAAAAATAAAAAATTATCAACTACTAAGGCAGACATTGAGCAAGCAAAGCCTATAAGCTGATGAGAAGAATGCAACTCCGTATTGGACATTCCATCCTTACCAAAAGTGGTAGCAACATCAAAGGGAGAAACACCATTCAAATAACTTTGATGAACTAAACCCAATAAGGTAGAGCTACCAAGAGAATTATACATTTGGTTTTTACAATACTCACCATAGCTATGGAAGGGGTTGCCTCTATTTCTATAATCCACAAACACCAAGGAGTCAATAAGAAGTAAATTAATTAAAACCCTCAATCAGATAACTTCAACATTATAGTTTCTAACTATTTCTATGTTAATCCTATGACTATTTTCCTCCCCTTATTTACCTACATATTCATTAGACCTATTGCATACTCTATCTTTACCTAAATTTATCACATGCTCAAAATTTGTTGTTTCATTCATCTCCATCGAGATACAGTCCTTTGGAGAAGTGAGATTTTTCTTGATCTGATTTCCATTACCCATGTCAAGGTTATCCTCATCCATACCATTGCTTATAACCTCAACAACATTATCCTTGTGCAGGTTCCAATTTGGGGAGTGGGAACATGCAAAATATTTCAATTTTAATTTATTAGACAAAAATATTTTCTTTGTTAGAATATGATGCTTTTCTTTGTTACACATTAGTCTCTAGTTGTGTTTCCTCTTGTTTACATGGTCTCATTTTATCTTTAATGTGTCTCCCCATAAAAAAATTGAGCCAAATGTGATATTGAAGTAGTTACCATAGCCTTATTAAGGTATAAAAATGATCCCTAAATCAAATTTTGTTTGCTAGTTCATTTTATAATAAGGTGAGATTGATTTCTTTCCATACCATATTGATGGTAAACTTGAATGGATATCTTTACATCCTACAAGATAGGCTCATTCTCTCATGGGCCTAGGTTTAGTTGTAATGCAATGAACATGCAAATTTTTTAATTATAAATATTCTTTTTCTTATTAAAAATCTAAAGACATAGAAATAGATCCATGATCATATTGTTAACAACCATAACTTACAAACTTATGCGAGTTTAATAACTACCCAGTGGAGAAAGGGAACACACACACACACACACACACACACACACACACACACACACACACACACACACACACACACACACACACACACACACACACACACACACACACACACACACAAATTATTTTTTAATTAGAAAACATACTTTTATTGATAACAAAATTTATAGTACAATGCTATTCATACAAAAAAAGATGGGTGGATAAGTCACACCCCATAATCTAAGCCACATTGGGCCAGACAAGCCAAGAAAACAAAAATAAGGGTAAAAAAAATCATAGATGGCCAAACCCTGTATCCACTATACAACCTTTTTTGCCCTTTTTCTTTTGAACCTCAGTCCAACCCTTTAAATGACCAATATCCATCGAACTAAAAATAACCATAATAAGCACATGATTATGTTGAGGTTCAAACAAAGGCTGATCCTTATTAGATTCATAAGTTCTAATTCATGTGATCTATTGATTCTTCCTATATTCAAACTCTTGATGTGATTAAATTTGTCCCCCCACTGCAATTTTAATGAACCATAAATGGAATAACTCTCATATATTAAAAATTTGAATGTATTAATATCAAAGAGGTTGGTATTATTGGTGAGGAAATTGATCGCTAGAGTAATTATAATCTCTATTAAAGTATAAAAATGTTGAGATATTCAAAATAAAAGGGATGAGTAAACATCTAAAAGCTGACTCTTAAGTATTTATTAGTTATCAAATTGTATATTTTTAGGATGTTGATGTAATTATCAATTGTTAGTTTAAGTTGCATATTATTGGTGCCACTACTAACTTTAAATGGTCCATGCATATCTTCCAAGCATCCTATAGTTGTCATTTCCATTCCCTTCATATTTAGACTTATTATGTTCCCTTCACCAAAAACATAGACTTGATACTTTTGGCATGCTAGAAGTGTCAAGTGTATGGTTTTAAGTAGGGTTTATTGGGTCCATTTTTTCCACTATCCCATGTAATGCTTATTCCATATTTTTATCCTTTTTAATAGTTTGATATCAGTTTGCATGTTGATAGGGTCCTAATTTGAATTCAATTCATCTATACATATACAAACATGCTAGTGAATTTAAGCATATAAAATCATTATATAAATCATCTTAAAAAATAAATAGCACTTGAAAATTATACATTATTGCTCACATGAATCTATTGAACATTTACAAGTATTTAGAGAACTCAAACAATCATTAGAGCATTCATTGTATTATCTAAGTTCATGTTAGTAACACATTGCACTACACTTGTTTTCCTTGTTGATGGATTACTACAATTATTAGAGTGGTGTTTTCAATATTGTGCATTGTTGAGGCCCTGAAAAATATCAAGGAAACTCAATTATTATATGGTGTAACATAGTTTACAAAAACATATGTTGTTTTCCTTATGGTTTTAAGATCTATTTGCCCAATTAGGTCAAGAAGAAGTGCATTTTATAAGTGATCAAAACAAAGTCTAATCAATGTTTTTGTAGCCCCAGATATATGAACATACTCACTAAAATAATATTTTCACATGCCTATCATACTTCCCATAAATGTGATATTACAATTCAGGAATTACCATAAATGGAACTTAACAATTTGGATAAGCTCATCCATTTGTCACAAAATTTTAGGGTTTTCAACATCTTTCCATAAAACCCTATTTTTCAATGTTGTACTTTAACAATTATCATAAGATCTCCTAACATTTAAGATACATTCCTAAACACTATACTTGTATTTATTTCTCTATTTTTATAAAATTAATTAGGTCTGATTTGATACTTTACACCTAGTTAAATGTATATGTGTATTTTTATTCCAATTTGATTAAAATCCATTTATATCCCATATTTTGGTGAACTTGCTTTTATTGCATGCTCCTTTCCCATCTAGGTTTATATCTCACTTCACAATGTGATAAATTTGAATTTTCTTAGGGTTACTTGATGTGTTTTCTCCCCTAGGGTTAAATCTTACATCACATTGTCAAATGTGAATTTTATCTAATTGTTATAAGGTTTATTTCATTGCATCCTTCTATATCTACTACACCTAACTTCTATTTTCTTGATTATAATCCCTAGGTCATTCCAAAAATTTTAATTATTATTTTTAATCCCTACTTTTCTTCTTTTAATTATGATTTTTTATGTGCTCTTCTTAGGGTTTCATTTTAAGTCATATTATTCACACCCTAACTATTGATTGTAGAAATTATTGCAAATTTTTTGTGTCAATGTTTAATATATCTCTCGTTATGGACATAGATATTAATTTTATCAATATTAAGTATAGATATGATTCCATTATGTTATGATTTAAATCATATAAATATACATGGTGTAATCCTAACACATGTATTTAATTATGTATCATGTTATTCTTATCGTAAAAAATGCTAGTATACATGTTTAAATATATGACTTCAATAGAACATTTTAAAATGTTAGAATACCTTCCAATACATGTTAAGATTTAATGTAATTGTGGTAGTGATTCATATATATGTCTTTCTCCTTTTAGTAATGACAATAGGTTCTTACTGCCTTATGTAAACATGCCTTTTTCCAATACAAACACCCCCAAATATATGATGAACTATCATAAGGTAAACATACTATGTAAAAGAGGGCTAGAGTAAAGAATGTAATATTTACCCTTAATATTCCTCAATCTCAGGGTGGGAATAATGAAAAAATACCTCTTAATATGATTCAATCTAAAGGTGGGAATAACCAAAGCATCCCTCTTAATCTTATTCAAGCTCCTAAGCTTAGGTTGCATGTCACAAAATATTATGATATTATAGATAAATTGTAAAATAATGAAGCCAATATATCTATCCTTGACTTACTTACTAAATATAATGTTTATATGGATATTATTTATATAAAATTAAATGACATAACATTTCAAAGTGATAGTCAACCATCTCATTTTGCTTTTATTATTATATCTCTAAAATATAATGATAATGCAATTATTTTTTAGAATGATGGAATAACTCAAAAATATATTATTTATCAACATTGAACCTTTAACATTCAAGCTAAAATCAACCATATATGGATCAAATGTGTTCTTATTGATAATGGTTCAAGAGTAAACATTTGTAGTGAAGCCTTGCTTTTACAAGTAGGAATTAGAAAATAAGCCCTCACTAATTCATAATTAATTGTCAAGAGATTTTACAAGCAAGAACTCAAGTAAAATATTGTACCTCACATCTTAAGAGATGGAAACTATTATCCATATCATTAATCATGTGTTTATAATATCTCTTGTAATTATAATACATGAGGAATTGAAAGTTATAACTCATGAGTTAATTGATCACACCACACTATATAAGAAACCACCTCTCGATAGTTTTTCTAATGACATTAAGTAATAATATAATATTTAGGAACTAATATGGATTTTCCTACAAATAATCATAATAATATATTCCTTTTTACATTAAACAAACATTCCTATTTTAGGGAAGGAAAGCCCTCACATAGTGATCAAGAGGTAACTTAAATAGATAGTTTGGACATTTTACTACTATATATTATATGATGGATAAATAAACTTATTTAAAGAGGATACAATTGATATCATATTTTCATTAATAACATGCTTAAAAAAATGAAGTTGGGTACTTCTTCATCTCCTAAAGATAAAAATTATGTACAAAAATATTAATAAAGTATCAAGGCATTTTTACCTGGTGTGTCTACTTCTATTGCAGTACATAACCTTGTTACAAATCATGATGCTAAGCCTACAAAGAAAAATATTGGAAATATGCATCCTAAGGTGTCTTTGATAGTTAAGGAAAAAATCCAAATATTTATTGACACTAGTTTTATTAGACCTATTGATTATTTTAAGTGGATTTCTAACAAAGTGCAAGTTGGTAAACCCACTAAGGGAATTAGGATATGATTGATTTTTTTGAGATATAAATAAGGCATGTCCCAAAGATGAAGTTACATTCCTAATATTGATGTTATTTTTTATTCCAATGGAAGACATGAGATAATTTCCTTTATGAATGGATTGTTGGGTTATAAAATCAAATTAATATCAACCCTAGTGATCAACATAAGCATGCCTTTACAACACCTTAGGTTACATTTTATTATGTGAATATTATTACTTTTGAGTTAAAGAACACATGAGCTACTTATCAAAGGGATATAACACATATATTTTGTTGTAATTATATATGAGACAATTTAGAGGATCATGTAGATAATATCTTGAGTAGGTTAAATAAAATACCAAGATAAAACAAAGTGCAATTAAATCCTAATAAATATGTTTTAGTGTGAATTTTGGTAAATTATTGGGTTTCATTATCTGTAGAAAAGGAATAAAAGTTAATAAAAAGCATTATTGATACTAAAACTAGATATTTATAACATCTCAATCTTGTACAGTTGATAAATATCAATAAGAGCTTTACCCTTCTATTCTAGACCTCCCTTTTATCGACAGGATCACATTCACCATCCCATTATGCCTCAATGCTTATCTCTTAGTCCAATCCAAATAATTTTGATGATCCAGGTCTCTTATACTACACACAAGGAATTAAACTTGATAAACATCCTTCACTATTAGTTTTAGATCCATACCTATTTTCTAGCTATCTAGACACTACTGACCATAAAGGGACACTACCACTGATGATAATGTCGAGATCGTTATCTAGTGTCTAGTGGCAAAGAACCATCCTATTGTACCCTAACATACACACACCACATTTTTAAATTCAAATAAGGACCCACTATTGCTTGAATATCTTTATTTAGGGTCCTTAAAGCCTTAGACATGCATGACACTAGTCTTGAATTTGTATAAGTCTAGGTTTTATTTAAAGTCTAAAGTTATAAAAATTCAAGATTTGAAAATCAAAGCTTGAATGGTCATTTTGATTTATCTTGAAACCTTGGGTTTTCATAATTTTTTTGATTTATTTGGACTAACAAAATTAATGTCTTTCATCTTAGTGTTTTTTATGTCTATAGGACTATCATTGAAAACTTACCAAACAATCATGGGTCACTCCCTATTTTATTTTATTTGAGAACAAAATATATGGATTTAATATGTTACTCAAAGCCTTTATGCCTTTTCAAAAGTTCCTAAATCATCTAAGTCCCCAACATTCAATAATTAAATGGGTAGAATTCATACATTACATGAAGCCTTTTATATTTATATAGATTTCTAAGTGTTCAAAGTCTCTGAGCTCTTAGAATAGGCCATATGCACACATTTATGGAATCCCAAAACCATGGAAGATTTAAAACAAATTTAATCATCTAATGGTTCTAAGCTTATGTAGTCTCTGGGCTTGATAAATGGCACCTTTTCACTAACCCAGAACCATAGAGGTATTAAACAAATATAATCATCTTGATACCCCATAGTCTAATACCTCTAAGCTTTAGAGCTCTGAGTAGCTGATAGTTGGCACAATTTCATTGGCCTAGAGATTCAAATAATAAAAACCAAGTTAAAGGCTTAATGATCCCATGACTCCAAGTCTCTAAGTCCCTAAGACTCCAAGATCAAGACACATTTAAACATCTCATCAATCTGGAGCATTGACAGTGACATATTCAATTCAAAATGC
The DNA here is from genome assembly GCA_037957365.1 of Torreya grandis. Lineage (NCBI taxonomy): Eukaryota > Viridiplantae > Streptophyta > Pinopsida > Cupressales > Taxaceae > Torreya > Torreya grandis. Next base: position 334,101 of record JARHVA010006317.1, read on the forward strand.
TAATACACATGAGCCTCTAATCCCCCAAGCTCTCGTAAGCCTGAGATGGCTCCATGTGGCATAATCATGATAAACCATACCCCTAAAACATACAAAGAAAAATTGTAAATCTAAAGGCCCAAGTAAGCAAAAAATGGACAAATGTCATAATACATGAATTTTAGAGCAAAAGTACACAAAGAAATTTTTATAATAAAGCAAAGAAGATGGTAAGTGAGAAAATGATAACTATATCAAACAAGATGACTAGACATGCAAAGTTAATGAAAAGCTACCATATGGCTAATATAAACCTACTAAAGCTAACTGACACATTAAAATTAAAATTAAAATGAAATCAAAAGCTATTAAATACATTGAAATCACATGAATCAAGCTTTCAAGGCATAGGATTTTGGATATATATGCAAAATCTAGTGAAAAATAAGTCACTTCACCATTAATATACAAATGGATATTGCATTTTCAAGCTTACGTGTGAATAAAAGCCCTAATTTTTTAGTGAACCTAATAAGAGAAATTACATAATTTACTAAGGAATTTATAGCTCGAAATTACTGAACTAGCTTCCTATTCAAAGCAAACACACATATAGGCCCCTTTAGCATACTCTTTTTTGGAAACACTTAATACATGGATATAATGTTTGAAAAAAGTGCTATCGAGTTCAAGTTCCCATACTACTCGATACTCTACAATGTATTAGATTCTATGGCCCCATACTCTACATAGGACCAATTGTCCCCAGATGACAAGCTATACATTGACGACCTGCTACCCATCAAAATGATTGGGCTTTATCAAGCAATGACAAAACTAGAGGTAATGCCTTATATCAACATGCTTAGGGATTTATTTTTCAATGGTACTTGTATTAGGTATTGCATCCACTTTAGGAAGGGAAAGACTATCGTTGCTTATATTTTTGGGAGGGCATTTGAAAGGTACCTTAGACTTACTAGGCCTGGGGTAGCTTATAACCAAGTCTCAACCAATGTGTGGCTCAAACATAATACAATAGAAATAAAATTGAAAAAATGGTTGTGAAAGTCCAAAGTTTAAATCCCAAGGGGTCTATTTCTTCCAATGACATTATCAAGTTCATACCTAGGATTAGGATAGCCATGGACTTATTAAACATATTGTATGATTTTATTAGAATCACATATGTACAAGTGGAATGGGTCCCTTTATTATACATTATATTGGCCTCAAACAAGATTGTTTCCCTAGGCAAGGTTATCAATGTTAGGCTAAGGGAAAAAATTTATAAAATTGAATAAAGGCCTATATATGGATAATTTTACATGATGTCATATTTACTAGATGGAGTCCTTGGTATAGTTCATAGGACAAATGGAGAATTGTGACAACCATCGATAGAGTATGTTGACACTATAATCTATGAATATTATTACTTTATGTTCATCTACATATTACAAAATGAGATCAAGAGGATTTATGAGTAAATATACCCTCAGGTGTACCAAGAAATCCATGACACTCATATGCCTAGATTATCTGAGAATTTGAAAAGAAGTATTGACAAATGGGGGGACTATTGGTACTGCCCTGATGTAACAATTATCAAGCTTGAAGGGATAAAGGAACCTCATTTTTTCTTGCCTTGCCATCTCCCTAAAAAAATTGTAAAACCAAAGGCAACCTACTAAATTTATAACAACATAGATGAGGATTTGGGCCAAAAACATCTGTCACATTACTTCAAAACTCATCTAAGTATTGGACAGCTTCAATTTGTGGTGAGGGCCCATTTTAATTAGGTTATGAAAATAAGATCCCATTATAATTTATATGAGGCCCAATTCAGATAATGGGATCCTAGGAAGAAGATTAGGAATTATCTTCAACTGCTCAAGGAGAAGAAGAAGGTGAACCTTACATATGGTCACCAGGAATATGAACATGATGAAATTTTCTTAAATACATATGATGATTCATAAGTATGGACACACATGAAGAATAAAAAATGTCCATGATGGTCACCTTGGCCATCCAATAAAATCATGGGAACACAAGAGAGTAGTAAAATGAGATGGTAGAGTAAACACAACAAGCATGGAGTCAACATGGCCTCTAACTCAACCTCAAGACTTAGTAGGCCCAAGTCAACCTCCCTCTCCTACAATAGAAGAGATATATTCACAAGAGGGAGGGTCCAATAGTCAAAGGGAAGAAAACCTCCAATTCATAAAGGAGATTATTAAATGGATCCCTGGGCCCCAACTAGACTTTATATATCCATATACCACCACAATAATTTTGGGCACATCCACTATGGTGGAAAAAATTGCATCTTCTAAGGACAAACAAAAAATTACTTTCTCTGTGGCGCTCTTAACTCCACCTAAAATAGTCATGCATATAAACCTCCATTTTTTTTCAATATTCCTTATCTTCTCTCTCATCCACTCCTCCATTCACTCAATGACATCCAACTTCATCCACTTCCCCCTTCACTATTGCTGCTCTACTTTCCATTCCTTCACCACCACCTATAATAGTATTTCTTCCATCACCTCTTATTTCCCCCATAGTACCTACCAAAGGAAATATAATGTCCATCCTTCCTCATCTAATGCTAAAAAATTAGAGGAAAGACCATCTTTTCGTATGACTACTATATAAGAATCCCCTATTGATGAGGAAGAAGTAGAGGAAGAGGAACATGGACATGTGATATCCTTAGTGGACCATACCACATATGAGGAGGAAAAAAACATATAAATGATGATAGGAAAAAAGTAGAAAATAAGTGAAGAAGAAGCCCAAGTTGAAGATGATGAAGAATCTAAGTTATAGAAAGATAAATCTATGAGCCTGAGAAGCCTACAAAAATAAGAAACATTAGCTAGTGCCCTAGACCAACAAGTCCTCATAGAAGAGTAAAGACAAAACATAAGTGAGGTAATTTATTATATAGTTTCTTATTTCTCTATTGTAGATACTTTAGCTATGGATTTTCCCCCAACTATTCCTAGTATTTCATTATCTAGTATAGTTGATTATTTTATTCTTTCAACTTCTACACAAACAAAGACTCTAAAGAAAGGAGTCTATTTTGACTATCTGGTTTCAATTTCAATTTTCAATCCTGGAAATCAAACATCCATTGGGAAAACTTTAGCCCAAATAGAGATACCAATGCCATAATATTCATCAATACAGTCAGCCACTTTGATAGTTGAGAAGACTCCTAGCTTAATTAAATTTATAGTCAAGGTTGATCCACAAAGGGATCCCTCACCATGGTATATGATTTTTTACCCTCTATTATAGTTACTAATTCAAATAAGTGCTTCATTAGCACCTTCAACATTGACTCTTCCAACAATAAATCCTCCTATGAAACCTCAACCCTCTACCTATAAAGACCTAAGTCTATCATGATAAGAAGGGGAACTTATTGTTCCCAAATGGGTTAGAGAAATGTAAGGAAAAAAGGACGAGAGAATTTTTTTGCTTATCACTAAATTGCCCAATTCTCCATCAGATTTGATAGGTAGAGTGGTACCATCTAAAGGGTGAGGAAGATGAAAGAAATAAATATTGATAAAAGGGAGGAAATGGAATTTGAACAAAGAGAAAATCTATTTCCCTTGGCTAAGAAAGCTAAAAGGAATCCCAATGATCCAAATGAATATACATAAGTTTTATATGATTTTTTGGATTTCACTAAAGAATCAATGAAAGAGATGTACAAGAGTAAAGAGGAGGGCAATAGAGGCTACTGCAGAGGTAAATTATGTATGCTCCCCATGAAATTATTGATAGTGTGCAGAGTGTAACTACCAAACTATATGCCATTTTGAATAACATTCAGGCTTCTAGAGGTGAAATATAATAAAAAATAAATAAGGTGCTCAAGCTGTGGCACCAATTAAAATAATATGAGAAAAGGCTTACTATTTTGATTCAATTTTCTAAGAGTAATGATTTCACTTAGCTCAACTTGATGTTCAACCAAGATGTAACATGGGACTTAAACTATGTAATTACGAAAAGGGATGTTGCTCTCACATGACATAATCAGATGAAGGCTCTGTTAACACATCTCATGAACCATGAGAATTAGGCCTTATAAATTTTGAATGACATGAGGGTCACTGATGTGATCACCTCTACAAGTGAGTTGGTCAATAGGCCTAATTTTGAGACTTTCCTTAAAGTAACAACAAATAAATTTAAGGAGGAGGTCAAGGGAATGGTATATAAAACTAATAATGAGATTTTACAACTAATAAAATTTACTAAAGACTAAGTGACAAAGGTTAGATCTATTGTATCAAAGTTTAAGATCTCAGAGATAGAGCACATGAGGTTGATGTCTGAGGCTATCAAAATATTCAAGCCTACCTTACTCAATTTTGATGTTGTCAATAAAGAGTTTCAATCTACCTATGTATTATTTAAAGAATTCAAGGCTAAGAATGCAACTTTAGAGTTATCTCCTAACATGAAACCAATTGTAAGTGTTGCCACATCATTACAAATTTTCCAATTTCCAAGATATGCAATCATGCATACTCTAGGTGGGCCAGTCTTGATCCCTCAATGAGATACAATGGCCACTTCAATTTCAATAATTGTCACTCCATCGACTCCTTATTTTAATGGTGTCATATTATCACCCTTTTATTTATACATATATATTTTCATGTTTTTCTAAGTTAGCACAATTAGTTCCTAATTTATTTTTTCATGTATATATCATATTTTGGTTGAAGTACTATATTTTGGGTAATTTTTTTGTACATGCATGCTTTGCATGATTTGGATGCAAGTTCTATTTATGATAATGTATTTCTTAGATTTTGCTTGAGAGATGAGGCCTTCCCCAACCCAAGCTTATTTATACTTGTATCCTTCTGATCCCAAAGGGTGGAGAATTTTGGCTTTTAAGATTAATAAGAAATTCTATGGATTTTTAAATAGTTATTCTTGATGTGCAAATCTTGATTCTTCTCCCAACTTATAGATTGTGTAAGTTCTATCATTTCAATTTATCAGTCTTCTAGTTATGTATGAGTTATCTTTTTTTTCAATACAGTTATTCATATTGAGTTATTATTGATTTCAATGCCTTCTGCATATAGATTATAATCCCTCTTATAGACGTGTAAAAGCAATCTTATAAATGCAAAAACCTTTAATCAAATGTGATTAGTTTAATATATTCCAATTCCATCTGAATACTAACTATGTTTTATTGTTAGTGTGTTATATTAACATGCAATAGACATTGGTCCTTGATTCCTTGTCCAACCTTTAGTTCAAGTGATGGCTTAGAAAAGTTTCATTTTATGTGGTCCACAGGCCTTCTTTTCTACTCTACCATTCCTTATTTTTAAAGTTTTTTAGAGTCCTACCCACCTTATGTTAGAACCATCAACTATCCAATCATCTCAAGTGGATTTATATTTATCCATAACTAACCCATCCATGGTAAATAAACTACTTCACTTGCCATTATTCCACCAACAAGTTGTTTAAAAAATTGAATACCCTGTAACTCATGCCTTGGAGTGACAAATTTTCATCAATCCTAAAATATTATAGTCTACCTCATAAGGTTTTTGGGGTGTGCATAAAACCCACATCAACAAGAATTTATTCTAGTGCTAGAAGGAGGGCTGAACCTCTGCATCTATTCTATTTGAACATGATCACTTGAATTGCACTATAAACACTCAAAATATTAACAAGGTCAAGCTTAGACACTAATTTGCTATTCCCACCTTTATAAATACATAGAAAAGTTAGATATGATAAAGGAGTTAATATATGACCCTAGGCTCAATCATTTTCTCTAGACAAAAAATCCCTCTTACATTACTTCCAATGGCCCAACCACTAGCTCTAGCTCAGGCTCCAATGTGGCTAATTGGATCAACCATCAATGTTGCTAGGGTTATCCATGATCTAACTAGAAACCCTAAGAAATATATTTTCTCCCTTAGGAGGAAGGACTATTAAAGAACATATTAAGGCCTTTAAAAATACTTTAGGGATATTGAATGTAACCCATGAAGATGTGGCATGCAAAATATTTCTCTTCACATTACAAGATCTGGTCTATGATTGGTTTTTTAATTTCCTAAAAGGTTCAATAGTATCTTGGGAAGAATGTAAAAATACACTTTTAGCATAGTTTGGGAAGGTCACTAGTGCCAGTGTTGTTTATCAACACTTTGATAGCATGAGAAGAGAGCCAAATGAGCCAATTTAAGCCTTCAATGCTAGATTCTAAAATGTAAAGTAGATTGGAAACTACCTATAAACCTAATGAGGAATATGCCCTTGATATGTATAAGAATAACTTAGACCTTATGACTATTGTTTTCATCTATATAGTTATCGATATTGATACGTTACCTCTAACTTATATTGAAGCTATCAATGTTGATAAACAATTGAACCCTTAGCTATAATCATTGGCCCCACTTAGTCTTGGTCCTAATTTTTAGCCTTTAACCCAATCCAGAATGTGAATTAGAATAATGTAGCCTAGAAATAGAACTATGTGTATATCCAATTGCCTTTAACTTAGTGTATATCCTAGATGATGTATATATGCATAGGATCTAGGTCTCACATCTTGTTTGTGTTCACACTTGGTTGTTAACACATCATGCTCCATTTTTTGGAACTCAGTTCATATTTATTTAATGACAAGTTTCTCGCTTCTTGAATTCACACACCACCACCATAATTATCTATCTTTTACTATATTTATCATATATCAGGCTCTATTTTTGATACACATGCCATTTTATTCAACTTGAATTGATTACAATAATCTCTATCATTATTTGTGTCCTAAAATATAGCTTACCTATATGTTCCATCATTTGACCATTGAGATGAACACATCTTTAAATTTTAACCATTGATCTTAAGTTTCATGCCATGATCTGATGATCATCATTCAATTGACTCAACTTTAAAATAAAATCATTAGATCAAACTCTAACAGGCTAACACACTCCATTAGATCTTTGTGAGCTTTTAAAATTTAACATTTCAACTTTAAAATGCATCCATTGATCTTTGATCCAAGCTCCTGCATGCTATTAGATCTTCAAAATTAACATAGACTTTAACACTATTTATCATTAAACATCGATCACTTAATCTCATCTCACTGCTTCTTGATACTTTGGAATACATACGCACCATCGATCTCCTCAAAGTAGCTCAGTCTTTATCTTTCTAAATATCAGAAACTTTGAACTCTTTGACTCTACATGCTTCATTGATATTCATTGCATGATCACACACTCACTGTTAGATCCTCTAACATATTAATACTCATTGGATCTCTATCTGACAATCTCCCATGAATGTGACACATGTCATTAGTACATTCACTCTCAGGTACCTTTGACACATTGACTTCATTACACATTGTTAGATCTATATCATGCAATTAAATGTTAATTGTTGATCAAGCTCACACAAATATTATGTTGAAGACCTAGGAAATATAAAACTCTTTGATCACTACTCCAAGCTGGTAATTGCTAGGTTAAAGGGGCTGGTTTCATAATGACAAGGAAGGCTTAAGTTATAACTTAAGTGATTGGTTCCTACCTATATCTAGTCAATATAAAAATAGAAAAGCATGTGAATGCCATGAATAAAACCAATACGGTTTTACTGAGAAACCCTAGTAATGGTTAAGAGCAAAGATAAATCATTTTTGAGCTCATTTCTCTTCATCTAAACTTGTAGACCATATATATGAGATGCACTTGAAAAAACCATAATGGATCTTCTATCAATTTCTCTATAAATATCTAGAAATAGTTTCTATAAAATCATGACAACTTTATATGAAAATATTGTAACTTATAATGTGCAATTTTAAAACATGCTCTTCTCTCCATCAATCCTACCTGATCCTCTAACATCAATGACATCCATAATTCCAATAATCTCCATTTTGACATCAATGATAATCACATTATCAATAATCTTCCTTTTGACATCAATGATAATCATATTTCCAACAATCTCCCCCTTTGTCATTGATGACAAAATAAATTCTTTGATCTTTTAATGCATGCTCTACTCCTCTAACATTGACTATACTTGTAGGCTTGCATTGGATTCTAATGAATGTGAGTTGAAATTGTTCATAATAAACTTTATACCCCTTAGGTAATGGAACATTTGCCAAAACTCAACTTAGACACTTTAAAAAACACAACTTGAACATATGCTCTAGATAAATATAAAGCATTTGACAAACTTTTACAGAGAGCATTTGCACTTTTTCTCCCCCTTTGACATCAATGACAAATGAAATCTAACTTTCTCATTATTTGTCCAAATTTTTCTCCCCTTTATTAGATAAAGGAGTTTGTCCAAGAATCTGCAACTATTAACTCATTAGAAATTTGTAAAAATATACATACTTGAGTTGCCTTTTCTCTCTTCTTCCAGGGATTAACAAAGCTTCTATGATCCTCCCCCTAGAATCATGCCATATTACTAGGATATAGTGATGTGATGTAGGAGCCACCACTCCTAATTTTTATCTCAAATATTCAAATTGCTCCTTGGGAAGAGGTTTGGTGATTATGTCTAAAATTTGATCTTGTGTTGGCACATATTCCATTATGACCTCTTGATCTGTAACCTTTTCTCTTAAGAAGTGATACTAGATTGATATGTGCTTAGTTTTGGTATGCATCACTAGATTCTTTGATATATTAATATCACTTGAATTATCACAAAGAATAGAGATAGGTGATTTGTATTCTACCTTGATGTATTTGAGTGCTTGCTTCATCCAAAAGACTTGAGTACAACATGCTACCATTCGAACATACTCTACTTCTTCTATAGAAAGAGTAACTAACTCTTATTTTTTGCTCAACCATGAAACAAGTTTGTTTCCAAGGAAAAATGCACCACCACTAGTCCTTCTTCTATCATCCACAATTACTTCCCAATCAACATTTGTATATGTTGTCAAAATGAAATCTTCACCTTTAGGATACCATAGACCATATTCAATTGTACTCTTGATATATCTAAAGATTATTTTCACTACATTGACATGTGATTCTTTAGGAGTAGCTTGAAATCTTGAAACCATGCACACTACTTGCATGATATTAGTTCTTGATGTAGTTAGGTATAACAAACTACCTATCATTGATCTATACAAAATTTGATTTGCATCAAGGGACTTGTCCTTTTTGCTCAACATACATCTAGTTATCATGGGAGTACCTACTGGTTTGATATCTTCCATTCCAAACTTATTGATCATTTCCTTAGCATACTTGATTTGAGATATAAATATCCCTTCATCAGTTTATGCTATCTATAGACCAAATAAGAAAGAAAGTTCTCCAAGATAGATATCTCAAACTCATTTTTGAATTTGAGTAGCAAATTCATTACACATTCTATTGTTGTTACCACAAAAAATTACATCATCTACATATACAATAATAATTAACATATGCTCACCTTCTGATTTGAAATACAAATTATTACGTGCACATCCTTTATTGAATCTTTATTGTTGTAGGTATTGATCTAATCTTGAATACCATATTCTAGGTGATTATTTCAAACCATACAACACTTTCATTAGTCTGTAAACATAATGTTCTTCTTATGATAGATAAAAACCTTTAGGTTGTTTTATATAGACTTCCTCTTCTAGGTTCCCATTCAAGAAAGTAGACTTAACATCCATTTGATAGAATTTTAATTTCTTATAAATAAATAATGCTAGAAACATTCTTATGGCTTCCAATCTAGTAACTGAAGCAAATGTTTCCTCAAAATTTATGCCTTCAACTTATGCATATCCTTTGCACATCAATCTGGCCTTATTCCTTATAATAGTTCCATCCCCATTGATTTTTTTCTAAAGACCCACTTTGTACCTATTACATTCTTGTTTGAAGGTTATATAACTAATTCCCAAGTTTTTTTCTTCTCAATTTGGCTTAGTTCTTCTTCCATGGCTTTTAGCCAATTCTCATCCTTACTAGCTTCAACATAGTTCTTAAGCTCAATTTTAGATATTAGAGCAAAACTTACTTGCTCTTTGCAATTATTCTCCTTGTTTGAACTCCTTCATCTTTATTTCAAATGATCTACTCTATAGGATGATCCTTTTAAACAAATATTTTAGGTTTTTTTTCATTTATTTCCTTAGACTCTTCATTAACTTCTTCAAAATCTAATTTTTCTTTACAGATTTTTTTGTCAAGTTTAGCATGTTTCGAGCCTTCTTCAACCTTGACATTGATACTCTCTACAATTTTTTGTAGTATTTTGTTGTAGCATATGTAGGCTTTGCTTTAGGTGGAATAACCAAGAAATATTCCTTCATCACATCTTAATTCAACGCTTCCCAAGTTATCTTCTTTTCTCCTAATGTGGCATTTGCTACCAAACACTCTAAAATACTTAAGAAAGGTAAGTCTTCCATACCATAGTTAATAGGGGGTTTTATCACTATTTACCCTCAGTTGAAATCTATCCAAGATATATACTGCTATTTTTACTTCTCTCCATTATCCATCAGGTAACTTGGCCTATTTTAACATTGGTCTAGCTTTCTCCTTGACTATTCTATTATTTCTTTAAACAACTCCATTCTACTATTGAGTCCTTATTATAGAGTAATTAATTGATTCCATGCTTCTCACAATATTATATGAACACATTTGAGGTGAATTATCCACCTCTATCAGATCTTAAGTATTTAATTTTTCATCTAATCTCATTCTCTACCATGGCCCTCAATATTTTGAATCTTTCAAATGCCTAAGATTTATCCTTCAAAAAGGTTACCCATGCCATTCTTGAGTAATCATCTATTAGCAACATGAAGTATCTTTTTACTTTAAATATTCTTGTCTTAGTAGGAACACAAAGATTAGTATAAACTAACTCTAAAGTCTTTGTAGTTGCATACTCTTATGTTTGAAATCTAACCCTTGTTTGTTTTCCTTGCTGACATTCATTCTAAGTAGTGTCTGCAGGTTTGATTATCTTAGGCATATGTCTAACACACTTATTTGATCTAACTTTTACTAGGTTATCAAAGTTGACGTGACCCATTCTTATATGCCATAACCAACTCTCATCAATCTTTCCTATCAGATAACTATTACCATCACTTCACTTAGATTATAAATATTGCTTTTAGTTCTTTTCCCTTCTACAAATGATCTTCTATATCTTCTTATATTATAGCCTTATAAATTAAATGTGACCTTATATCCATTGTCACACATTTGGTTGTCACTTAGTAGATTGTGTTTCAATCCTTCAACATAAAGGACATCATGTGTAGGAATTTTTCCATCTATATTCAAGGTTCCTTTACCATAGATTTTTACTACAGTATTGTCTCCCAAGCTGAAAGATCCTTCCTTACATTTACTTAGTTTAATGAAATTTCTCTTATCACTAGTCATATGTTTTGAAAAACCACTATCTATTACCCACAAATTCTACTCCTTGACATAGAGTATAGTTTGAGAAATTATAGATTGTACAACTTTTTGATCTTTTACTTTCCACACATCCTTATGTTTTTTATTTATCTTATTTTTTCCCTTTTTCATAGACTTGTGAACCTTTGTTCACACTTAGAGGCATGTCTTTCTTTTAACTTTGTATTTTTGTTCTTATAAAGTTTGTTCTACATTGTTTAGCTATATGACCAAAATTATTGTAGTTATAACATATTACATTTATATCTAACAAGGGGGAAAATGAGTTTTTGCTCACAAAGTTTGTTCTCCTTTTAGGTATAAATCTACATTCACTAGCCCTATGACCAAATTGATTATAGGTATAATAATAACCATATAAAAATGAAGAATACCTAGTCATAACATTTATTTGTGTAGGATTAGGAGGTCTTCTTAACTCTGGCTTCTTCAAGTCTCTCACCTTTATGTAACCATTTGCATCAACTTCCTTTGTGTTCTATATCTTCCTTGGGTTTGTAAAGATTAACACATTATTATTCTTCTTTTCTTTAGGATTCTTTTCTCCTTCAACTTTCTTCACATCAACAGTGCTTGTGTTTATCTTTATATCTACGGAGGCATTCTTACAAGATTTTTCTTTTTTTGTTCCTAATTCTCCTTCTAATTTAAAGTTATCATATAAGTTTGTAGATGTACTAGTTATGGGGCTTATCCCTTTTTCAAAACCAAGTCCAAAATTCTCTTTTTATGTCATTTGAGACTTGAGTAATTCATCAAGAAGTTTTAAACCTCCTATCAGCGTCAAACCTTTGTCTATTTGTTCTTTATCTTTTTCAAGTTCATTCCTTAAAGCTACTATTTATGCTTCTAACATCATGCATTCATCTTATTTAAATTGTAGTTCAAATTTTACTACATCTTCTATTATTTTAGCCTCTTCAACTTGTGTCTTTAAGCTAACTACCATCTGATCAAAATTTTTAAGACTTTTGGATAGTTTTTCAATCTCTTTTTGTGCCCACTTCTTTCACTTTGAGTTCTCTTTTCTTAGATTTTCAATTTCATCTAGAGCATAGATGATTTCACCCTCTAGATCCACTTCTCTTTCCTCTTCTTCATCAGAGTCTTTAACTTCTTCTTTCTCTTGATCCACATAAGCTGATTCTAATGTCATGAATAGGGATTCATTTCCCTTATCCACAAAGGTACAATCATGGTCAAATCTATCACACTCATCCAATGAATCACTATCTTATTTTATGTATAGGCCCTTCTTATTTTTAAATAAGTTATTATTTTTAGAGTAGTGAGGTTTCATCTTTTTACTATCCTCTTCTTGCTTAGAGTTATCCTTTTTGTTATAAGGGCATTTAGCAATAAAATGCCCTCCCTTACCATAGTTAAAGCATTTAAAGGGTAACTTAGCTTTGTATTTTCTAGACCCTCTTCTTAATTTTTTGACAAAGTTGGCTTCTTCATTATTCTCCTTATATTTGGATGTAGGTGCTTCTAATTTTACTTATTTGGTTGCAACTTTTCTCTTGAAAGTATCTTCTTATCCCATTCTCATCTCATAGGTTGTGAAGGTTCCATGTAACTCATCAATAATGAGTTTATCAATATATATTCCTCTATTGTAGAGATTTTAGAGTCATACCTAGATGATAAATATCTTAGGACCTTTTTGACAATGACTAAATCTTTCATCTCTTCTCTAATGCCTCTGATGGCATTGACTATTTCATCTGCTTTCACGAGTAGTCTAAAATTTTCTCTTTTTCATTCATTTTAAGACTTTCAAACTTGCCTCTGTATGTTTGTAACCTAACATGATTTATCTTATAATCACCTTCATAGATGCTCTTCAACTTATTCTAGACATCATGTGTAGTTTGACATTACATTACATTAACAAAATCAAAGCTAGACAATCCACAAATGATAACATTCTTTGCCTTGAAATTAATCTCATATGCTTTTTTGGCAGACTAATCAATAGGATTTGTAGCAAGAATTATATATCCATTTACAATAGACATCCACACATCAAACCCTAATGAAGATAAATATGCCTCCATTCTAATGCTCCAAAATACATAATTTGATCCATCAAAGAGAGATGCTTTGTTTGAGGAAGAGACTTCTTTACTATCCATTTGTGTTCACTATCCAAGATCTACTGGAGATGATTAAGCTTCTTCTGAGGAACTAGGGATCTAATACCAATTATTGGAACACAACTATCTACTAAGAGGGGGGTGAATCAGTAGATTTATTAAAATTAGTCTTTTCATACTTTTAATGCAAAATAAAAAGTATATTTAGAGATCACACACACACAAATAGACGCAACACTCAATGTACATAGAAAACCCAATATGGGAAAAACCATGGTGAGAATAGATGCTAGAATATACTATTCTAATCTAGCCTCATAATCAAAACCTCACTTGTTACAATGTTTAAGGGTACTAACCCTAAGGAGACACCAATACATTGATTTAAGATCACCTAATATAAGGAAGCACCTACTTCCTAACTAAGCACCAACTCAGCTCTTCTGATGGCACCTACCAATTATCTCTATTATGGAGCTAACACTTTAGATTACAAAATTGATTAAAAAATGAATCTAGTTCTATGTTATAGACCTATTTTTTAACTGCTCATACTTTGCTTTAAATCTCTCTTCTCTGCCTCTCTCCCTCTTAATTCAACTCATTGTCCCTTTTTTTCTTAACCTAGTGTATATCCTAGATGATGTATATATGTATTAGATATAGGTCTCACATCTTCTCTGTGTTCACACTTGGTTGTTAACACATCATGCTTCATTTTTTGGAACTCAATTGATATTTATTTAGCAAGTTTCCTTCTTCTTGAATTCACACACCACCATAATTCTCTATCTTTTACTATATTTAGCATATATCAGACTCTCATTTTTATACACATGCCATTTTATTCAAATTGGATTGATTAAAATAATTTATATCATTCTCTATGTCATAAAATGTAGCTTACCTATATATTCTATCGCTTGACTATTGAGATGAACATATCTTTAAAAACTAACCATTGATCTTAAGTTTCATGCCATGATTTGATGATCATTATTTAATTAACTCAACTTTAAAATGTAATGGTTAGATAAAACTTTGATAGGATCACACACTCCATTAGATCTTTATGAGCTTTTAAAATTTAACATTTCAACTTTAAAATATATCTATTGATCTTTGATTTGAGCTCCTACATACCATTATATCTTCAAAAGTAGCACATACTTTACCTCTATTTATCATTAAACATTAAGCACTTTATCTCATCTCACTCCTTCTTGATGCTTTGGAATACATACACACCATTGATGTCATCAAATTAGTTTGATCTTTATCTTACTAAACATTAGACACTTTAACCTCTTTGACTCCACACACTTCATTGATATTTATTGCATGATAACACACTCACCATTAGATCCTCTGATAGATTAATATGCTCGTTAGATATCTATCTGACAAGCTCCCATAAATGTGACACATATCATTAGGGTGTTCACTCTTAGGTACCTTTGACATATTGATTTTACTACATGTCATTAGATCTACATCATGAGATTAAGCATTATCCATTGATCAAGCTTAAACAAATCTTAAGTTGAGGACTTAGGAAATATCAGAGTCTTTGATCACTACTCCAAGATGGTAATTACTAGGTCGAAGGGGCCAATTTCATAATGATGAAGAAGGATTAAGTTATAACTTAAGTGATTGATTACTACTTATATCCACTCAATATAAAAATAGAAAATCATGTGAACGCCATGACTAAAACCAATAGGGTTTTACTAAGAAACCCTAGTAATGGTCGATAACAAAGATAAATCATTTATGAGATCATTTATCTTCATATAAAATTATGAATCATATATATGAGATGTACTTGAAAAACCCATAATATATCTTTTATCAAATTATATGAAAATATCTGAAAATAGTCTATGTAAAAGCATGATAACTTTATATGACAATATTGTAACTTATACTATGCAATTGTAAAACATGTTCTTCTCTCCATCAATCTTGCCTAATATTTTGACATAAATGACATCCATAATGCCAACAATCTCCATTTTGACATTAATGACAATCATATTTCCAATAATATCCCTTTTGACATCAATGACAATCATATTGCCAATAATGGTATATAAGGATAAGCATGAAGTACCACCTTTTCTATTGATTGTCAAAATGTTCAAAAAGAATGTAAATAATTACTTGGTTGACTCAAGTGCCTCGACCAATGTGATGCCAATAAATATATGCAAGAAGTTGGGTTTGACCCCTAACGAGTCAAAACTAGTGGTCTTACAATTGGACAAATATTTTGTAGCATGTGTAGGAGAGCTAAATAACATGGACATTCAGCTTGTATTAGATCCATGTTTATAATAGTATATTGATATCTTGGTCATTGACATTCCAAAATTTTATATTGTTTTACTAATCCATTATTGGTCCAAGACACTAAATGGGTATATGGCCATTGATTTTTCTCACATGTGGATACCCTAGAAGGGAGCAACCAACTACATCAGAGTGAATAATGAACTAAAGATGAAACATATGATCATGAAATAAAATGATAAAATGAAAGGTTTAAATTTATATCTTTACATGCAAGTGTGTATACATTCACTACTAGGAAAGAATGTGCATTGCATGAATAAGAATTTGAAGGTCATTCTTGGTTGTGGACTCTTCATTTAATAGAGCAAGATTAAAACAAGGTTTAGGTGTTTATGTGGCCCTAATTACACTAGATGGAAAGAAATATTTGGATACTTATAGATTAAATTTACCTTGCATAAATAACATATATAAGTATGAATCTATAATCCTTAATCTTTAGTTTGCACTAAAGCACAAGGTCAAGTATTTGAAGATCTTTGGTGACTTAAAATTGATTGTTAACCAGATTAGGAATAAGTACCAATGAAAACTCACTTATTTAAATAGTATAAGCACTGATCATAGTAATTGGTTGGGTTATTTAAAGAATTCAACATCAAGGCCATCCCAAGGGAATAAAACTAGACATCAAAATCACTAGTAACATTGGCTATGAATCTTACACCACTTCAATAATCAAAGATGCATAAATTATCTTTAGAGATGGTTCCTTATCCCTCAATCCTTGTTAAAGTGGATAGATTATATGTTTTTGGGGATGATCAACAAATTATACAATTCACGACTAGTTTTGGAGCCTTTGAATCTTAGTTGATAGATGAGAAGGATGTTTAGCTCATGCACATTGAAGACCTAGGAGAGGAAGGTGTCTTATAGCTAAAGGAGAACCACATCCCTCTAGGTATGGTTTTCATATAATGAGATTTTGATGTAGATCCACAAGCTCAAAATTAAAAGTGTCCTTAATTAACTGAGTTAGATTTTGTCAAAGATATTCTAGGCATTGACCAATGCCATCAATATGTGAATATTGGATTGAGTTGCACTAAAAGTAAAAAATAAAAATTGAAGAATCTACTGATAGAGTACAAGGATGTGATTGCCTGGAGATATGAATATTTGAAATTATTTGACCCTAGGGTCATCACACACTATTTTTCATGTCCCCTTTCTAAGTAATTTCCTTTTAATAGTCAATTAATCTAATTTCCAATTATAGGAGACTAAGGGAAATGAAATTGGAAAAATATTTAATTAATTATTTAATGGAAATTGGCAAGTTTAAAGTATAAAAATAAAATTACTAATTATGGAATGGATTTATATGAGGATATAAATATGATCTTCAAGGGAAAATTGATGATTTGTTCCTGCTTTCTTATCCTCAAGATAAGTGGGTCAAATTTAGGAAAGTTTGAGAAATGGAAACAAAGGAGAAAAAGGTAGGATCCAAATATTTTATGGGAAAGAGGATAAATATAGAAATAGTTTAATTTTATAACTCATGTCATCTTATCAAATCAAGGATATTGGGATTTTGGTGCCAACTTTGGGGCCTCTTGTGTATTTATATGCCAAAATTTCCTTCTGGGCTATCTTTTGACTATTTAAAATATTTCCACATGATTGATGCACTTATGCTTCAACTAAAATAATAAAGGATGAAAAACATTGGGTTAATGGAGATAATAGGATGAAACCCAATTGATTTTTATAGGGTAATCTCATGTAGGGATTTCATTGGAGCTTCACAAATTTGTAAATTTTTGTATTCAGTTTGGTGTGTATATTTACATGTTTTGGAGTGTGTAGTTTGAGTAGATTCCAATGTGGTGATTCTAGATTTGTTTCAATTTTTTATTTTTATTGTTTTTACTTTATAACAACCCCTTTTAATTTAATTTCATCATATATATAATTAATATAATATGGATCTCATAATTTGTCATTTCTATGACTTTCAATGAAATTGGGTAAAGTGAAATTATTAATTTTATATGCAGATTTGTGTTTGTGATTAAATATATAAAATTTATGTTATATAACAACATGAGGCCATATATATACTAATATTTATGATATTTATCAATATTTTAAGTTTAAATAATTTTTCTATTACAATTGTGCTAATTTTTTTTTGGGGATCAATTGGTGTGAAGGAAACATGGGTGTTTTGATAGTTAAATTAAAATATATTTTTAGATTGAATATTATTTGAAAATAATTTTGGAAGGGTTATTACAATTGTATCAGATATTTTATCTTTCCATCCTATTGGGAGAGTTCACATCTTGATGTAATATCAAATGCATGAAAGTGCTATTAGTGAAAGAGAATTAAGATACCATCAAAGAGAAAAAAGAAAAGTTTAGCCACTAGTAATCGAAGAATAAAATATGGGTGATGGATGAAAGAGGATTCCTTCTAATTAAATTAGTTATTTACATGAGACAATCAATTGAGGTTAAAAGTATTTGGAGAAGACAATCTAAAAAACCTTAAAATAATCCATGTTGGAACTAATCTAGGCTATTCAGGGTATTGACCTAGATAAAGAAAATGATGGAGAAGGAGGCTCATCAAAAAATGAGCAGGTTTCAATAACCCCACCTTAAAAAATTTTTGATGCCAATTTCCAAATAAACAATGGGATCATCTTGAAGAAAATAGAACATCAACAACTGCATGCAAGTAATGAATTTATAATATATCACGCAAAATATGAGGAACTTAGCCTTGCAGTGAAAAAAACCCTCACTTTCAAAGAATTTTGTGATTTGAAAATGAAGAACATCAGCAAAAGAGGTATAAGAAGCCCATTTGATCCATCCATCATAAATAAAAAATATTTGTCTCAATGCAAGGCACCTACCTTTGGTCAACATAAATAACCTTGGAAGACAAGTCACATATGTTGGAGCAAAGAAGAAGCAAAATTATAAAAAGAATCAAAAGATCTATAAATAAAGATCATTTAACTAAAAGAGGTGATGGATAAATTAGAACCAAAAAATGTTAATGAAAAAAGTGTGATGGTGGAGCATAAAGGAAAAGTAGGTTTACAATAAATAAGAAAGCAAGAAAATTCAAAGTTGAAAGGAGTTAGTGATAAGCCCCAAAATAAATCCATCATGCAAGTGGAAAGTGAAGGATCTTCAATATAAGTAGGAATTATTTTTTATTAACAAAATATTTGTATTAATGATGTAAAGGAAGAATATGCATTACATGTTGAATATAAAATTGAAGATGTTTTAACCCTAGGAGCACCCATCCATTTTCCAAGAATTATAGATCTTGAACCATTACCATATGAGATTTATTTTCAGAATACCAATATTGATTATTATGTATACAAAGAGAATGTTTCATTGGATACCACTAATTTTGAAACCCTAAATTACATGGATGGTTATGTTAAGGTAAATTTCTAAAAATATCCTACTTCTAAATCAAAAAATGGAGGTAAGCAATTTGATTATAACCCCAGGTACAAGAAGGAAAGTCATATTTCAGATTTGTATTTTTATAATATGGAATTTTATATATGTTTTCATCATGGGAAACACTCTAGGTATGGAGAGAGGGTGAAAGACGCAATTGGTAGGAAAGGATACAAGGATCCTTTTATCTTAGTTTAAAATGGTCCATGAATAAAAGTGGGGGATCTAGGTAATAGGTGGAGGCACATGAAGGGTAACTATTTTGATAAATTCAATATTTATGGGTTCAACATTCCATTCACCAAAATAATCCAACAACTCAACATAGCCATGGGTGATCAGAAGGTATGTGATAATTTATTTGTTGTGGGATTAGGAGAAACTAACACAGTTTTTAGTATACAATGTTTACACTTTAATGGTTATTGTTAATAGAATTATTATTTCATGGAACTCAAGTTTAAATCTAAAGATAAATACATGGTGGTTAAAGGAAGTTGTAATGGATCAATATGAGTATTTACAACTAAAATAAGAGAGAGGTCTTCTCTCACGGGGTGAGTTATTTGGGAAACAAGTTGTTTGTTGATGCCTAGTAATCTATCTATAGGATTACCACTTGATATAATATTCAAACACATCATATAATGGGAATAAAACTCTAAGATTATCATGATCACTCCTTACCACCACCAAAAAATTCATAGAGAGGATATTAAGAAGACCATTAAATATATATACCCCATTCCCAGGATCGATGAGCTCATTGATGAGTTACATGGGGTAGTATACTTTTCAAAGATTGATTTGAGGTCAGGTTATTATCAATCCACATAAAGGATGAGGAGGTACATAAGATAACATTAAGATGTCACTAGGGACATTTTGAGTTCTTGGTCATGCCCTTTGGTGTGACAAATGCACCATCTACCTTCCAATCATGTATGAATCAGGTAGATCAGGAAAAGATCTAAGATATCTTGGACTAGCCTCCTCCCACCACATTGGCATAATTGAGAGGATTATTTGGCCTTTTTAGTCATTACAAGAGATTCATTAAGGAATATTCATGTCTAGCAAC
This sequence comes from Torreya grandis, assembly GCA_037957365.1. Classification (NCBI taxonomy): domain Eukaryota; kingdom Viridiplantae; phylum Streptophyta; class Pinopsida; order Cupressales; family Taxaceae; genus Torreya; species Torreya grandis. The sequence goes on from JARHVA010006317.1 coordinate 354,601, forward strand.
ACCTTTGATTGATATGACAAAGAAAGGAGATTTTATAGGGATATAAATTAGTCAAGAAGCTTTTGATAAGCTTAAGGAGGTGATGATTTCATGCCCTGTACTTGCTATTCTAGATTCATCACTTCTATTTATTATAAAGTGTGATGCTTCAGGGGAAGGAATTGGAGTGGTATTAGTTTGAAGGGGCATCCCATAACATTTGAGAGTAGGAAGTTGAAATAACCAAAGAAAAGATTCTCAAAATATGATACAGAAATGTTTGCCATTATGCATGCTTTGGCCAAGTTTTGATAGTATTTGGTTTATGGAAAATTTGTGGTGAAGAATGATCATAATAGATTGAAGTTATTCATTGGACAATGTGACTTGAATGATAGGAAACAAAAATGGGTAAGAAAAATCCAAGCCTATGATTTTGATATAGAGTACATGAAGGGGAAGAATAATATAATATCTGATGCTCGTTCTACAATGCCTACTCTACATTCTACTCTTGTTATTTCAATAGATTGAAATGTATCAATCATGGTAAAATATGTTAAAAACACATTTAATACTAACCTGCTTGATGGGAATGTGAAAGATGAAAGATTCATAGTGAGGGATGGCCTCATACTTTATAAGAAAATAATCTTCCTAGTTCATTAATCTAAAATGAAGGGGAATATTTTGAGAGATTTTCATGATGCACCATTAGTGGGACATCCAGTGTTATTCAAGACATACAAAAATATCTGATAAACATTTTAATGAAAGGGACTCAAGAAGGATGTACTCAAATGCATTAAAAATGTAACACCTATCAATAGAACAAGTCAGAGCAGGTCTTCCAAGCTGGATTGCGACAACCATTGCCCATTCTAAATTAGAAGTGGGAAAGTATATCTATGTATTTCAATATAGATTTCCCCAAGGTAATTGGGAAAGATTGTATTTATGTTGTTATGGATAGGCTAGCTAAGTATGCATTCTTTGTTATCACTCTTGAATTTAAAGTACATCAAGTAATAGATTTGTTCTTCAAAGAAGTATTCAGGCTACACGGGTTGCCTAAAAATATTGTTAGTGATAGAGATATCAGATTTCTTATCTCTTTTTGGTAGGAATTATTAAATTTAATTGGCACAAAAATCACTCCTAGCACAATATATCACCCTCAGATAGATGGGTAAATAGAAACTATGATTAAGTGGGTTGAGGTATACTTGAGGAATTATGTCACCAATTAACAAACAACATGGGTTAAGTGGTTGTATTTGGGAGAATAGTTCTACAACAACACCCACCATATTTCCATTGGTATGTATCCATTTATGGATTTTTATGGATATGATACATTAACATTTTTTGATTTGGTATTTACATATAATATAGTGCTAACAACTAGTGATTTGGTACAATAGAGTCAAGACATACTTATATCCCTCAAATATCATATCTAGCAAGCCCAAAACCAACATAAATTTTATGTATATCATAAATGAATTAAGAGATCATTTAAATTTGGGGATATGGTATTAATAATATTGAATCCTTATAGGTAAACATCCATCAAAATAAATGGTGCTGAGAAGCTTAAACCATGCTTCTATGGGCCCTACAAAATCATCAAGAAGGTTGGTGAAGTGGCCAATGAATTAAAATTTCCCAAGAATAAGAGGATCCATAATTTTTTCCATGTGTCCCATTTAAAAAGGGAACTAGGACAAAGTGTCACACCCTTAAATGATGAAGGAAAATTGATATTGGAACCAGATGCCATTATTGACACTAGGGAGAAGAGACTGAAAAATAAGAGAATTACAAAATATTTGATTCATTGGAAGAATCTATCTATAGAAGATGCCACTTGGGAAGGACCAGATATTTTAGAACATCCAAACTTGAATTTATTGAGGGTAAGAATTTTGAAGAGGGAGGACTTGTCATGTCCCCTTTTTATGTAATTTCCTTTTAATAATTAATTAATCCAATTTTTAATTATAGGAGAATAAGGGAAAGGAAATTAGAAAAATATATTTTTAATTATTAATGGGAATTGACAAGTTTAAAGTATACAAAGAAATTGACCAATTAGGGCATGTATTTTTAAGAGATAAATATGAGCTTCCAGGGAAACTTTCTAATTTGTTTTTGCTTTCTTATCCTCAAGATAAGTGGGTCATATTCAAGAAAGTTTGAGAAATGGAAACAAAGGAGAAAAAGGCAGGATCCAAATATTTTATTGGAAAGAGGATAAATATAGAACTATTTTTATTTTATAACTCATGTAATCTTATAAAATTAAAAATATTGGTATTTTGGAGCCAACTTTGGGGCCTCTTGTGTATTTATATGCTAAGATTTCCTTCTGGGCTATCTTTTGCCTATTCAACAAATTCCACATGATTGATGTACTTGTGATTCAAATACATGATTAGAGGAAAAAAAACCATTTGGTTCTTTGAGATTATGAGATGAAACCCCTTTGATTTATAGATGTTAATATCATATAGGTATTGCATTAGAGATTCATAGATTTTTGTATTCAGTTTGGTGTGTATATTTACATGTTTTAGAGTGTGTAGTTTGAGTATATTCAAATGCGGTGATTCCATACTTGTTTTAGTTTTTTTTACTACTATTTTTCATATATAACAACCCATTTTTATATAATTTCATCCTATATATCATTAATATAATTTAGATTTCATAATTTGTCATTTCTATGACTTTTGGTGAAATCAGGTAAAGTGAAATTGCTAATTTCATATGCAGATTTGTGTTCATGATTAAATATGGAAAATTTATATTATATAATAGTATGAGATTGTATCTATACTGATATTTTATGATATTTATCAATATTTTAGGTTTAATTAAGTTTTCCATTACAATTGTGTTAAAATTATCTTTCTCAGAATCAATCAGTGTAGGGAAAATGTGGGTGTTTTGATAGTTGAATTGAAATATATTTTTAGATTTAATATTATTTGTAAATGATTTTGGAAGGGTTAGTAAACTATTAAAATAAATATATATCATAATATTTTTAGGTATATACAAAGGCCAATAAATCCAATTCTGGACCTTTAAATCAAATAGAAGTACAAAAGCTATTAAATGCCAAGATTATCTTCCCAATCAGGAATTCGACTTGGGTAGCTAACCTAGTACCGATTAAAAAAATGGATAAGTAAGAATTTATGTTGATTTAAATAACCTAAACAAATAATTATAAAAGGATAACTACCCCTACCTTAATTGGATGAGGTAATGCATATGGTAAGTGGGACTAAGATGATGTCCTTCTTGAATGGATTTTCAGGATACAATCAAGTGCTAGTGGAATCGAAAGACATGATGAAGACTACTTTCACTACCAAGTGGGGAGATTTTTATTATAAAAGGATGTTAGTTGGTATAATCAATATAGGAACTACCTTTTAGATATCCATGGACTTTTATTTCTATGGAATTATGGGTAAATGCATTATCATCTATATGGATGACTTAATAGTGTATTCCAAAGATAGAGTTGCTCATGAAAATCATCTACAAAGAGTGTTCAATATATGTATAAGATATAGAGTGTCACTAAATATAAATAAGAGTATATTTATATTTACATAAGGAAATATCTAGGCCATGTAATCACTAAATATGGGATCTCCATTAATCTAGATCAAGTTTAGGCCATTTCTAAGTTGACACCTCCCAACAACAATAAGGAGCTAAAGTCCTTCTTTGGCAAGATAATTTTTTTGAGAAAATTCATTTCTAGATTTGTAAATATTGTCAAACCTTTGAAATCCATACTTAAGCAAGATGCCAAGATAGAGTGGACAATATAAGTCTAAAGAGATTTTCAATACATCAAGACTATCATTGCTCAAGTTCTAGTCCTGATCAACCTAGACTTCAATAAATATTTTTTATCTTTATTCATTCACTTTAGAACATACTATAGTTGTTGCACTTACACAAAATGTGGATGATAATGAACATCCCATTGCCTTCATGAGTACCAATATGAAATATGCATAGTTGAAATACTCTATGATAGACAAATAGATTTATGCCCTAACTAAAGCTATGAAAATTTTTACGTATTATATTTTGAGAAATAAAATATACACCATCATACCAAACATATATGTCAAGATCACACTTGGATAGAATGAGTTGGGTGAAATAATAGACAAATAGATGTCATAATTATAAGAGTTTGATCTTGAGATTAGACCAAAAAAGATGTTAAGAGGCCAGGGGATCATCTAGTTGATGGTTGATACTGAACCATGCATGAGTATTGAATAAATTCATGAAATGTAAGTAGTTGGTGGAAAATGGTATGTTCATATCATCCATTATTTTCTCATAGGGACTTATTATCCTAAGATAAATAGGGAATAAAGATGAGCCCTCGTGCTCAAATAAACTCATTACATGATCAAGAAAGGAGTCCTCTACAAAAAAATCTATGAAGGCATCTACCGAAGATGTGTTTCAAAAGAGGAAGCTACTAACATCCTGGATAACCAACATCAGAAGATAAGTAGTGGACATCCCTAATGTAACATGAGAACACACAAGATTCTAAGGATGTGATACTACCAGCTTACAATATTCAAGGATGCATACAACCACATTAGGACCTACCATGAGTACAAGGTATTTGGGAAAAAATAAATGAATGCTATCATGAATTTGATGCTAATCATTGAAGGATGCCCATTTTCCTAGTGGGGTCTTAAATTTATTAGGATAATAAACCCAAACTTTTAGTAGGGCAGAAGTTCATCTTGATAGTTAATGACTACTACACTAGGTGGAAAAAATCTATAGCTACAAAGAATTATATAGTAATTTATGACGTCATATTTTTGGAAGAAAACATATGAACTAGCTTTAACACTCCCATTTGTTTAGTTTATGACAATGGTCCAACTTTATAGTCCATTGAATTTATAGAATGGGATTATGACAATCAAATCTCCATCAAGTTTACTTTGAACTATTATCCACAAGGGAATAGAGTAGCTGAGTTTACCAAAAAAAACCTAATGAATGTCATTAAGAAATCAAAATAAGACAAACCAAGGGGATGCCATCTCTTATTAAAATATGCACTATGGGTAGATAGAACCAGACATAAGTAAGCCCTCAAGGCTTCACCTTTTATATAAGTGTATAGGCAATAACCAATTTTACCCATTACTCTTAAAATACTAATATACAAATTCGTGTAAGAGTACATGGGGAATATGAAAGAATCCAATCTAGATTGCTTGACATAGTTTAGATGGAAGATGCAAGAATTAAATCACTGCATAACTTCAATAAACATCATGTTATTGTCAAGAGATGGTTTGAAAATATATCCAAAGTAAAATTTTTAAGACTTCAGACTTGGTGCTTCTGTGGGATAAGTACCATGCAAATAAAGGAGATCATATAACATCCCCACAGGGATTTACTGATATAATGCAATATTTTTAATTTTTTTTTACTTGATATTTATTATTTCATTAAATTACACCATAATAACCTAATTAGTGACTTTAACATACTAACTAAGTATGTTAAACATAAGTAAACATGTAACATTAATAATTAATGATCACTAGCATCATATGTAACATAACATAACTCCATAAGGAAAGTAATTACATTAAAATCTAGCCATGGCAGGTACAATAATACAACCACTACTTTTAATGTATAATATGTAACCAATTATATTTCCAATAGGCAATAAGACTTAACATATATAAAATAATTGATATAATGCTCCACTGAGCATGAGTCATTCTAAATCTAGTATCTCTAATAATCTCAAGTGTAGTATCTAATAAGTATTATAGTGGGGATAGAAAACATCATCTAAGCACTTATACACACCAACCATAGACCATCGATCCACCACACAATACCCCAAATAGGGAATGGCCCTTTCTTCATGGATGGGTAGATAGTGACGGTGTGATAATCCAAAGAGACATGATAGTACCTGTGTGTTGTATAATTTTTACCACACGATGTGTACCATAAAGAAAATACATTCACACAAACATGTAAATAATACATATATAATGACAATGTCTATCTAAACATTACTTTGGCCAAAGTTTTTAAATAGCTATTAATCTCTAGGATCAATCAAATTCATACACACCACTTGATTGGATTACCTTCATCTTGCATTGGTGATGCTAACTAATCCAACAAAGTCTATCTCACTGCTTAGTGTATACACATAATATTTTTAAAATTTTATCGATTACTAACACTTTGTATCTTGTAATAACCTATTGAGTCTTAATCTCTCTGAGTGCATGCCCTAAGGGGTACACCGAGAAAGGGGTGGGTAGAACATTAGTGCTTCACATGATTGTTATTCATTTTTCCACTTGTCTCATGAAATCATTATCCCTAATCTTGTTATTTTCTATTGTATCCAATACCTTACTACATTTTATCTCCCTTTTCCTCACCTAAATCCATTTTTATCAATTGGCTATGCTAGGTTGATTGGGTTAAACTTGTACAATTTCAAGATATTTTCACTTAAGAATTAGGTTAGCCTTTGGCTGACCTAGCTTTAGACCTAGTGAATTATTCTCTAAAATTGTGCTAGGTCAACCAGGTCAAACCTGTTGGTCAGGATTTTTGAAAGGGTCAAGGGTCAAATTTGCATATATATATATATATATATACAAGTTAATTTCTATAATTTATTAAGGATAAGTGAAAGAAGAAGTAAGAGTGAATGAGCATCTACTTATTGACCATTCTACTTGAGAAGTAAAACTTAGGGTTCCATACTTTCTTTGGAGATATAGATCTTGTATTGTGGAGAAGTCTTTTAGATGCATTGATAGGTTGTGTAGCCTAGAGTTGATTTGTCTTTATCATCCTTACATACCACAACAACCTCTTGAAAATCACCTTGGCTAAGGGAGAGATTGAAGCTCGATGGGTTCATATTCAAAGGTAAGTATTCTTAACCTTATTTCTCCTTTGTAAGAGTAGATAGATATGTATTTATGCTTATCTTCCATGCATTAGGATTATGTATACATTGATGTGATTATATGTCCTATATGCATGTTTAGTTTTATTGTTTCTAACCCCCACTTTATGCCATAAGCTTTGGTGAGCACTAGATTAGATTTACTTTACTTGTTATTAGTATAGGTGAAATATCAAAACTCAAGACCCCCTTAGGGTTATTACATGATCATGTTAGCCTAAAGGCTTTATAACCCTCCTTAACATGGTGTATTATGGTAAGAGATCCCCATATTGGTCATGATCCTGCTTAACAAATGTGTCCCCAATTAGAAGTGTACGGTATGATCTATCTTCTCCAAGCTAGGATTGGATTAGAGACATGATGCATTTTTGATTACATACATTCTAGTGAACCTAATGCGAATCTAACCCTTACAATATTTATTTCACTTATTTAATTATTTTATAATTTTTATTATCATATATTTGTGATGCTAGCTTGATTATATTAACACAATTCTAACTTCTATGCACAGGTTTAACACACAGTTGCATCCATATGATTATGTTCTATCTGTGCAGGGTATTTTCTAGGTTCAAGCCACTAGGTTGACCTAGTCAACATAGTAAAAATTTTTAGACTTTAAAACATCATATTTAGACTACTAGGTCAACTCAGTTGACCTTTTACATTTCAAGCACTCAAAAATAGGTTTCTACAAAGCTTGGTCGACCTAGTCGACATAGTTAGTAGGATTTACAAGTATTTATCAAGGTTCTTCAATAGTAATATCACTTATTTGAGTCCTCTAAACCACCAAGGTTACTTTATATCTTTCTCTCTCATTTATTATAGTTCCATTTTTCATAATCTATAGTCTTTATAACTGCCCCTATACAATCAACTAGGTCAACCCTATCGATGTAGTTTTGTATTTTGTGTACAGTCTAAAAAATCTAGGTTGACTTTGTCGACATAGTTAACTTTTAGACTTTTCACTTTTGAATTATAGAGGTGACCTTGTAAACCCTATTCTATATTCTCTGCATACACTATTGACTAAATCGACACTATATTATGTTTCAAAGTTGGAATTAACCCTTCTATGCTTGTAATTAGTTTACACTTTCATCTCTTATTGCTTGGATTCTTAGAATAGATCATATAGTCTAATTAGGTGGTTTCCAATATACCATTTAGTTTCACTATTTTATCTTTTATACACAAATGACCAAATCACATAATCTTAAAATACATTTTAACAATTGTCTACCTAAGGCCTACCTATTTGGATTTTATCACCAAGGGGGGAGCCGACTTGGTTTTGTAGGCAAGTATAAACACATGGTTAATGGTATATTTTGTCTAAGCACCTGGCACCCTTATTGTTGTGATGTGTGAAGTGAAGGGGCATGCCCTAATACCAAGCCAATACCTTTTCTAATATAGATCCCTTTCAGTCCAAATGTCTTAAAATTATCCTTAATTTGTTTTATAGTTCCTTGCTTACAACCAACTTCTTATTACATCTAAAATTATATTCTAATAATCTAACAACATTTATGTTGACTACTCAGTTAGATTTTACTTTCCAAGTTGATTGCTTACTCTTTTCTCAATTGTGTGTTATATTGCAAGAACTTTCATTAGTTAGAGTTGGTACAAGGTTTTGTGTTGTGTGGATCAATTGGATCAACCTCATTGATGTAATTGATTATGTGTTTCCCTTCAGTTCTTACTTCTTAAAATAATTGAAAAATTATTCTTGTTTCAGTACATAGTCATTTCAATCAACATAATCGCTTATAGACTATTTATTTTTCCTTGTCCATTATGCTAGGTTGACCTAGTTGACCCTGTACACTTTTTTAGCCTCTATCTACTATGCTAAGTCAACCCAATTGACCTTGTATAGTTTGTAGGCCCTATTTTATTTGATAGATCAACCCAATTGACTCTATATAGTTTTTATCACTTCTTATTTCTTTACTTTCTCATCTCTTTTGCCTGGTTTAATCTTTCTCCTTCATCATTAATTTTTTGTCTAAAGATAACACTGAGTTGAATTCAACAAAAATGATGAGTTTTACCAACCCTCATAGGATCTCCCATACATAGAGTAGGGATCCTCTCTTGAATGAGAGTAATGTTCACATAACCACTTACACAATGAACTATGGGACCCTTCCTCTTTCCTCTTAATAGAGTAATCCTCTCTTCCCCCTAGAAAATCAACCTAAATTAGAGTACACCCCTAAAATGCTTTTCTTTATTTCTGAATTTCCTCAACATCAAGGAAAACATCTCTCTACCATTTACCATATCATGATTAGTGGTCAAGTTGAAGAGCCTCATTCACCTTCTCCCACATTCTCAAATGGGTTTATGGGTACTGCTTTCTTTGATTCTCAGCCTCTTCCATTGATTATGATCCATTCTCATACCATGACCTCTTCTTCTTTAACTTATTCTACCTCCATGCCTAGTATCTCCACTAATATGGTAGGTTCTACATCTAGTGGGCCTCTCATAAGATCCACTATCTTTAATCCTTCTACTAGTGCATCATTTGCTACTCAAGGTAATCATGCTTCTAGTGCTTCCTCTTCTCATCCCTTTACTAGTCCATATTTTTCCACACAAGCAAATTTTGCCACTAGTGCTTCATATTCTCATAGTTCTTCTCAAGCTCCTATCAATACCAATAGTGGTACCTAAACCACTAATACCAATTCTAATGCTTTAAATAATGATAAAAATGATAATCAAACCCATCAACTCTTATTACAAGAACTTAATCAAATGAGTACCTTTCAAGCTCATAATACAAATCAAATGATGAGAATGAAAAATCACCTTCTCTATCTTCAAACTCATCCTCAACCAATGTCTTGGGGCATGCATAATCAAAATGTTCCCCCTCCTTCTCTTTGAGATTCCCATGGAAATCTTATTCCTCAACCTCCTTTGGTCAATAAAACCATTAATCATCTTCAAAATGAACCTCTTAGCACTCAAATTGTTAACTATTGCTATTAGAGGTATCACCCCTACCATTTCTTACAATGGATTAACTGATCCTACCCTTCATCTTAAAAAAATTGTAAATCTTTTTAAGGATTGGTTTAAATTGAATACCTTTGCCACTACCAAGATCCTAGCCAACACTCTTATGGGTGATGCCTTAGATTGGTATAACCAACTTAGAACCCATTATATTACTAGTTTGAAATATTTAGTGAATGTTTTAGTTCAAAAATTTCAAACTAATGATCTTCCCGAAAACACTTTGGCCCACTTCATAAATTTTAAAGAACTTGAAAAAAAAATGCCCAAGCTTTTTTTAAAAGGTGTAAAACATTATCCAACAAATGTGAACATAAAATGGCCTATGATAACCTTTTCCATCTCTTTACTAATGCTCTTTTTCCCAAGTTACAATATTGGGTCCACACTCTCTTTCCTTGTACTTTAGAGGAGGCTATTAACAAAGCTAAACATCAAGATTTCATTATGAATTAATTTGAGCCTCCCAAACCTTCTATGGGTCCTCATCTCTTACTTAAGAACAAGAAATTTAATACTACCAATGATGGTGTCACAGACTCTTATGACACCATTCACATTATTCAAGCTATTGTTCCTAACCAATCTTTAGAACCAACTCCCTCTTCTCAACAATACACCAATCCTAATTTATCCTCACCTAATACCATCAACATTCACAAACCTTTATCCTCAGCTAAATTACTCAAAAGTCTACCTAGGCCTCTTCTATGAGAACTTGATCCCACTCATCTTATGAAATCTTGGTATGATCCAAAGAAATTTTGTTGGTTTCATCCTAGTCGGGGTCATTCTCATGAGAAATTAAGAGAATTCCTAATTTAGCTATGGTATTTATTCTTGGTCATAATTTTGATCATGATTTTATCATTAAAAAATGTCAACAAGATTTTGGCATTGATTTTAAGGCTCATGAAACACATACTAAATCTCAAGCTTTGAATCAAGATAATGCTCATTTGGATATCTATAAAGACCCTATTCCTAATCACTAACCTAATAAAGATACCTAAGACAAGCCCACCCCTTCCACCAATAATTTAAAAAGTCTTGTTAACCCCACTTCTGAAGAGAATGTGGTTAATATGACTAATATGTGAAGGGTGGTTACTTTCATTGACCCTAACCCTATCTACACTCCTCCATTATCCTGAATATTTCATGTTATCCAAGATTATTATCTAACTAATTTAAATGAGTTAGGGCAAGATGAAATTATAACCTTTGATGAACCAATTCCCACTCCTCCTTTGGATAACAATTTCCATTCTATTTCTACCATCCCTCCATCTTCTTTACCTAACACTTATGATAATTGAGTTTTTATCAAAAATTCCTTTACCAATTCTCAAAACCAACCTAAACCAATTTATTCATCTTCACAACATAATTTAAAAACTTTTTCTAAACCTTATTCTTATCAACACAAATTCTAATGCAATTTGGCTCCTCCTTCCAAGGACTTCATTCAACACTATGCACCTATTTCTAACAATATCCTCATGGGTTATGATGAATGGGATCCCATTATGGAACTCACTAATCTCCCATCCCAAATTCCCTTTCTTGAGATTATGAGGACCTCTCCACATCATAGAAACCATTTTATGTATCTCTTATTCAAAATGAACATCCCTCATCCTCCCCTAGCAGGACATGAAGCAATCTTATCTGGATCTAAAGATAGCATATTATAACAATGTGAAGAGATGTCCATCCATGTTGATGAAATAATAGAAACTTCTCTTTACTTAAAATTTCCTATCACTTCTATGATTACTGATGAGACTCTGATTCATACAAATGATCTTCCTTTATTTATTAGTGTCCAAATAAGCGATATCCAAGTAAAACATGCCTTGATTGATGAGGGTTCCAACACTTGTGTTGCCTCTTTTGATTTTATCAAAACCATTAGATATTTTGAATAAAATATAAAATATGAATGCATCACATGCCAAGGATATGATCAAAGAAAAATACCTCCTTTAGGTTGTGTGTGGCTTCTCATTACCATCCCACTTCTCATCATTCGTGTGAAGGTTATGATATTTAGTTATCCTCTTTATTATAACATCTTGCTTGGTAGGCCATGAAATCATCACATGAGAGTAGTTTCTTCTTCCACATACCAATGAATTAAATTCCCTCACAATGGAAACATATATAGGAATTAGGGTGACACTAACCCTTAGAATTTCTAACAATTCCAAGACCATGGTGTTTTCAAGATTCCTACTCTTAAACCTTTACCTAGTGTTATATTATATGAGTCTGAACAATTCAAATTTCTTATAAATTCCACTCAATATTATAATGGTCATCCTAAACTCATTAGGAATATTCCTCCTAACCTCTTAGATTTTGATGATGATGAACTTGATGAGATCAACTTAAAGATTAAAACTTCTAATCTCTCACCTCATCTCATTTCTCAACTTCCTGCTTCATTACAACCTCATTCTCACAAACCTCCTTGTGATGATATTATTGTTGTCTTGACTAAGAATTAGTATTCTTTTTACCACACCTCATCAAATGACAATGTCATCTTTGCTTGAATAATTGATCTTCACACCCCTAAATATGATGATGGTTACTCCTTAGATGATCCCTTTTTAGGTGGTCTTATGCAAGCCTATGCTACTGAGATTACCCATTATCATTCTTATTTACTTCAGTTATTTCATGTATTTTCCCATATTCCATTGTTTATAATTCCAAATTTTATTATTTTTCTTCTTTATCATAGGGTAGAGATGGCACTAATAACTCCAGTTTTTAAGGAACCTTATAGGAGTATGATCATGGATTGTGCTATGACTAGGCCTTACCACTTTGTTAGGTACCCTAACCCCTATAGTTTTCTTATATCTGAGATGCATGTGACCCTTATTTGACCTTATATAGACCCTAAACCTCCCTCAGTAGAGCCTACATCAGAGCCCATTCGTAACGTTGCTATAGTTGAGCCCATTCTTACTCTCGCTATAATTGAGCCTATTCTTTCTCCTATTATTACTGAGCCTATCCTTGCTTTCGATCTCATTACTAATTTTGTTGAGCCTAATCTAGTTCCTTCCCCAACATCACCTTTTATTGGTGATGGTTTAATTCCTTTACCTTAGATGGCTCTATTTCCCACCAAATAGGCTGATGAGCCTTCCCAAGATCCTTATGTTCCTATTACACCTCTTCCTATGAGTAATTCTACCAAGACTTCTCACAAGTGTATTTGTTGCTTTCATAGAATAGATAATCATTCTTCCATGTATTATCATAAACTACAATAATATATAAATACTTTGCATCCTTCTCCTTAGTCCTCAAATAAGGCTATACCTCCCTCGAAGGTACTACTTGAGTATATTTCTAAGTATGGAGAGGTGTATTATATTTAGCACCAATGTGGTACCCATCACACTGATAGTTGTTGCATCCTTAGACAACACCTTAAAGATCACCTTATAGCTATTTTTAGACCTTATACTATTCCTCCCATAGGTCATTCTTGCAAGAAGGATCCACCTTTTTCTCCCATAGTTCCACCTCCAGTGGTTCCATCCCCTCTTATGGTCTCTTCATCACCTTCTATTCCTCCACCTGTGGACCTTCCCTCACTTGTGGATCCTTCTCCACCTATGAGTCCCTCATCTATAGTTCCTTCCCCACTAGTGATTCCTACATCTACCATAGAGTCATCTCCCATACATTATTCTGAGCATCCCTTACTTGATATCCCTCCTTAACATGATCAATCAAACATTACTACCTTTTATATTGAGGAGATTAGATGAGAAGAATTTTCCCAAATTTCACTGAAGATTAATGAGACATTAGTAGCAGTTTGCATCCAGCTTCATAGAGATCTATCTGATGTTATAGATAATATATGTGGATAGATTTATTAGTATTTATGAGCACATGAATGGTGATTTAAAATTTACATTTGGATTAAGCATGTGCTCCAATCCTATCTTTATCTATTTGTTATATCATTTGACATTGTGTCAAATTCTTATTTATCTTACATGGTGACTTTAGTTTTGCACTCTATATTTCCTATATTGTCATTTATGTTTTCTTATGGATGTCTTCTTTATCATTGCTTTATTTTCCTTCTTGAATTTATTTATTAAAAACTCCCTTTATTTATTTTCATTTTTTTTCGCTTTCTTATCTCTATTTTTCATGAATAATTGTCATTGTGACTTGGTTATATAAACTTGGTTCCCTTTAGTCATTCCCTCTTTACCATGTGATCAGTTAGAAAAAAATTAATATCATTATATTCTCATTTCATTGATCCAATTTGGATCTCATTTTTCCCTTTTTCCTATTTTTGAAAACTAAACATCTACATGGTTGAGACTTGAGATAACATGTTGGTTCATTGTCAAGCATAAGTGTTCTAGTCAGTCTTGTCTTTGGTTACTTAGCTTCCTTTAGCCTAAGCCTACAACTCATTTGTGTGTCTTACTCTATCTCTCATATTTGTTCATTCCATGTTTTTATGGAAGAGGAATCTTAAAAATGCTTAAAAACATTAAAAATATAAATTATTTAACAAAAGGTAATGATACAAAAGGTAAAAACATTCAAAATTCTTAAATGTCAAATCACACTAAAAGATGTGATTCAAAGCACAAATCCTTTTTCTAGTCAAAGATAAAACTCAAAAATTGGCCTCATGGTAGATATAAGGTCCATTAGGGTACAATAAAAATAAGAATAAAAAAATCTTTTAGTGCTACCAACTTTCTCACATAAGTACCCAATATTTGTAGTAGATTGATGACTCTGTAAGTGGTCCTGAGGAACAAGTAATACATCATGGGAAGGTATGTCCATTTTACTTGTTTGTACCAATATAAATTCATTAGTTGATCTTAGTCACATGATTATTTGCCTACAAATCTTTTTGCCTAAAGCAAACAGGTTTCCTTTGTACATTGATGGTCTCTAGTCACTTAGTGTCTTCTTATGTCCTTAGTATGCCTCCTATCTCTTAAAGTCTTCTCATAAGATGCATAAGCCATGATTTTTACATTCCCTTTTCCACTCCATATATTCCTCATATTTACTCTTGAGAAATATTATTTTGTTCACCAATCATTCCTATTGGAATTCTATTTGTGAGTTGTATTGTAAGACCATGGAAAGGACCTGGCCTTCCTCACAAATTACCACAATTTCATATTCCTATTACTAACATCCCCTTTTTACCAGATTTTCAAATTTATTCCAACTCATTTGTGTTCCCTTTGTGATTTTTAGTGTAAGACCACATATAGGACTTGGCCTTCGTCACAAAATTTTCTAATAATCCAAGTCACAATTAAAATTACATGTGTCAAAAATGAGATAATAAGTGATTGATTATGAAGTTACATGCCATTGACATGCTTTCTAACTTGATTTAGTGTGTTTTATGCTTACTTCATTTGTATTTATTTTTTATATTCTTATTTTCTGATTACATGTAAAAATCCAACCATTTCTTAAATTTTTCATACTTCCCAGCTTGAATTAGTGTGATAAATTTAAGACCAATTTTTGCCAATGATTATATTTTTATACCATTTGTTGTTTCATGTGCTTTCCAATTTATTAAATTATTTTCATACCTCTCAACATGATTTAGTGTGATTTTACTCATTTTAATTTGGTGGCCATTTTTCTCTTGGTTTAAAAACAAAATTTTTAACATCTTTTTTACCACCCTTTGGTTCTTTATACTTAGTCATTTTGTTCTTATTACACATTTCCAAACTTGAAATAGTGTGTAGTATATTTTTGATTCATTATATTCTTACTAAGTCCTTTTTCACCTGTTTCTTTTTAATGATGCATGTGTCTTACATAATGCTAGAAAAGAAACCACAAATCATATATTTACCATAGCATATACAATAAACAAATAAATACATGTGATATAAAGAAATATATACAAGAACCAACAACCACAACCATAATGACAACACATACAATTAATATCTAAATACAAAAATGTCACACACACACACACACACATACACACACACACACACATCATGATTTTTAATACAAAAAAACAAACATATACAATGATTTAGCTCTATGTCTAGGCCCCATCCTACCTATATTTTGGCCTATCCATGCTATTTTTAGATGCCTCAGTCTGATCCCCATGAACAAAACACTACAAACAGGCTATCCAAGATCTCAATCCTGACACCTACCCCTATAAATGAGATACCTAAGTTTATACCTATGCCAATTAGGCTAGAGTCACCATATGTGTCTCTCTCTCCTAATCTTGTACCTATGTTATATGCGTTAGGGTTTATACATGTGTCACTCTCTCCTAGGCATGTACTTGTGTCATCTATGTCCCTATATCCAGATGTGCATCTCTTTCCTCAACCAAAACCTACCATACCCATATCTCTCCTATACCCATCTCTGCTATTGGATGCATCCCCTATCTATGCACTTTTAAATACCTTTTGGCCTCCTAAAATAACTCACCTAAGGTAGGACAGATGGTATACTAGGATCCTCTAGTGTAGTGGGGTTGTACATATCTAGTACCTCATCTAGGACATCATGCAGTGATTCCTTCACTAGGGACCCCCATATAATCTCCTCATCCTCTATTATACCTACAAAAAGTAAAATAGATAGATATTAGATCACTGATATATCTTAAAATCTATTTATCTCTACTCTATTTCAAATAAACTTAAGTAAAATTTAATCACATTTTATTACCTATCTATGTGTTAGCCACTATTATCTCACCATTTTCATGAACATCAAGCATAATATACCCATTTGTGTGGCCTTTTATAACCTCCTTTGTAAATCATCTCTTAAAAATAAATCCTAGAGATTTTTCTTATACCCATCTCAAACTATGCTTGAGTGGTCTCTCTATAGTCCAACTCTGCTCTACCTTATTTGTTGGGTCATCTGAGATGTCTAATGTCTCTACTCTCTGATACTCCTACTAAATCTATAAATGTTGTGTACATGGTCATTATTGATACTCCTTATATGAATATGGTGGTGGTACCTTTGGTGCTCTTACCTTCACACCCCTCTCCTCTCACTTCATTTCCTATCATGCTTGACTAGTCTATGGTCTTTCATGATGTGGCCTAAATGTTGGCCTTATAACTAGTGGCCCTAGTCCTCCTCTCCCACATAGATCTCTCACATGACGATACTAATATGTGGGCACCACTATTAGTGACACTAGGTGAGGCAAGCCCATCTACCCTAGTATTCATGCTATCAGATGTGGCTCCATCCACCAGGTGTAGTGCCCTATCACCTCTATCCATGTCAACACTGGTACCATTGTGTCTTAGCTAGGCCATATCATAAAAATGTGCTCATATAGTTTCCATACTATAACTTCTCTTCTTACTATCCACAACACTAGCATGTGGGACATGGCTTGTGCTACTTAGTCTTGTCTCCATCTCTAAACCTGAGGTAACCTATCATTGATCACATGGGGTAACCTTATCGATCAATATATGGGAAACCTCTTATAGATGCATGCCATCAATAATATGATCAGTCCCATTGATTTTTTACCTTTGGATATCACTCCATATATGTCATGCATGAGTTGTACCTAGATGATAGATCCCAGGTCATATAACACCCTCCCCTCTAATATCATCTAGCTCAAAGCTATCACAAAGAGTAGTACCTTGCCATCTGAATTATGGCACAACACTCATGCTATCACAAGTCCTATCACAACTTTTTATATGTTAAAAATAATTAATAAATACACATCAAACATATTCACCCTCAATCTAGGGTGTATCACCTCTAAGCCCATCTCCCATATGGCTAAGGCTCTCCTTTCTTCCTCACTATCATGTAATCCTATGATTATGGGTGTCCCTACTATGGGTAATACTAGGATGGCATGCACATCCTCCAAGGTGATACCCACCTCTATAGTATGCCCCTTCACCTCCCACCTAAAAGTGTTAGTCAATATTTCCCAACATTTGAGGAACATGACTAATAGATCTGAGCTAAGGGGTATCTTACACATCTCTGTTATGCCACCTAGGCCTAAATAAATCAATCAAGCTCTATTCTCTATCGACAAACACTCTAATATGTTTGGGAGCTATGATATGTGCACCAAATTCTAGAATCTTAAATTCCCCTATAACTAGGAAACAACAAAAGATGTATTAGATCTTCCATGTCATTTATAATCAAAATACATTATTTTTCAATTTTAAATAAAAAATAAGCCTAAAATTGCTTCAATTTATTCATTTTTCATTAATTAAACCTATTTATAGCATATTCCACCCTTTTTTCCCTCACTCAGTCATTAGAGGCCCTTATAACACTCATTCAACCACTTGCATACATTTTCATACTATTTTGATCCTTTGGTTAAACACTAATTTGACCAAAGTTTCCCTATTTTTACCTAGTTGACTTAAAAATCTAAGTCAACCCCCATATTTCCTCTCCTTAGTACTGCATTATCATATTGGACTTTTCTACTCAATTGGTAGCAATGTACTAGGTTAGTAATATGAAAAAAAAATACATTGGCATAGACCTAATAGGTCAACAATATGGATTTTGTCAATTTTTAGCCTACTAGGTCGACTGGGTCAACTAGTTGTTTTTCCTTGTTGACCCCTTACATTTTGCAAAATATGTGCCTTCTAGTAGTTATTTCCCCAAACCCTTTAAACCCGTTTACCTAATTGGTTTTTCCTACCCTTAATATCTTATTTGAGTTCATTACAATGTCTAGAAGTGATTTAAATTACAAATTTCTAAAATACACTTAAATCATTAAAATACTCAAAAACTAGCTTGAGATTCTCAATTGCCTACTTGTAGTGCACCCATTGCCGCCTCTGGAGGTCCCTCTTGCCTAGCTTGTTGTTTCCTCACCATCCAAGCTCATTTGGTCTCTCAGAGCTCTTTTTATCTCCTTTACAAGTTAAAAATACCAAATGACTTTTATTTTAACCTATTTAAAATCACTTTTCAAAAATCTTAATCTTTCAAATATTTTCCATTCGATTCTTTATTTTACCTATTTATTTGTTTTTCCTCATCCATTTTCTGAACTGTAAAATGTTCTAGAATCATGATGATGTAGAGAATATTTTCCACTATTATATGCCTATATTTTATTTTTTTAAATTTTTGGCTCTTTTTTCACTAACTTTTATAGGTTCGCCTAATGTTCTTCATATTTGGACACCTTCACTTCTCTTTCAATCTACTTCTTTATCTACAACACTAAGGTAAGTAAATACATGTGTTTATCAATTTTGTTCTTTTATTTATCCTATTTGCTGCTTACTATATCTTACTTAGCATCAGTGTTATGTGTTATCATGTTTTTTCTCAAAGCACCATCCCCTATTACACCTTAGTGACATGTGATGAGCTTCAAGTAGGGCATATGTATACACATAATATTTTAAAACTTTTATCAATTACTGACACTTTATATCTTATAGGAACCCATTGAGTCTTAATATCTCTAAGTACATGCCCTAAGGGGTGCATCAGGAAAGGGGTGGGTAGACCATTGGTGCTTCATAGGATTAATGTCCCTTTTGCTACTTGTTATTTACACACTTGTCTCTTGAAACCATTATCCCTAAGTTTTTTCTTCTCTATTGTACCCATTCAAATCATTCACTACATTTTATCTCCCTTTTACTCACCTAAATCCCTTTTTTTTTAGTTGGATGTGCTAGGTCAATTGGGTTGACCCTATATAGTTTCAAGATATTTTCACATAGGAATTAAATTAGCCTTTGGCTGACCTAGCTCAACACCTAGTGAATTATTCTTTGAAATTATGCTAGGTTGACTGGGTTGACCCTATCAACCAAGATTTTTGAAAGGGTTAAGGGTCAAATCCACCTATATATACAAGTTAATTTCCATCATTTATTAAGGAAAAATGAAATAAGAAGTAAGAGTGAACAAACATCTACTTATTGACCATTCTACTCGAGAAGTAAAGCTTAGGGTTCCATACTTTCTCTGAAGATACTGATCTTGTTTTGTGGACAAGTTTTTTGGATGCATTGATAGATTGTGTATCTTAGAGCTGATTTGTCTTTGTCATCCTTACATACCATAAAAACCTCTTACGAAGTACCTTGGCCATGGGAGATATTGAGGGTCAATAGGTTCATCTTCAAAGGTAAGTATTCATAACTTTATTTCTCCTTTGTAAGAGTAGATAGATATGTATTTGTGATTATATTCCATGCATTAGGATTTAGTAAACATTGATGTGAGTATATGTATTCTATGCATGTTTAGTTTTA